>CM062297.1:633310173-633884322 GCA_031216915.1 Pictodentalium vernedei
ATTCATCAAACTATAAGTCAAGTTTGACTTCCTCACAACTCGACTAAAAACAGGAACATTTTGTTAACTGGTAGGTAATTAAGTGCACTACACTGTATTTGGCAACTGGATATTTCAGTATAGAAGTTAACTACCTCAATAAATGAGCCCTGGCATACCAAACCAAGTTCTTACAAGATTTCATACAATGAGCCAGCAAAGAATAACAATATTCATAAGGTAAGGCATTTATCACTTTAATTACAATTAATATCAATATATATATATATATACATTGTATATACATAACATATATATGTAACATATCTGCAGGAAATTATTGTTCAATAAAGCTGAGTTGCTTGTTTAGGTTCTTTTTTATAAAGTGTAAATTATTCATAAATATCGCCACTTCATGTATAGCCATTCACACAATTATATACAACAGCAATATTACATTAAATAAAACAAATAACCAGAAAATAGCAGATATATAAGATACAAATCTTAAGAAACATCATCATTCCAAAGACTTGTCAAATTTTCAAAATCTTCTTTGCAGTTATGTTTAGTGCTAGAAGCGCATACTTGGACTTCTTCAAAAAGTGTAGCAGCTGCAATAATTTTCTCATACTTTAAACATATGCATATACATCATATATAGCAAGAAATAGGTTATATTTTAATATGAAATTGTTTTGTTATAATTTTTTTGAAGATTGCCTATTCATACTCTTGAAAACTCTGTAAAAAAACCCTCGATTGCTGATGAACAACTTGATACTAACAAAACTAATTTTGCACTATACAAGTCAACAACTTTACTCCAAGTCTTTTTAAAATGTTGTTAAAATATTCAATTTAATCCGAATTTCACAATTTTTAACTGAATACCTGCTATAAGACCCCAAATATAAATCCACTTGTCAAGATCATTTCAGTAAGGTCCATATGGAGAGTTTGGCAAAAAGAAAAATAGTCCACTATTAAAAACATGATAGAATCTTGGCAAAATGCCCTGTAACCAACATTACAGCTGAAACCAACCAGCACTATTCACAAAAATTTTCATATTTTTTATCATATTTTGTGTCAAAAACCTAGGTTATGACCCTCATTCCAATGAAGGATCATAAGCTATGTTTTTGTTGCAAAAAATTAAAAAAATTAGTCAATGAAGTATTTTGTTTGCAAGTGTTGTTTGCCTTTTGTGTTAGGTAAAAGGCTAATGGTCCCAAAATGTCAATAAGAACACAATACAGACTTCCATTAAATCAACCGTGCAGTGAATGCTTTTATGGTCTCAAACCCTGCAAGTGAAAAAGGCTATCTCGGTCACTTGAATTGGATCTTGTCTCATTTTGCTGGTAAAGCAAAACTGGTCATTTCATGTTGACAAGCACTACAAAAACTTTTAAATGGTTTCACATAACTGATAATTTTATTTTTCTAGACCTGTCTCTGAGAATGAAAAAACAATTTTTAAGTGGTAAAAAATATACTTCTCGCCAGCTAAGAAGTATATATGCAAGTAGTGCTCCCCTGGTATGCATGCTAATGAGCATTCATTCCCATAAGCTGAGATGCTAAAATACATTCTGGGTGCAAGTAAAATAAGGCTTCTTTAGGAGCCAGGCTTAAAATAAAAAAAATAACAATTGATATAACTAAAATACATAGGGGAAACTGGTATATAAATACTTGTATGTATATACATTTTCTAAAGATAACAGCATGTATAAAACAAAAAGCAAGTTGACAAACTAATGACTTATATCACATTAAAAAATATAGAATCATACCCAAGTTAAAAACAGAACCAAGAAAAATAAAAGAGATCTGGAAATATACTACATTCTAAATAGGTCCAGTTGTTAAACCATAACACTTTACCTGAACAAACAGAAAAATCTTCATCATACAATATCAAGAGTTGAAAAAGACTGGTATCGCAGTAAAACGATGGCACTGAAAATCACTTTGCGTTACCATAAATTGCAGAATGGTACCACATTGCTGTCTATCTACAAAATCCCTGTTTTATGTTTTTGTTTTGCATTGAATTTTTATAACGTGGTATACAGAATTCATAAATGATTGTCGAGTATTATGATGACGGGAAATAAACTGTTATGGATTTGTACTTTCAATGAACAAAAATAGAGGTGAGCAATTATTCACCCACCATTTCCCTGCGTCACTGCCCACTTAACAATGAAAATTGGCCTTAGATTGAGTGAGGGGGCAAGCAACTGGCCGTCTGACAAATGCATAACTGAGTCAGACTTTGTCTGTGTCCGACCTCTTATATCCAGGCTTTTAATGGTCATATTATTGATTGCCGTTAAAGCACATTGAGGACACCTGCTCAGCAGCTCAGTTTTTAACGTAATACATGGCAAAACAATATGAAAGTGTCAATGACACTGCAGCTCAACTTGTCCAAGAAGGGACTGAACTAAATAGAAAGGTCCAGTAATGATACGTCACTCAATCAAGTTTCTACAAAAAATAAGAGGCTCCACGGGACCTGAAGCACTCACCTTGAACAGAACACAATATAAACAGAGTCCAAGAATGAATCTACTGAATTATTAAGCAATCCATCTCCATAGGATACACTGTCAATCCTTGAGCCCCTCATGAGTGACAAAAACAGTCCAAGCCTCATGCCTTTTCTTCAGTTGAACTTAATCTAAAATGTAGAGTTCCCCTATGAAGCCCCTTGATACAACCTATGTGGATTAATCTTAGTTACATACTTCTAGAGGGTACTGAATACAAAATTTCTAATTCTTCAGCTACATGGCCTATTCCGGCTCCCATAGAAAGCCCAAATATTAACCCAGGCTCTCGAACAAAGTTGAATTTGACCTCCCTAGAGATGTTGAATACCAAATATGACAGCATTCTGACTGTTGGATCTGAAGAAGAAAAATTTTAAAGAAATTTCCTCATATTGCCCTAAGTTAAACTTCGGGCTACCATAGGGAGCCCAAATATTAAACCAGGGAACCTATTTGAACAAACTTGAATCTGACTCTCCTAGAAATGCTGTAAACCAAATATGAAAGGATTCTGACAGGTGAATCTGAAGAAGAAGATTTTTAAAGAAATTCCCTCATATTGTACTAAGTTAAATTTCAGGTTCCCATATGGAGCCCAAATATTAACCTAGGCACTCGAATTGAACAAACTTGAATCTGCCCCCCCCCCCCCCCCCCCTCCCCCCCGAGAGGTTGTATTCCAAATATGAAAGCATTCCGACTGGTGAATCTGAAGAAGATTTAAAAAAATTATCCCCCATACTGAACTAAGCTAAAATTTGGGCTACCATAGCGAGCCCAAATATATACCTAGGGACCCGATTTGAAGAAACTTGAATCTGCCCCCCCCCCCCCCCCCCCCTAAACAATGACGGCACCAGAGTTACGAAAGTGAGGGGGTACAGTTGGGGATTGTGCAGCGCTGAGCTGGGGTGTGTCCTCTCCCTAAGTTGAGAAAATTTTTAACGGTTTTGCAACAAAATCATGCGAATATGGATATCATTGGAACCGGCTGAACAAGCCGGTTCCAATGATATTCATATTTGCATGATTTCATGGAGTTATACCTTTGAGAATTTTTCTAAAATATTAAATTTTATTTATTTTTTTAAAATTGCTGTAGGCTGAATTCCAAATGGATGCCTTGCATGCTCTCGATTCTAGAATTCATCGAATACTCTTAAGCACTATGTTTCAGTCCATTTAATCGCGGCATGCCTTGTTGCAATTTGGACCCTCGACTCTTGTTTGTTGTTTGCAGCTAGCGTGTGGGTGGGGGGACAGGGGGGGGGGGTTGGGGGGGCAAACATAATTTCAAAACTTTTCTGATTTAGTGCACTTGGGAATATGGGATTAAGCATACCGACCATTACACTGCAACGTTCAATACAACAAAAATTAAAATGATAGTATTGTTTTACTACGCTTGGCGAACCGCCACTGCCCCTAAATATGTTGTATACCAAATATGAAAGCATTCTGACTGGTGGATCTAAAGAAGATTTTTAAAAATTATCCCCCACACTGAACTAAGTTAAAATTTGGGCTTCCATAGGAAGCCCAAATATTAATCTACGGACCCAAATTGAACAAACTTGAATCTGAGTTCCTTAGAGAATCTGTATACCAAATATGAAAGCATTCCGACTGGTGGATCTGAAGAAGAAGATTTTTAAAGAAATTTCCTCATATTGCAGTATGTTAAAATTTGGGCTTCCATAGCGATCCCAAATATATACCTACGGAGTAGCGACCGGATTTGAACAAACTCGATTCTCACCTCCCTAGAGATGTTGTATACCAAATATGAAAGGATTCTGACTGGTGGATCTGAAGAAGAGGATTTTAAAAAATTATCCTCCATATTGAACTAAGTTAAAATTTGGGCTTCCATAGGAAGCTCCGATATTAACCTAGGGACTTGGTTTGAACAATCTTGAATATGACCCTCATAACAATGATGTATACCAAACATTAAAAGATTCTGACTGGTGGTTCTGAAGAAGGTTTTAAAGAATATTCCCCATATTGCCCTAAGTTAAAAATTCGGGTTCCTGTATTGAGCCCAAATATGAACCAATGGGCATTATTTTAACAAACTTGTATCTGACCCCCCTATGGATGCTTCATACTGAATATCAGAAGATTCTGACCATTGGTTCTGGAGAAAAGATTTTTAAAAGTTTTTGCAAATATGCTGACTCAGCATTTTTTCGATGCCCTCTACAGAACATACCAACATAACCAATGGCAAATTTTGTTTACCATTCAATTCTACTGGTCCAAAGGATGCTTCATACCAAAAAACAGTTTTCTGTTCCGTGTGGTTTGGGAAATATGGGCGTTTGAAAATATTTCTATTTTAAGCACCTGGGGTTCCCATGGGGAATGCAGGAAATTTTTTTTTTTTTTGGGGGGGGGGGGGGGGGGTGGCACAAGTCAAGTGCTTATGACCCAATAATACCACATACCAAATTTGGTTCAAATCGGACCATCGGTTCAGAAAACAGAAATTTTGGGCGGGGCCAAAAATCTTACCCCTGCCATTACAAAGCCAAATATTGCTTCACAAACTTTCTTTGAACATACTTGAATCTACACCTCAAAAGGAAGCTCCATCACAAGTATCAAGTCATTGTACCCACTGGTTCATGAGATTTTAAAAATATTTTGGAGCATTTTCCCCCACCCCCTCCCTATGGAGCTGGGCATGTTGAGTTGAACAAAAATGCAATGCCCCTTCGGGACCATCACTCACACAAACTTTCACTTGAATTGGCCCAGTGGTTTTGGAGGAGAAGACCAAAATATGGTGTTCACAGACGATGGACGGAGAGCGATGGGATTAGCTCAGCTTGACTTTGTCAAGGTGAACTAATAAAAGATGCAAATAAAAGTGTTCCACAATATCTGTCTGTTCTATTTTGTATAATGAAAGCTGACTTGAGTAATGACTGTGATTTAATGATCCTTAAACCAGCGCAGACTGACATAAGGGCAAAACAACAAACCAGCAGTTAAGGAGCTACAGTATGTCCAGACTAGATACAAGGACAGAAAGAACCCTCAAGCCACTCAAACAAAAATACTGGCATTGATGAACTGAATCAGTAACTTTCTTTTTTTATTGGGGTTTAATGACACTTTCGACAACCAGCATCACCTTGTGTCCAACAGTAATACAGGTGGAGGAAGCCGGAGTACCCGGAGAGAACTATCGCATAATGGCTAGCAAATGTCAGAGTCCCCAACGTACCAACTCCACACAAACAAAGATAGCACTGGTCGAAGATAAGTGCACCATCGATGCACAGTATGCCTTAGTGCACAGTGCTACCGTGCCCCCATGTGGGCAATTGGGATGGACACCTTGCGGCTACCCCTGGCGGAGATCGAATCATGGCCCTTTCAGTCTGAAGTCGAATGCCATAACCATTGAGCCACCATGCTTCCTGAACCAGTAACTAACATATGTTAAGACCAATATTCTTCTTGGTTGAATGGTTTTTGTGCAAGCATCTTCCGACTTTATTTCAAAGAGCAAAGCATTTTCAGTGGCATCCTATTATCTGTATACAACTTGCTTTGCTTCCAAATCTGAAGAATAAAAACTTGTTACCCCTTTATCTAAAGCCACTCAGACAACATATGGGATATTTTCAATTTTTGCTTCCATAACATGGCTTATGATTCTTCATTTGAATGACTATAACTTTTAATCTAGTATTTTAAAAGTATTTTCCATCAAATCTAGTCATGGTTACTGTAAAGCAGCCATGACTAGATTTAATAGAAAATTCAGTACAATTTAATTCAAGAAATTACTGAACAAAAAGTTGATAAAAATTACTGAGGAAAATTTGGTAAAAAATGCCCAAATTATTATTTTAATGGCAAGAGATTTTTTGTCCCGGGCAGAAATATCTGCAAACAGCATGGAAAGAGTAAATCAACACATTCCAATTAGTCATAAACAAAATTTTGAAAGAACAAATTAAAAATAAAAACTAAAGTCAATTGACAATTTTTGTGGCTTGGGAATTATGTTAGGTAAGATAAGGTTTTTATAAAAGTTCATTGTTATGGACAAATCCTGATCAGCAAAAATTTATTACAAGGATAATACGAAACAGAACGAAAACAACACAGTATTCTACAACTGCAATGAAATGAATAAAATCTATACACAACTACGATGAAATGTTCCACGAAAAAATCTTCATAAATTAGAACAATATCTTTCAGTGTTTTTAGCATACAAATGCTGTGCAACTTTGTTAACCAAGAAGGTTGTACAGTGTGCTCAAAAAGTCACAGGAACAAATTTCATTGAAATCTGGACTATCAATGAACCCTATGCAATTAACACTAAACAAGCCTCAACTAGGGTTAGCTGCCAGGGGTGGCTACTCCTCCCCAAAAAACACCCAGATAAAGCAACCTCACCAATATCTAACAGAGCAGAAAACAATTTCAGGTTATGGTCACTGTGACCTTGACCTCTGGCCAATGACCCCAAAATACGGTTCTTCCTTTCATCTTACCAACACGTCTAGATTGGTTACTAGCAGACCAGCAAAACTTTAATTATAGAGCAGAAACCAGGAAAATGCCACTGTTAACTGGTAGAGTGCTGACAGCCCATATTTGGGCTTTATTCTGAAGTGCCGGTACCACAATTTAAAGGCTTCATATTCTGTGGATGTGCTTCATATTATCTTTGAAGTGAAATTATTTTCTCTGTTAGGATTTGCCATGTCACAGTTTATGGGCACTCTCCCATAAATTGTAACAAGGCAAAGATGCACAAAGGGATTTTAAGGACCAAAAATAATTTAGCACTCTACAGTTTAAAGGTCATTGTGATCATTATGTTTGGCACTATGACCCCAAAATAAATAGGGTTCTTCCTCAAATCATACTCAATCTAGATGTCATGATTAGTTTCAATCAGCCCAGAAGAACCATAATTAGTGAGTGGAAACCACAAAAATGTGCAAGTTAAAGGTCACTGACCTTGAGCTTTGGCATAGTTACTCCAAAATAAATTTAGTTCTTTCTCTCATTATACGCCGACTCCAAACTGTCAGGTACCTCATTATTAGCCATTCTAGATATTTTAGTGCCAAACAAACCAGGGGAGGAGGATTTTTTTTTTCTTTGCTGTCTGATCCAAATAAATTGATCGAGTTTTGAAAACTCAACTAGCAGTTATCTGAATGAACGGTTGGTCACAGAAAAAAATCGGAGAAAACGTGAAAGTTCTGACAAATCCTTGAGAGACGAAAAGGGTGGTCACCTAAATTATACCAATTCGACTGATTCAATTAATAGTCAGGCTGAATTCTGTTGGTATGTACACCCATTGTTGCACTTAGAAAATAACAGATTAATCAACTAATAATTACTGTTATTCTACTGGGCTTAGCATGTTGCAAGTCTTTACAAAAGGCAGCATTTAAATAGATAAATACTTCATACTGCAATGAGTCACTTGTGACAATTTTAATATTTATCTGATTAAATGATGCCTTTTGCAAAGCTGATAACCTACAATGTGTTACTGAAAAAAAAATGCCACCTTACCACTGACTATTAGCGTTGAAACTTTATTCAAACACTATTTCTTTACACCTCATTGACAAAAAAAACAGGTTTGAGAGTGTTTCGTGAAAATCGGTTATTGTTTCTGCTTTTATTGTCAGCTGATGATTTCCTTGTGTACTGGAGGCAATAAAAAATGTTTATATCAGTTTGTTTTGTCACTGATCGTGCTCTGCTGCAATGGCTTTCCTTCAAAAGTGAGAGGAACTTTTTTGGTGACAAAATTTTAGCCAATGAAGATTTTTGGGTGCTGAATCAAAATGTTTAGTGCAATTGGCTAAATTGGTACCCGACAACATGAACACTACACATAATCACTTACTTTCAATAAGGCTGATATATGACTATCAACTGAACAAAAAAGGATCAAGACTCAAAATAAGAGTTCCACCATACCCCTTGAACTGATAACCACCTCCAGTAAATGCTTTGGAATGAAACAAAGAAAGACATCAAAGAAAGAAAGGCGATATCTTTCATTTCGGAGAATAACACTGCTTAGGTATAAATTTGACAATTCCTTTTCCAAAGAAGATCAGAGAAACACTGATATATCACAGCTCATTTTCTGAGTTTACTTTTTTAGCCAACAACATCCTGTCTATGACATACTCAGACAGCCCGTTCCAACATTCTTTCCCAGAGCAATGTTCCATCAGCATAGATAAAGGTATGTCCGCAATATTGGAAACTGAATTCAAGAACTTTTAAGGATGTTTTCTGTCGATGCAAAGATTTTCAAGTATGTTTTGAGACCTGGCATATTGAATGAAGGTGTCAATGACACTGTAACTTAACTTGACTGTGTGTAGTGTGTGATGAAAAGGATAATGTTCAATGTTTATGAATGGATTATGAAAGACAATAATTGGGATAATTGAGAATATGTTAATTTCTGTTCCCTACATGCTATGTTTTCAATAAGAATAATTGGAGGTGTAGCCTGTACTAAAGAAATGAGGCCTGGGTTAATGTGGCCCTCACAGTTAATGTATGTCAACCAAACTTACCAAATTACAGGAAAATCATTCCAAAATGAGTCATCCTACTAAGTTACAATGAAAAAAAATAACTTGTAGACTTTGCTAAAGGAATCTAGATCATGTGATGGTCCAGTGGTCATGGTTGACTGATCATGACCAAAATATGACCATCTCATCTAGATATCATACCAAGTTATCCTACCAGGTTACGATGAACTCCCCTCATAAAAACCTGTAGACAGTGCTAAAGGAATCTATGTTATGTGACCAGGTGGCAGTGAAGGCTGAACACTTTAGAAATTCATTTTTCCCTCCTACAACAGATTTATGGAACAGTCTTCCCCGAGAAACGCAGAATGCAGCCAATCTGCAGGAATTCAAGTACTCTATTCTGTGTCATGACCCCATACTTAGACCTCCTAGTTACTTCTGCATTGGAAACAGAAAAGCGAAAATTTTATACTATCGGTTGCGAAATGGTTGCAGCGACTTATGCCATGACAAGTTCCTTAACTCAACTTCCCAGTGTGCATGTGGTCATATGAAAGAGGATGCCGCCCATTTCCTTTTCGACTGTCCTAACTATGATACCCAGAGGAGAGAAATGCTGAACGACCTACATTTCTGCAACATAACGTGTGCCAATTATTTACTTTTTGGTATCACTAATCTCTCAGAAAAACACAATGTTCTACTTTTTTTGAAAGTACAGAAATTCCTCATCTCTAGCGGTCATTTAACTGATCCCATTGATCATCAATCTACATTCTGTTTACAAAACAGAAAGGAACTCATCATTGTACAGCCGAGACTCAATACCCTGGAAGTCGGATTGCTCTAATATACAGGATGGCACAAAGTTGATGATTGGTCCCAGAAATAAATTTCCAGAAACATTCGTCCATTCCTCCCATGAAGTGTAGACTGCCTTTGACAATGTCGACGACGGTCTGCACACCCTGGGAGGAGTGGGGTGGTGTTTCAGGGTCCAAATTCGAAGCTCCTTGTGTTCTCGCCTTCTGCGCTGCCAAATCCAAATTTACACCAACAGTCCATCACTGGAGCATCGGGATAAGCTGAGGTAGCCATTCAGCCCCATAAACTTCGAGATGCCAGTGATGAATGTACGTTTAACAGCTTGATATGAAATAATTACTATGCTGTGTACCTGATTTACTCAGACTCATTTTATGTCCATTTGTCCTTCAATTCCTTTGTCTCCGACGATAATCTACTCCTTTTTCTCTAAAAATTTTTTTTTTTTTCGCGCTACTGTTCTACAATTTTCTACTTCTCGTTATATCAATTACAATCAAAAACGGTTATATTATTCTGAATCACTGTTCTAGTTTATTTATATTTATTTTGGTTTGTACGTATTGTTATGCCGTAATCTCAAATTTGTATATATTCACAGGAATGGAGATTAACTAAGTTGTATAACTTGTTCTCCAATCCTTTTTGCATCTTTATGGCAAATAAAATATGTTTAAACTAAGGCTGACTGATCGTGACCAAAATAGGAAGTCTCATTTAGACATCATACCGAGTTATCCTTCCAAGTTACAATGAAATCGCTTCATAAATATGAACTGTAGACTGTGCTAAACAAATCTAGGTCACATGCCTGTGTGGCCATCACTGTTCACCGATCATGCCCAAAATAGGACATTCTCATCTAGACATTATACATGTCGTCCTACCAATTTACAATGAAATCCCTTCATAAATGCAAGCTGTAGACTCTGCTAAAGGAATCTAGGTAACGTGCCCCTGTGGCCATCATGGTTGACTGAACCTTACCAAAATAGGACGTTCTCATCTAGACATTATATGGAGTCATCCTACCAAGTTACAATGAAATTCCTTCATAAATACGACCTGTAAACTGTGCTAAATGTTTTGGGGTTTCAGGCCCGTGCAGCCATCATGGTTGAACGATCATCATCAAAAGGGGATGTTCTCATCTAGACATTATACACAGTCATCCTAGCAAGTTACAATGAAATCCCTTCATAAATACGACCTATTTATTTATTTATTGGTGTTTAAGGTCACATATTTCTGCACAATGGCTAATCATGACCATGACAGTTTTACGGGTGCAGTAAGCCGGAGTACCCGGAGAGAACCACCGAGCAATGGCGAGCAACTGTCAGCTCCCCAACATACTAACTCCACACAAGCAGGGTTAGCATTGGTTGAAGACAAGCGCACCATTGACGCGCAGTACGCCTTAGTACACAGAGCCACCGTGCCCCCATGTGGGCAATGGGGGTGAAGTGTCTTGCCCAAGGACACACACAACAAGGTTGCCGCAGGTGGGATTCGAACCAAGGACCTCACGGCTTGCAGCCTGCACTTCTACCTACTGAGCCACCGCACCCCAAATCCGACCTATAGACTGTGCTAAAGGTTTTTGGATTTCAGGCCCGTGCAGCCATCACGGTTGACTGATCATGACCAAAATGGGACATTCTCATCTGGACATGATCTCATACCTGCATATGAAATTTTGTGATGATCGGACAAGAACTACCAGGTTTAGCCTGTGCTAAAGAAAATGTGAACAGATGGCAATAGCTTATCTTGACTTGGTCGAGTTAAGTTAAAAACCAAAAAAGTATCTTGGGCAAAAAAGAACAGAATATAAACAAGAGGCCCCAGGGGGCCTGAGGGCGCTCACCTGACATGGTAGCCTAAATATCAACCCAGGGAATTGATTTCAACAAGTTGCATCTGCCCCTCCTAAGAAAAGCTTATACCAAATATCCAAAGATTCTGACCAGTGGATCTAAAAAAAAAGGGATTTTTAAAGAATATTTCTCATATTGAACTAAGGAGTAATTCGGGCTCCCACAGGGAGCCCAAATAAATATGAAGCCAGGAACTTAGAATGAACAAACTTGAATCTCACCTCCAGTGGGATGCTGTATGCCAAATATCAAAAGATTGTGACTGGTGGATGTGAAGAAGATTTTTGAAGAATATTCCTCATTTTGAACTAAGTTATGATTCGGGCTCCCACAGGGAGCCCAAATATGAACCCAGGGACTTGGCTTCAACAAACTTGAATCTCACCCCACTAAGGATGCTGCATACCAAATATCAAAACGTTCCGACTGCTGGATCTGAAGAAGAAGATTTTTAAAGAACAAGAGGCCCCAAGGAGCCTTAATCGCTCACCGGCCAAAGTGGTTCAAAGAATTATTTGGGGTCACATTCAGTTAGATATGGTTCATCAACACTACAAAGGAATGAAGTCATGAGAGACAAATTTTATGGAACTAGGGACATGGCTTAAACAAACTTGAATCTTACCCCCCAAGGATGCTGCATACCAAATATCAAAAGCATTCATCTGCTGAAGAAGAAGATTTTTAAAGAAAATTCCTCATTTTGAACTAAGTTATCATTCGGGCTCCCACAGTGAGCCCAAATAGGAACCCAGGGACTTGGCTTTAACAAACTTGAATCTCACCCACCTAAGGATGCTACACACCACATATCAAAACATTCCAACTGCTGGATCTGAAGAAGAAGATTTTTTAAAGAAAATTCCTCATTTCGAACTAAGTTACAATTCAAGCTTCCACAGTGAGTCCAAATATGGACTTAGGGACATGGCTTGAACAAACTTCAATCTCACCCCCCAAGGATGCTGCATACCAAATATCAAAACATTCCGACTGCTGGATCTGAAGAAGAAGATTTTTAAAGAAAATTCCTCATTTTGAACTAAGTCATCATTTGGGCTCCCACAGTGAGCCCAAATATGGACCTAGGAATATGGCTTGAACAAACTTCAATCTCACCCCCCTAAGGATGCTGCATACCAAATATTAAATCATTCTGACTGCTGGATCTGAAGAAGATTTTTAAAGAAAATTCCTCATTTTGAACTAAGTTATAATTCGGGCTACCACAGTGAGCCCAAATATGAACCTAGGGACTTTTCTTGAACAAACTTGAATCTCACCCCACTAAGCATGCTGCATACCCAATATCAAAAGATTCTGCCTGCTGGATCTGGAGAAGAAGATTTTTTAAGAAATTTGCCCGAAATGCAGTGTTCGAATTCGAGCTTCTATAGTGAGCCCAAATATGAATCCAGGGAGGCCAATTTGAACAAACTTGAATCAGATCCACCCCACAATGTTGCATACCAAATATCAAAAGATTCTGCCTGCTGGATCTGGAGAAGAATATTTTTTAAGTAATTTGCCTGAAATGCACTAAGTTCGAATTCGGGCTTCTATACTGAGCCCAAATGTGAATCCAGGGCGCCGATTTGAACAAACTTGAATCAGATCCACCCCACAATGTTGCATACCAAATATCAAAAAAATTCTGCCTGCTGGATCTGGAGAAGAAGATTTTAAAAAAAATTTGCCTGAAATGCACTAAGTTTGAATTCGGGCTTCTATAGTGAGCCCAAATATGAATCCAGGGGGCCGATTTGAACAACTTGAATCTGACCCCCCTTGAGATAATGTATACCAAATAGGAAAGAATTTTGCCTGGTGGATCTGAAAAAGAAGATTTTTTTGAATTTTGGAAAGAAATTCATGGGTGCTATCAGAGTTATGCCCCTTGTGGTGCCCCCTGTGGGTGTGGCATGTTTATTTGTACAAGTTTGAATTGTCATGTGATAGGGAACATGCACACCAAATTTGATTCAATTTGATCCAGTAGTTTGTGAGGAGTAGTCGATAATGTAAAGTTCACGACGGACGCCGCCGGACGGCAAGTGATAAGTTAAGCTCCCTTCGGTGAGCTAGAAATTCCTCATATTGAACTAAGTTATAATTTGGGCTCCAACAGGGAGCCCAAATATGAAACCAGGGACTTGGCTTCAACAAACTTGAATCTCACCTCCCTAAGGATGTTGCGTACCAAATATCAAAACATTACGACTGCTGGATCTGAAGAAGAAGATTTTTAAAGAATATTCCTCATACTGCACTAATTTAAACATTTGGGCTCCAATAGAGAGCTCAAATATGGACCCAGGGATTTGGTTTCAATGAACATGTGAAACAATTTTCCAAAGATGTTATATGTGAAACTTGAATGCTTTTGGAGCAGTGGTTTGGGAGAAAAGTAGTCTTAAATGTTTTTCCCACTACCCATAGTGTTAAAAAAAATGCTGACTCAGCACTTTTTCAAAGTCCAAAAAAAGTACCCAATGATAAAACCAATAGCAATTTTTTGGGACCATTCCATTCTGTTGGTCCTAAGAAAGCTTCACACCAAATAAGAATTCTCAGTGCTGTGTAGTTTTGGAGATATGGGCGTTTTAATTTTTTTCTATTTTTAGCTCCTGCAGTTCCCATGGGGTGACGGAAAAAATTTTTTTTGGCATAAAATAAGTACTTATAACCCAATAAGCCCTATGTCAAATTTGGTTCAAATCTGCCGCTCGGTTTGGAAAATAGAAATTTTGGGCGGGTCGAAAATTCTTGCCCCTCCCCATAACAAAGGCAAATATAGCTCCTCGACCTTCTCTTGAACAAATCTGAGACTTTACCTCAAAAGGAAGCTGCACACCAAATATCAAGTCTCTGCTACTGCTGGTTCATGAGAAGATTTTTCTAAGATTTAAGCACACTTTTTGGGCGTGGCAACTTGATTTGAACAAAATCAAAATGCGATGTCATCACAAATTATTATCTCAAATATCAATTAAATTGGTTCAGCGGTTTGGGAGGAGAAGACGCAAACACCATGTTCACGGATGACGGACGGTGAGTGACCACAAAAGATCCCCCGACGGAAAGTCAGGCGAGCTAAAAATGTTTGCAATTTTAACACACAATTGTTGAAAACACCAGGATGCTCAGATTCAGTCTTTAGTTATCAAAAATGACCTTCCAATCATTATCTCCAGCTGGGGAGTGAGGAACTGGGGTAATGAATCTTACGAAGATCATAATTAGGATTCATCCAATCATCATTATAAGATTCAAACACTTGGGGAGCAATCTGCTGGGGGAGTTACTTGCTGGGAGTGCTCCTTGATATCCTCTTGCAGATTTTCAACACTGTAACTAATGCAAAGGAAAATTCTTCAAACAAGAGAACAGGCAACTCATTGTTTTTAGGCACCTTCAAGGACCTTCATGGTTTATAAGCTCTTTTCAAGTACTTTCATTGACTTGAAAATGTGTTATATACTACTCACAATTTACTAAGGATCACCTTTACTCACCGACATAGAGTGGAATCCTGTTAATTAAATAGCCACTTTGCAAGTGAAATTTATTCAGTTAACAGGAGTATTTATTCAATTAACACTGACATGGTCACTTTCCTGAATTCTAGAGATAAACTAAGCATTTACTGTACCATATCTTGTTTGACAGAGGTGGATTAAATGCTTGTATGGGATGTACTGTGGCCAAATAGGTCTACAAATAAGGGTAATTGCCACCAGGATTTTTTATTCAATGAACGTAGGGGCATGGTGGCTCAGTGGTTATGGTATTGGACTTCACACCAAAATGTCTGTGGTTTGAACCCCACCAAGAGTTACTGAACTGTTACTTTGGGCAAGGCACATAATCCAGATTGTCCATGTTGCGGCACAGTGGCACTGTGTACTTAGCTGTAATGCACGTCGATGTGCGCACTTTTCTTTAACCAATGGTAACCCTACACGTTTGGAAAAGGAAAACTAAAGTTATTGCACAAAAAGAAAAATTATGTATAGTAACAGTAACCTTGACCTAATATGCGAGCCATTGACACCTTGTGTGCAATCTGTGTATAAAGTTCTAGTTTCGTATGCAAAGGAAACAATAGTTATTAAATGGAAAGCAAAATTATAATTTTAGTAACAGTGACTTTGACCTATTGATCACAAACACAACCCCAATCACTGACACAGGTAATCTGTACATGAGGTTATATAGGTTTGCACATAAAAGGAAAGTAAAGTTATTGTACCATGGGCAAAATTCTATTTGTACTACCCGTGACCTTGACCTATGACCTCAAATGCAATCCCAATCATCAACACCTTATAGGCAATCTGTGTATGAAGTTATAGTTTTGTGCAGAAAAGGGAACTAAAGCTATTGTCAAAAGCCCAAATTATGTACAGCAACAGTAACCTCGACCTATGGAGTGCAAACACAATTTGAATCATCGATACATTGTGGGCCCTCTGTGTATGAAGTTATAGTTTTGTATGCATACGGAAACTAAAGTTATGATTTATTCATTCATTGGTGTTTAAAGTCACATATTTCTCCACATTGGCAAGTCGTGACTGCAACTTAGATTTATTTATTTATTAAGGTTTAACGACACTTTAACAGCCAATGTCATATCGTGTCAGTGAGTTTCTTGCTTGGAGGAAGCTGGAGTACCCACAGAGAACCACCGAGCAACGATGAACAGCTGCCAGCTCCCCAACATCGTAACTCTGCACTGCAGCAAAGACAGGGTTAAATTGGTTGAAGACATGTGCACCATCGATGGGAAGTACGCCTTAGTATATGGCATATTCTAACCCCCATGTGCACAATCGGGGTAAAGTGCCTTGACAAAGGACACAACGCACTAGTCCGAATTGATCTCTCAGACAGTCACCCATCCATGGACCAACTGGGCTTGCTTAACTTCAGTGATCTGACGAGAACCAGTTACCACAATGCCACCATGCCCCTGCAACTTAGATGTGAAGTCAAGTCCAGCCAATCGTTTATACTCATGTTGCCCATTTTTGAGGACTTCCACCCCAGGCATTGATAACCAGGTCCTATTTTACCAGTAAAACAGAGCTTGTTTACTACAATAAACAAGCACTGCTTCACTTCCCAGAGTACCCACGGGGAAACTAAAGTTATTGCACAGAAACAACTAGAGGCTCAGTGAGCCTAAAATGCTCACCTGGCTCAAGTTATCAAAATGAGACGAGGGTGTCAATAAGTGACAAGACATCAAGAGTAATTTTTTGATTTGCCATGACACAACCAAAGTTAATTTTTTTGGCCATTCGTTTCTGCTGGTCCTAGGAAAGCTTCACAGGAAAAAAAAACAAAGCTCTGTTCTGTGAAGTCTCAAGAAAGTGTCTGTACAAATTTTTGTTTGTTTTTAACTTCTGTGGTTCTTTCTGTGCCCCCACCCAATTTTGGGGGGCATAAATCAAGTACTTATGACCCAGTTATACTACATGACAAATTTGGTTCAAAACAGCCCATTGGTTCTGGAAATAGAAATTTTGAGGAGAGCCCAAAATGGGAATTCTCCCACAGGGAGCCCAAATTTTGACCTACTGAGTTCTTTTGAAAAAAACTTGAATCTCCATCACTAAAGTAAGTTCCATACCAGAAATCTAAGCATTATTGTGAGTGGCTTATGAGATGATTTTTAAAGTATTTTTGGCTTATGTGGCATTAACCCTACCCCAAGGGGTCATAGCAACTTTTGGGGAAAAAAATCAGAAGAGTAAACTGCACCAAGATGCTTTGTACCAAATTAGTTTAGACTTGGCCCAAAGGTTCTGAAAAAGAACAAGAGCAATGCGAAACGTGGCTTATGCCCCCGACGGTGTCATAAAAGGGTAGGTAAGTCTCTTTGGGGCATAACCAAAATCAAAAGGAAGCTTCCTCTAGACACCAACAATGCATCCCAATGATTGATACCTCATAGGTAATCTGTGTGTGAAGTTATAGCATTGTACATAGAAGGAAACTAAAGTTATTGCATGGAAAACAAAAATCTATTTATAGTAACAGTAACTTTGACCTATTGACCCCAAATGCAAGATCAACCATTGATACCTCATATGCAATCCAAATATGAAGTTATAACATCATACCCAAAAGGAAACTAAAGTTATTGCACAGAAACCAAAAATCTGTTTATAACAAGTGACCTTGACCTTTGACCTACAGATCCCAAAATCAATGCAAAACATTGTCCCATTTCGGCAAACTATGTGTGAAGTATCGGCATCATGCGACCAACAGTACAAAAGTTTCCCGGAAATGAGTGTGAAGACATTTTTCAATCATCCCCTACGTTAAACAAGGGTGAATAACTATGTAAATGTTTATACAAAGATATTAATTCTGACATAGGGGCCGTTACCCCATGTTGAGGTACAAGCATGACAAAAATTATTTAAATCCAACATATGATGACAGAGCTAGAGCAGCAAATATGTTGGATGGACACATTTTTCAATCATCCCCTTAGTTAACAAGGGCAAATAACTCTGTAAATCCTTATGCGAAGATATTAATTCTGTTGCAGGATCTGTTCTCTCATACTGAGATATAAGCATGGCAAAAGTTATTTGAATCCAACAAATAATGACAGTGCTACAGCAGCAAATATGTTGGACGGACACATTTTTCAATAATAATCCCCTTAATTAAACAAGGGCAAATAACTCTGTAAATGTTTATAGAAAAATATTAATTCTGCTTTAGGATCTGTTCCCCCATGTTGAGGTACAAGCACAGCAAAAATTATCTGAACCCGCCAAATAATGACAGTGCTAGAGCAGCAAATATGTTGGATGGACACATTTGTGTTACAAACGTACAAACTAATGAACATATGAATGGGCGGGCGAAGCTCTCTACTAGATACCCCCCCCCCCCCCCCGTCCATCCAGATTGGGGGGAGGGGGGCACAATAAGTTGATGGCACATAAGAAAGATAATGACTTGGCATTTTTCCATTGCCAACAGTGTTAAAATGGGCATCCACATATGGCACCCCTTGACAAAATCAGTAGCAATTTTTTTGGTCCATCTGATTCCACTAGGAAGCTTCATACCAAAACACAATATTCTGGTCCATGCAGTTTTTGAAATATGGGCATTTGAATTTTTTTATTTTTAGATCCTGGAGTTCCCATGGGGCAGAGAAATAAAGTTTCGGACATAAAACAAGTACTCTGACCCAATTATACTACATGCCACATTTAGTTTAAATCAGCCCATCAGTTCATGAAATAGACATTTTGGGTGGAGCAATAAAATGGGCATGCTACCAGAGAAAGCCCAAATATCGACCTACCAACTTACCCTGAACAAAAAGAATACTTAGTTGATGGAGCACAAGATAGATGATGTCCGGCATTTTCCAACTGCCAACACTGTTACAATGGGCATCCCTCTACGGCACCCCATCACAAAACTGACAGCAATTTTTTTGTTTGGTCCATCTGATTCTAGTGGTCAAAAGGAAGCTGCATACCAAATAACAATATTCTGGTCTGAGCAGTTTTTGAAATATGGGCATTGAATTGAATTTTTTCTATTTTTAGCCCCTTAGGTTCCCACGGGGCTGTGAATTTTTTTTTTTTTTTTTTTTGGGGGGGGGGGGGGGGGGGGGGGTGCATCAATCAAGCACTTAGGACCCAGTTTTACTACATTCCAAATTTGGTTCAAATCAGCCCATAGGTTCTTGAAATACAAATTTTGGGTGGTGTCCAAAATGGGCATACTCCCACAGAGAGCCCAAATATTGACCAACCAACTTGCTTTTAATTTTCACCACGAAAGGAAGTTCCATACCAAGTATCAAAGCATTCTTTGTGGTGGTTCATGAGAAGAAGATTTTTAAAGATTTTTAGGCATTTTAGGCATTAACTCCAGCTCGGTAATGGCAGCAGCTTCATTTGAACAAGAGAGTCTACTGACATCCATATCCGCTGCCGACTTTTATGTTATGATAAGAATAAGCATATGAGGAGATAAAGACAGATGAAAAGATGGATGAACAAACACCGAAATGGTGAATGGACTTCACTGGATGAGATTAAAAACCTCATTTGATTCATTGTAACTGAAGGAACCATATGGAAACTTCAAATGAGAAGAAATCAAAGTACATAAAGGGATAAAACTGTGCTGGAAATTTTCATAACATCATTATCAAACCGGACCGATTAGCAATGTAACTGTCAAATAGTTTGGAGAAGGAGTCAAGTGGACAAGCATTTGTGACGGAAGTGTTGCTATTACCAATGGTCATAACCACGCAAAATTTCTGCAAGCATAAATGAACATATAGTTGCATGGACGCAAGCCATAACCAGAAAAAGATGTACACAAATATATCATCACAGAAATTCAGAAGAATTCTAAGTACAGAAAGGGCAATAATTCTGGTAAAAAAATGGGGACTAATCTCATTATCAACCTGGACATGTCTTCACACCCAATAATGCCACTCAATAAATATCATTTATTTCTTTTATCGCAACTGAAGATATCCTCCAAAAACCTGAAATTTTACAGAAATTCGGAAGAATTCTATGTACAGAAAGGGCCATGAATCTGGTAAAAAGATTCAGACCAATCTCTTCATTGTCCTGAACATGTATTCATACCCAATAATGTCACTCACCAAATATCTCCCAACAAGAGGCCCCACGGGGCCTGAAGCACTCACCTTGAACAAAAGACAATAAAAAGAGAGTCCAAGAAGCATTAAGCAATCCATCTCCATAGGAAACAATGTCAATCCTTGAGCCCAGCAGGAGTGACAAAAATAGTCTGAGCATCATGCCTTTTCTTCGGCTGATCATAATGTAAAATGTACAGCTCCCCTATGAAGCCCCTTGATACAGCCTATGGCAATTAATCTTAGTTACACAACCTCTAGAGGGTACTGAATACAAAATTTCTAATTCTTCAGCTACATGACCAATTCCGGCTCACATAGGGAGCCCAAATATTAACCCAGGCTCTCAATTTCATCAAAGTTGAATCTGATCTCCCTAGAGATGTTGTATACCAAATATGAAAGCATTCTGACTGTTGGATCTGAAGAAGAAAAATTATAAAGAAATTTCTTCATATTGCACTATGTTAAAATTTGGGCTACCACAGCGAGCCCAAATATTAACCTACAGGCCTGATTTGAACAAAATTGAATCTGACCCCTCCAGAGATGTTGCATACCAAATATGAAAGCATTCTGACTAGTGGATCTGAAGAAGATTTTTAAAGAAATTTCCTCATATTGCCCTAAGCTAGAATATGGGCTACCATAGGGAGCCCAAATACTAACCCAGGGAAACAATTTGAACAAACTTGAATCTGACTCCTCTAGAGATGTTATAAACCAAATATGAAAGGATTCTGACAGGTGAATCTGAAGAAGATTTTTGAAGAAATTCCCTCATATTGCACCAAGTTAAATTTCAGGTTCCCATATGCAGCCCAAATATTAACCAGGCACTCGAACTGAATCTGACCCCGCTACAGATGTTGTATACCAAATATGAAAGCATTATGACTAGTAGATCTGAAGAATAAAGATGGTTTAAAGAAATTTCCTCATATTGCACGAAGTTAAAATTTGAGATACCATAGCAAGCCCAAATATATACCTAGGAACCCGATTTGAACAAACTTGAATCTGAACCCTCTAGAGATATTGTATACCAAATATGAAAGCATTCTGACTAGTGTCTCTGAAGAAGAAGATTTTTAAAAATTATCCCCCATACTGAACTAAGTTAAAATTTGGGCTTCCATAGGAAGCCCAAATATTAACCTAGAGACTTGGTTTGGACAATCTTGAATCTGACCCTCATAACAATGATATACACCAAACATTAAAAGATTCTGAATGGTGGTTCTGAAGAAGATTTTTAAAGGATATTCCCCATGTTGCCCCAAGATAAAAATTTGGGCTCCTGTATTGAGCCCAAATATGAACCAATGAGCTTTATTTTAACATACTTGTATCTGACCCCCTATGAATGCTGTATACTGAATATCAAATGATTCTGACCATTGGTTCTGGAGAACAGATTTAAAAAAAGTTTTTTTGATGCCCTGTACAGAACACCCTGACATAACCGATGGCAATATTTTTTTACCATTCAATTCTACTGGTCTTAAGGATGCTTCATACAAAATAACAGCTCTCTGTTGCGTGTGGTTTGGAAAATATGGGCATTTGAAAATATTTCTATTTTTAGCTCCTGGGGTTCCCATGGGGATGCAGGAATTTTTTTTTTGCATGAGTCAAGTACTTGTGACCCAATAATACCACATATCAAATTTGGTTCAAGAAAATAGAAATGTTGGGCGGGTTCAAAAATCTTACCTCTCCCATTACAAAGACAAATATTGCTTCACGAACTTTGTTTGAACAAACTTGATTCTACACCTCAAAAGGAAGCTCCATAACAAATATCAAGTCATTGTACCCACTGGGTCATGAGAAGATTTAAAAAATATTTTGGAGCATTTTTCCCCACCCCCTCCCTATGGGGCTGGGCATGCTGAGTTGAACAAAAATGCAATGCCCCTTCGGGACCATCACTCACTCAAACCTTCAATTGAATTGGCTCAGGGCTTTTGGAGGAGAAGACCAAAACATGGTGTTAACGGATGCCAGATGACAGACCATGGATGGAGAGCGATGAGATTAGCTCATCTTGACTTTATCAAGGTGAGCTAAAAACCTGCAATTTTGGAAAATTCAGAGTCGACAAGGGCTATAACTCTAGAAAAATTATTCGAATCGAAACTTCCTTTCCATATGCACATGTACACATCATACTCATACTGCACACCAAGTTTCATAAAAATCCAATGAAAAATTCAGGAAGAGTTGAGTAGAGAAGCATTTGTGACAGAAAGTTTGCTGTTACCAAGGGCTGTAACCACGCAAAATTCATTACATCGAAAATGTCAGACCACATTCACATCTATACTTGATACTGATACTTAAGACCAAGTTTCGTAAAAATTCTATAAAAAATTAAGAGGAGTTAGGCGGACAAGCCTTTGTGATGGAAATTTGGCTATTTCCAAGGGCTGTAACCACGCAAAATTCATCGCACCGGAAATTTCTGACCACACGCACATCTACACTTGATACTGATACTTCAGACCAAGTTTCATAAAAATCCACTGAAAACTGTAGGAGGAGTTAAGAGGACAAAGTTTGTGATGGACAGATGAACATCATTTCAATATCCCCTTCCCGACGATAACAAAGTAGAACAAAGTAGAACTGTATTCTCCAAAGATGGTCTGCATCAAATATATATGAGATTGGCCCAGTGGTTTTAAAGAAGACAAGTTTCAAAAAATTAGTTGATGGATTACAAGAACGAAAGTGTCAATGACACTGTTGCTCAACTTGTGTAAGACATGTACATGTATAGTATGTCACACAGCGAAGACACACATCTAGGTAATGACCTGATAACAGAGGTACATGTAAAGTATTGTAAAGGTCTGTACATAAATACTGACCATAGCCTGTAACAAATGTACAGGTAAAGTATTGTAAAGGTAGGTGACAGTCAGATGCTAAACAAGAAATGAAATCTCTTTGGGGTTAATGTTACAATGGAGATTCTTGTATGGTGCACCGTAAGCCAAATGTTAGCAACTGTTTTGGCCTGTTTGATTAAAACCCTTCTAAGGTTGATTCATACTAATTAATAAATATTTGTCCAGTCCTTCTTAAAATATAGTTATCTGAATTTTTTATCTTTAGCTCATAGGTTTCCCACGGGTGAGGAGATTTTATTTTTCTCATTGGAAATAGAAAATTGGGTTGTGCTAATAATGTTTACCCATCCCAAACAACACCAAATATTAACACAGGAACTTGGCTTCAACACATTTGAATATACACATACTGGGGATGCTGAATTCAAGAAACATTATTTTGTTTGGTGTTTTTGGAAAAGATTTATAATTAACTCCCTTTTTGAGTACCCGAGTGGGTCTGACTGAACACAAAAATATTTGTTCTCATACCACAGTGATAACAAAGACACCCAATAAATTTATAACAAACATTACCGACATAAAAAATCTTCTTTACAGGTTCTGTACATAAATGTAATAAACACAATTGCCGTAAATATGTCTGCCGACAGGCATTTTGAATTTTGGGCCGAGCCCAAAAGCACTCATTACCATCCCATTATGATAACAAATGTAGTCCTAGAAGTTCTGTACAAAAAACTGATTGTACCTAATTTCAGTATAAAATGGCTGTCGGCAGCCATCTAGAATTTCGGACCGCACACAAAAACACTCGTTCTCGTCCCAAGGTGATAACAAAGGTACCCAAGAAGTTTTGTGTTAAATACAGCCTCTAGCCTGAGCCATATTGACATGTGCACTTAATGTGTATAAGTAGCACTGAATAAATCAAAGTTAATCTAATATGCATAATTTCTGCACGAGAAAAAAACCTGTATTATATGTGATGTATTCCATGTACATTCATTCAAACATTTATTCAAATCAGAACCTTCATATAGAAGTTCAGTACAAAAAACTGATTGTACATAATTTCGGTACAAAATGGCCACTGGCAGCCATCTTGAATTTTGGACTGAACCAAAAATACTCATTCTCGTCCCAAGGTGATAACAAAGGTACCCAAGAAGTTTTGTGAAGATCAGTTCATAAATACAGCCCCTGGCCCGAGCCATATTGACATGTGTACTTACTGTGTATAAGAAGCACTAAATCAAAGTTCATCTAATTTGCATAATTTATGAAAGAGAAAAAACCTGTATTATATGTGATGTATTCCATGTTACTAAACATTCATACAAAAATCGCGACATCGACGCCGTAGCTGCGACGGGTGGTGCAATCTCACAAAATTCAAGTTCATCAAGGGCCATAACTCCAAGAAAAATATTTGGAACAACACATGCATTGAACAGTGGCTAGACATCAATAAGACACACTTGCATGCCAAATATAAAGTCAATCCATCAAGTATTTCAAAAGTTATTGAGTTTTGAAACTCACTGGTCACAGACAGACCGACATGAAACCCGTTGGTCACAGACAGACCGACAGACAGACCGACATCAATAAGATACACTTACATGCCAAATATAAAGTCATTCCATCAAGTATTTCAAAAGTTATTGAGTTTTGAAACTCGTTGGTCACAGACAGACCGACATGAAACTTGTTGGTTGCAGACAGACAGACAGACCGACATTGTCACTTATAGAGCTGCTAGTTGCAGCTAAAAATTTATTCAAATCCAAACTTTCATACAGAAGTTCTGTACAAATGAAAGTGTCAACGTACACTGTAGCTCAACTTGACAAACTTGAACTTGGTAAGTTATGAGTGAAATGGCAAAATTGAAGATCATTGGTACCAATGTTATTTGGTGAAATTTAAACATAACAGTATGGGTGTGTGCACAACATCAGAGTAATCCATGCATTTTTAAATGTAAACTGTAACACTGGCTAGAGGAAGAATGTTGATTACACAAATGCAGTAAGTTCAGAGGTTATTGTAAACAGCAACTTTTTTTACAGAAATGAATGCTAATCAATAGCTCTTGTCAAGAGGTCCCACCTAATGAGCACACCAAGTTCAAAAACAATCCTAAGATTAATGTGCCCTGTAGGCCATGTCAAAGAAGAATGTTGATGCACAAATGCAATAAATTCAAAGACAAATTTCAAAACAGCAACAGTTTTTGATGGAAAGGAAAAGAAAATCAATACCTCCTAGCATACAAAGTTTCAAAACAACCTAATAATGAATGTGCCCTCTGAGGCATGCCAAAGGAAGATGTTAATGCATAAATGCACTACGTTTGAATGTCATTACTTGTAGCAATGTTTTTTTATTTTATGGAAATTCATAAATATACCCTGCAGAGAGTGCAAAATGGGATAAGTTGCTGCACAAATGCAGTAAGTTCAAAGGCTGGTGATGACCACAATGATTTTTTATGAAAATGAAAAAAAATCAATAGCTCACATCTAGAGGTCCTCCCGACCACACATACGAAGTTTCAAAGTGATCCGATCATAAATGTGCCCTGAAGGATGTGTCAAAGGAAAATATTGAGGTCTGGCTAAACTAAGTTCAAAGGTCAATGGCAACATTTTCCGACAGAAATTGAAGAAGATCGATAGCTCCCATATAGATGTCACCACACATGAGCACTCCAAGTTTCCAAGCGATCCAATCATAAATGTGCCCTGCAGGGCATGTCAAAGGTAAATATTGATGCTTAACTGCACTAAGTTTTTACTAAGTTCATCGAAGGTCGTTACCTATGGCAACTATTTTTTTTCTGGAAATGGAAGAAAATTGATAGCTCCCATCTAGAGGTCACCCTAAACAAGCACACCAATTTTTCAAGCGATTCAATCATAAATGTGCCCTGCAGGGTGTGCCAAAGGAAAATATTGATGCATAACAGCACTAAGTTCATCAAAGGGCATTGCCAATGGAAAAACATTTTGATGGACATGGAAGAAAATATATAGCTCCTATCTAGTGGTCACCCCAAACAAGCATACAAGGTTTCAATGCAATCCGATCATAAATGTTCCCTGTAGAGTGTGCCAAAGGGAAATATTAAGGTCTAACTGCACTAAGTTCATCGAAGGTCATTACCAGCGGCAACATTTTTTGACAGAAATTGAAGAAAATTGATAACTCCCATTTAGAGGTTACCCCAAACAAGCATACGAAGTTTCAAACTGATCTGATCATAAATGTGCCCCGTTGGGCATGCCAAAGGAATATATTGATGCCTGACTAAACTAAGTTCAAAGGTCATTGACAGTGGCAAGATTTTCTGACGAAAATGGAAGAAAATAGATAGCTCCCATCTAGAGGTCACCCCAAGCAAGCATGCCAGGTTTCAAAGCAATCCAATCATAAATGTGCCCTGTAGGGTGTGAAATACTGAGGTCTGACTTAAGAGGACGTCCAATGTAAATTTGGTCAAATTTCAGGTAATTTTCTCCACAGTCCTGAGAAGGTCAGAAAGGAATAACCCCAATAAATTATATATCAATTTGTTTGAAATGAAACATAGATTTTGTGGAAACTAATATTTGCCATGGAACTGTTACCATGTGGCAGAAAGCACTGCCTGAAAGTCCGCTATGGCATAAGTAAGAGATCAGATTTTTTACAATAAAATACCTTAAATTTATTGAATAGTTAAATTCTGCAATCCTTCTAGCACAAACTTGGAGAAATCTTTTTATCACTCTTGCAAGGAACAGGCCACAAGACCAATTGTAATTTAGGATGTCTACATTTCGAAAGGGCAGCCATTTTTCTTGTGTTTGTTTACCTTTTATTAAGTTCACCAAGGGTCAAATCCACACAGTTCAGAAGAATAAGTGTGGAGTCATGAGAGAGTGCATCAATGAATGAAAGTGTCAATGACACTGTAGCTCAACTTGTCAAGACATGTACATGTATAGTAAGTGACACAACAACGACAAACATCTAGGTAATAACCTGATAACAAATGTACATATAAAGAATTGTAACAGTCTACATAAATACTGGCCGTAGCCTGTAACAAATGTATAGGTAAAGTATTGTAAAGGTGGGTGACAGTCAGATGCTAAATAGAAAAGAAATCTTTGAGTCCCAGAGTGGGTCTGATTGAACCCCAAAATATTTGTTCTCATAGCACAGTGATAACAAAGGCACACCAAAACACACTCATTCCTGTCCCAAGGTGAAAACAAAGGTACCCAAGAAGTTTTGTGAAGATCAGTTCATAAATACGAACTGTATTGAAGTTGTGACAAAAAACTGATTGGACCTAATTTCGGTACAAAATGGCCACTGGCAGCCATCTTGAATTTTGGGCCACACTCAGAAACACTCGTTCTCATCCCAAGGTGATAAAAAAGGTACCCAAGAAGTTTCGGGAAGATCGGTTGATAAATACAGCCTCTAGCCCGAGCCGTATTGACATGTGCACTTACAGTGTATAAGTAGCACTAAATAAATCAAAATTCATCTGATTTGCTTAATTTCTGCACGAGAAAAAAACCTGTACTATATGTGATGATGTATTCCATTTTACTAAACATTCAGACAAAAATTTATTCAAATCAGAACTTTCATACAGAAGTTCTGTACAACAGACTGATTGCACTAATTTTGGTACACAATGGTTGCTGGTGGCCATCTTGAATTTGGGATCACACCCCAAAACACTCATTCTCATCCCACGGTGATAACAAAGGTGCCCAAGATGTTTCGTAAAGATCGGTTCATAAATACGGCTTCTAGCCTGAGCCGTATAGAAGTTGTGTACAAAAAACTGATTGGACCTAATTTTGGTACAAAATGGCCACTGGCAGCCATCTTGAATTTTGGGCCACACTCAGAAACACTCGTTCTCGTCCCAAGGTGATAACAAAGGTACCCAAGAAGTTTCGGGAAGATCGGTTGATAAATACAGCCTCTAGCCCGAGCCGTATTGACATGTGCACTTACAGTGTATAAGTAGCACTAAATAAATCAAAATTCATCTGATTTGCATAATTTCTGCACGAGAAAAAAACCCGTACTATATGTGATGATGTATTCCATTTTACTAAACATTCAGACAAAAATTTATTCAAATCAGAACTTTCATACAGAAGTTCTGTACAACAGACTGATTGCACTAATTCTGGTACACAATGGTTGCTGGTGGCCATCTTGAATTTTGGATCACACCCCAAAACACTCATTCTCATCCCACGGTGATAACAAAGGTGCCCAAGACGTTTCGTAAAGATCGGTTCATAAATACGGTCTCTAGCCTGAGCCGTATAGACGTTGTGTACAAAAAACTGATTAGACCTAATTTCGGTACGAAATGGCCACTAGCAGCCATCTTGAATTTTGGACCGCACGCAGAAACACTCGTTCTCATCCCAAGGTGATAACATAGGTACCCAAGAAGTTTCGTGAAGATCGGTTGATAAATACAGCCTCTAGCCCGAGCCGTATTGACATGTGCACTTACTGTGTGTAAGTAGCACTGAAAAAATCAAGGTTCATCTAATTTGCATAATTTCTGCATGAGAAAAAAACCTGTATTATATGTGATGTATCCCATGGTACTAAACATTCACACAAAAAATTATTCAAGTCAGCACTTTCAGTTCTGTGCAAAAATCTGATTGCACCTAATTTTGTACAAAATGGCTGCCATCGGCCATCTTGAATTTTGGACCGCACCCAAAAACACTTGTTCTCGTCCCCATGGTGATACCAAAGGTACCCAAGAAGTTTCGTAAAGATCGGTTTATAAATACGGCCCCAAGCCCATCCGTATTGGCATTTGCACTTACAGTGCTGAAAGTAACACTAAATACATCAAAGTTAGTCTAATTTGCATAATTTACGTACGAGAAAAAAACTCGTATTATATGTGATGTATCCCATGGTACTAAACATTCACACAAAAAATTATTCAAATCAGCGCTTTCATATGGAAGTTCTGTGCAAAAATCTGATTGCACCTAATTTTGTACAAAATGGCTGCCATCGGCCATCTTGAATTTCGGACCGGACCCAAAAACACTCATTCTCGTCCCACGGTGATACCAAAGGTACCCAAGAAGTTTCGTAAAGATCGGTTCATAAATACGGCCTCTAGCCCGAGCCGTATTGGCATTTGCACTTACAGTGCTGAAATTAACACCAAAAAACATCAAAATTAGTCTAATTTGCACAATTTACGCACAAGAAAAAAACCTGTATTATATGTGATGTACCCCATGGTACTAAACATTCATACAAAAAATTATTCAAATCAGAGCTTTCATATGGAAGTTCTGTACAAAAAACAGATTTCTGCATCATCGGTACAAAATGGCGGCTGGCAGCCATCTTGAATTTCAGACCGCACCCAAAAACACTCGTTCTCGTCCCACGGTCATAACAAAGGTACCCAAGAAGTTTCGTAAAGATCGGTTCATAAATACGACCTCTAGCCCGAGCCATAGCCAATTGTTGACGTACGGACAGACGGACGACGGGCCATGACAATAGCTCAAATTTGACTTCGTCAAAGTTGAGCTAAAAATGAAGAATGTCCAATGTGGCTTTTGTGAGTCTGGTGTGACCATACCCCACAATCCTGTGCCATTTTGCATGAGATATGTATCAAATTGGTAAAATACAATGAGATTGATACACCAAAAAAGGGTGAACTGCCAAACTTCCTCGTTTAGTATTATATGTGTCCATTTCTGGGTTGCATGAGCAATGACTGCTGCCAAGAGTGTCATATGAATGTTCAAGTGTGGCCAAAACAACAAACAAGAGGCCCCAGGGGGCCTGACGGCGCTCACCTGACTTGGTAGTCTAAATATCAAACCAGGGACTTGACTTGAATGAGCTGCATACGCCCCTCCTAAGAAAAGCATATACCAACTAGATGAAGCCACTGTGCCCACACAATACACAGGATTTTCCTTCTATTTTCAGTTCCTGCACTTTTACGTCCCAAAATTGAGATAAACACATAAAAAACAGATTTTTTTCCCAAACAAAATACTTTCAGTCCTACCCGGACCCCAAATTTTCAGGGTAAAAAAAAAAAATTTTTTTTTGTCTTAAAATTGACCAAAACGCAGAAAAAACAAAAAAATTTTTTTTTCGGATTTTGGTCCAAAATTTTTTAAGTCCCACCCGGACCCCAAATTTTCAGGAAAAAAAAAAAAAAAATTTTTTTCTCTTAAAATTGAAAATGCATAAAAAAGGGGGCACGGTGGCTCAGTTGGTAGAGGTGCAGGCTGCAAGCCGAGAGGTCCTCGGTTCGAATCCCACCTGCGGCAACCACGTTGTGTCCTTGGGCAGGACACTTCACCCCGATTGCCTACATGGGGGCACGATGACGCTGTGTACTGAGGCGTACTGCACGTCGATGGTGCGCATGTCTTCAACCAATCTAACCCTGCCTGTGCTGCGGTGCAGAGTTCAGAGTTACGATGTTGGAGAGCTGACAGCTGCTCGTCGTTGCTCGGTGGTTCTCTCCGGGTACTCCGGAGAGAACCACCGAGCAACGACGAGCAGCTGTCAGCTCTCCAACACGATTAGCCATTGTGCATAAGTATGTGACCTTAAACACCAATAAATAAATAAATAAATAATGCATAAAAAACCAAAAAAATTTTTTCGGATTTTGGTCCAAAATTTCGAAGTCCGCAACAGGACCCCAAATTTTCAGGGGAAAAAAAAAAAAATTTTTTTTTTTTTTTGTCTTAAAATTGACCGAAACGCAGAAAAAACGAATAAATTTTTTTTCGGATTTTGGTCTAAAATTTCGAAGTCCGCAACGGGACCCCAAATTTTCAGCCTAAATATGAACCCAGGGATTTGGCTTCAACAAACTTGAATCTCACCCGCACCCCAAATTTTCAGTGGAAAAAATTTTTTTTTTTTTTTTTTTTTGTCTTAAAATTGACCGAAACGCAGAAAAAACAAAAAAAAAAATTTTGGATTTTGGTCCAAAATTTTCTAAGTCCCACCCGCACCCCAAATTTTCAGGGGGAAAAAAAAAAATTTTTTTTGTCTTAAAACTGACCGAAAGGCAGAAAAAACAAACAAAATTTCTTTCAGATTTTGGTCTAAAATTTCGAAGTCCGCAATGGGATCCCAAATTTTCAGCCTAAATATGAACCCAGGGATTTGGCTTCAACAAACTTGAATCTCACCCCCCTAAGGATGCTGCATACCAAATATCAAAACATTCTTATTGGTAGATCTGAAGAAGATTTTTAAAAAATACTCCTCATACTGCACTAATTTAAACATTTGGGCTCCCATAGAGAGCCCAAATATCCACCCAGGCAATTGATTTCAATAAACATGTGAAACAATCTTCCAAAGATGTTGTATGTGAAATTTTAAAGCTTTTGGAGCAGTGCTTTCGGAGAAAAGTAGTCTTATGTTTTTCCCATTACTCACAGTGTTAAAAAATGCTGACTCACCACTTTTTCAAAGTCCCCAAAAAGTACCCCCATCATAAAACCGATGGCAATTTTTTTTTATCATTCCATTCTGTTGGTCCTAAGGAAGCTTCACAACAAATAAGAATTCTCAGTGCCGTGTAGTTTTGGAGATATGGGCGTTTTCATTTTTTTCTATTTTTAGCTCCTGTGGTTCCCACGGGGCTATGGGGAAAAAAAATTCGGCATAAATTAGGTACTTATGACCCAAAAAGCACTCATGTAAAATTTGGTTCAAATCGGCCTCGCGGTTTGGAAAATAGAAATTTGGGGAGGGGCCAAAATTTTTGCCCCTCCTTTAACATCGTCAAATATAGCCCCTCCAACTTCTCTTGAACAAACTTGAGTCTACACCTCAAAAGGAAGCTGCATACCAAATATCAAGTCTCTGCTATTGCTGGTTCTTGAGAAGAAGATTTTTTAAGAATTGGAGCATTTTTGCCCCATCCCTCTGCTCAATGTGAGCCGAAACCTAATTTGACAAAAAATCAAAGTCCGCATACATAACCCCTTCTCACATGAAATTTCATTAATATGCGGCCAGTGGTTTGGGAGAAAAAGCCCAAACACCACCTTCACGCCGGACGCTGGACGACATACGACGGTTGGCGGACGACGGACGAAAAGTGATCAGAATAGCTCACCCTGACTTTCAGTCAGGTGAGCTAATGAAAGTGTCAATGACACTGTAGCTCAACTTTGAATATGACAGGAATTTGTATTTGCTGTGACCAGGTCAACAATAATGAATATAACAGGAATCAGTATTTGTTGTGACCAAGTCAACAATAATGAATAAGAGAAAAAGGAGTTTTGTTGTGACCACGTCAACCATAGTAAATCAGTTACAAAGTGACTGCAATGGTCTAAAGAATAGGACATAAGTATTATATGTGATGCATCCCATGTTAGTAAACATTCACACAAAAATTTACTCAAATCTGAGCTTTCATATAGAAGTTTTGAGCAAAAAACTGAACAAAATGGCTGCTGGTGGCCATCTTGAATTTCGAGCCGGACCCCAAAACACTCGTTCTTGTCCCATGGTGACAACAAAGATATCCAAGAAATTTCGTAAAGATCAGTTCATAAATACGGCCTCCGGCCCGAGCCGTATTGGCATTTGCACTTACTGTGTATAAGTAGCACTGAATAAATCAAAGTTCATCTAATTTGCATAATTTCTGCACTAACTAAAGTACAAAATGGCTACTGGTGGCATCTTGAATTTTGGACTGCTCCCAGAAACACTTGTACTCATCCCAAGGTGATAAGAAAGGTACCCCAAGAAGTTTCGTGAAGATCGGTTCATAAATACATACTCTAGCCTGAGCCGTATTGACATGTGCACTTACTGTGTATAAGTAGCACTGAATAAATCAAAGTTCATCTAATCTGCAAAATTTCTGCACTAACTAAAGTCCAAAATGGCTACTGGTGGCCATCTTGAATTTTGGACCACACCCAAAACCACTCGTTCTCATCCCACGGTGATAACAAAGGTACTCAAGAAGTTTCGTAAAGATCAGTTCATAAATACGGCCTCTAGCCAGAGCCGTATTGGCATTTGCAGTTACAGTGCTGAAAGTAACACCAAATAGATCAAAGTTAGTCTTATTGGCATAATTTATGCACAAGAAAAAAACCTGCATTATATGTGATGTATCCCATGTACTAAACATTCACACAAAAAATTATTCAAGTCCGCACTTTCATATGGAAGTTCTGCACAAAAATCTGATTGCACCTAATTTTGTACAAAATGGCTGCCAGTGGCCATCTTGAATTTCAGACCGGACCCAAAAACACTCGTTCTCGTCCCACGGTGATAACAAAGGTACCCAAGAAGTTTTGTAAAGATCGGTTCATAAATACGGCCTCTAGCCCGAGCCATATTGGCATTTGCAGTTACACTGCTTAAAGTAACACTAAATAAATCAAAGTTAGTCTAATTTGCATAATTTACGCATGAGAAAAAAAACCCGTATTATATGTGATGTACCCCATGGTCCTAAACATTCATACAAAAAATTATTCAAATCAGCACTTTCATATGGAAGTTCTGTACAAAAAACAGATTTCTGCATCGTCGGTACAAAATGGCGGCTGGCGGCCAACTTGAATTTCGGATCGAACCCCAAAACACTCGTTCTCGTCCCACAGTCATAACAAAGGTACCCAAGAAGTCCCAGAAAGATCGGTGCATAAATACGGCTTCTAGCCCGAGCCGTATTGAATTGTTGATGGACAGACGGCCAGACGGACGAAGGACAACTGGCCATGGCATAAGCTCAAATTTGGCTTTGCCAAAGTTGTACTAAAAATGAAGAATGTCCAATGTGGCTTTTGTGAGTCTGGTGTGACCATACCCCCACAATCCTGTGCCATTTTGCATGAGATATGTATCAAATTGGTAAAATACAATGAGATTGATACTTCCTCGTTTAGTATTATATGTGTCCATTTCTGGGTTGCATGAGCAATGACTGCTGCCAAGAGTGTCATTTGAATGTTCAAGTGTGGCCAAAACAACAAACAAGAGGGCCCAGGGGGCCTGACGGCGCTCACCTGACATGGTAGTCTAAATATCAAACCAGGGACTTGACTTGAATAAGCTGCATACGCCCCTCCTAAGAAAAGCATATACCAACTAGATGAAGCCACTGTGCCCACACAATACACAGGATTTTCCTTCTATTTTCAGTTCCTACACTTTTACGTCCCAAAATTGAGATAAACGCATAAAAAACAGATTTTTTTCCCAAACAAAATACTTTCAGTCCCACCCGGACCCCAAATTTTCAGGGAAAAAAAAAAAATTTTTTTTTTGTCTTAAAACTGACCAAAACTCAGAAAAAAAACAAAAAAAATTTTTTTTCGGATTTTGGTCCAAAATTTTTTAGTTCCCACCCGGACCCCAAATTTTCAGGAAAAAAAACAAAACAAATTTTTCTCTTAAAATTGAAAATGCATAAAAAAGGGTGCGCGGTGGCTCAGTTGGTAGAGGTGCAGGCTGTAAGCCGAGAGGTCCTCGGTTCGAATCCCACCTGCGGCAACCACGTTGTGTCCTTGGGCAGGACACTTCACCCCGATTGCCTACATGGGGGCACGATGACGCTGTGTACTGAGGCATACTGCACGTCGATGGTGCGCATGTCTTCAACCAATCTAACCCTGCCTGTGCTGCGGTGCAGAGTTCAGAGTTACTATGTTGGAGAGCTGACAGCTGTTCGTCGTTGCTCGGTGGTTCTCTCCGGGTACTCCGGCTTCCTCCACCCGTAAAACTGTCACGGTCACGATTACACATTGTGCATAAGTATGTGACCTTAAACACCAATAAATAAATAAATAAATAATGCATAAAAAACAAAAAAAATTTTTTCCGGATTTTGGTCCAAAATTTCGAAGTCCGCAACGGGACCCCAAATTTTCAGGGGAAAAAAAAAAAATTTTTTTTTTTTTTTTGTCTTAAAATTGACCGAAACGCAGAAAAAACAAAAAAAAAAATTTTGGATTTTGGTCCAAAATTTTCTAAGTCCCACCCGCACCCCAAATTTTCAGGGGGAAAAAAAAAAAAATTTTTTTGTCTTAAAACTGACCGAAAGGCAGAAAAAACAAACAAAATTTTTTTCAGATTTTGGTCTAAAATTTCGAAGTCCGCAACGGGATCCCAAATTTTCAGCCTAAATATGAACCCAGGGATTTGGCTTCAACAAACTTGAATCTCACCCCCCTAAGGATGCTGCATACCAAATATCAAAACATTCTTATTGGTAGATCTGAAGAAGATTTTTAAAAAATACTCCTCATACTGCACTAATTTAAACATTTGGGCTCCCATAGAGAGCCCAAATATCCACCCAGGCAATTGATTTCAATAAACATGTGAAACAATCTTCCAAAGATGTTGTATGTGAAATTTTAAAGCTTTTGGAGCAGTGGTTTCGGAGAAAAGTAGTCTTATGTTTTTCCCATTACCCACAGTGTTAAAAAATGCTGACTCACCACTTTTTCAAAGTCCCCAAAAAGTACCCCATCATAAAACCGATGTCAATTTTTTTTTTATCATTCCATTCTGTTGGTCCTAAGGAAGCTTCACAACAAATAAGAATTCTCAGTGCCGTGCAGTTTTGGAGATATGGGCGTTTTCATTTTTTTCTATTTTTAGCTCCTGTGGTTCCCACGGGGCTATGGGGAAAAAAAATTCGGCATAAATTAGGTACTTATGACCCAATAAGCACTCATGTAAAATTTGGTTCAAATCGGCCTCGCGGTTTGGAAAATAGAAATTTGGGGAGGGGCCAAAATTTTTGCCCCTCCTTTAACATTGTCAAATATAGCCCCTCCAACTTCTCTTGAACAAACTTGAGTCTACACCTCAAAAGGAAGCTGCATACCAAATATCAAGTCTCTGCTATTGCTGGTTCTTGAGAAGAAGATTTTTTAAGAATTGGAGCATTTTTGCCCCATCCCTCTGCTCAATGTGAGCCGAAACCTAATTTGACAAAAAATCAAAGTCCGCATACATAACCCCTTCTCACATGAAATTTCATTAATATGCGGCCAGTGGTTTGGGAGAAAAAGCCCAAACACCACCTTCACGACGGACGACGGACGCCGGACGACAGACGACGGACGAAAAGTGATCAGAATAGCTCACCCTGACTTTCAGTCAGGTGAGCTAATGAAAGTGTCAATGACACTGTAGCTCAACTTTGAATATGAGAGGAATTAGTATTTGCTGTGACCAGGTCAACAATAATGAATATAACAGGAATCAGTATTTATTGTGACCAAGTCAACAATAATGAATAAGAGAAAAAGGAGTTTTGTTGTGACCACGTCAACCATAGTAAATCAGTTACAAAGTGACTGCAATGGTCTAAAGAATAGGACATAAGTATTATATGTGATGCATCCCATGTTAGTAAACATTCACACAAAAATTTACTCAAATCTGAGCTTTCATATAGAAGTTTTGAGCAAAAAACTGAACAAAATGGCTGCTGGTGGCCATCTTGAATTTCGAGCCGGACCCCAAAACACTCGTTCTCGTCCCATGGTGATAACAAAGATATCCAAGAAATTTCGTAAAGATCAGTTCATAAATACGGCCTCCAGCCCGAGCCGTATTGGCATTTGCACTTACTGTGTATAAGTAGCACTGAATAAATCAAAGTTCATCTAATTTGCATAATTTCTGCACTAACTAAAGTACAAAATGGCTACTGGTGGCCATCTTGAATTTTGGACCGCTCCCAGAAACACTTGTACTCAGGGACCAGCCGTGAGGGCGACTAGGGCGATTAAGTCGCCCTTCTAAGCCCAAAGTCGCCTAGAAAAATAGTCGGGGCGATTACAAGTCGCCCTCTAAAAATTGGCCAAAATGAGAAAAGGCTGAACTGAGTGATGCGAGGTTTACATGAAAATGAGTATTTTCAAAAATCGAATGTGCTCGAGTGTGATAAATGGGCATTTTAATTCGTCAAATAAACGTCCATTTATTTGAAATCACACGACAAGCAATTGTCCATTGTCGCTTTCGGCGGATTTTTTTTATTTCTATTTTGTTGCATTCCAGTCGGTGCTTCAAGTGTCGAAACGAAAATAAGTGACTCAACAAAACAACCCAGTTTGAAAGTAGGTTACGTCGCTTAGGATGCCTAAAATGTAGACACAACGGACGTATTTTATAACACATTATTTTCATTTCGATTTGCTGACGACTGTTAACTGTTGGGCTGTCTATTCCCAGAAAAACACGAATGGAATTGAAACACATGAAAAAAAGCTTTAGTGATGTCAAGAAAAGCTTTGTACAGGACACAAGTGTGCATGTGGACGATCTTGAAAAAGGGTCCTCCTAAACATCGGAATGACATGAAATGACGCGGAATGACACCGGAATGCCATAAAAATGATGCGGAATGACATTTCTTTTACAAAATACTCGACCCCAGAATGTATTTTGTTTATTAACTAACAAAGTACCTCCCAAGCAACCTTCTTACATCTGGTCCTGTTCACACTTTCAGACTTAGGAAATTATTAGCTTAGTAGACTTTGTTGAAAGGCAACCACAGGAGGGTGATGGGGGATTGGCACGAAGAAGAGGTGAGGGGTCATGAAGGAGAAGGTAGCAGTGGGGGATTTTCAGTCAATAATTACATTGTGATTTTTTAACCTGGCACAGATGCATCATAGACAACTGGACCTGGATTATTTGTACATTAATGGAGGACCATAAATTGAAAATATGAAGGGGTGGCAGGGGTGGTACATGAATATTCTTAATTTTCCCCACTTGCCTATGAAGTCTCCCTACATGACTCTGCAGTCTCCCTATTTTTTCTGGAGGGAGACTTGAAGTCTCCCTAAAATTCCCCCCTAGGCTGGTCCCTGCTTGTACTCATCCCAAGGTGATAAGAAAGGTACCCCAAGAAGTTTCGTGAAGATCGGTTCATAAATACATACTCTAGCCTGAGCCGTATTGACATGTGCACTTACTGTGTATAAGTAGCACTGAATAAATCAAAGTTCATCTAATTTGCATAATTTCTGCACTAACTAAAGTACAAAATGGCTACTGGTGGCCATCTTGAATTTTGGACCACACCCAAAACCACTCGTTCTCATCCCACGGTGATAACAAGGGTACCCAAGAAGTTTCGTAAAGATCAGTTCATAAATACGGCCTCTAGCCAGAGCCGTATTGGCATTTGCAGTTACAGTCCTGAAAGTAACACCAAATAGATCAAAGTTAGTCTTATTGGCATAATTTATGCACAAGAAAAAAACCTGCATTATATGTGATGTATCCCATGTACTAAACATTCACACAAAAAATTATTCAAATCCGCACTTTCATATGGAAGTTCTGCACAAAAATCTGATTGCACCTAATTTTGTACAAAATGGCTGCCAGTGGCCATCTTGAATTTCAGACCAGACCCAAAAACACTCGTTCTCGTCCCACGGTGATAACAAAGGTACCCAAGAAGTTTTGTAAAGATCGGTTCATAAATACGGCCTCTAGCCCGAGCCATATTGGCATTTGCAGTTACATTGCTTAAAGTAACACTAAATAAATCAAAGTTAGTCTAATTTGCATAATTTACGCATGAGAAAAAAAACCCGTATTATATGTGATGTATCCCATGGTACTAAACATCCATACAAAAAAATTATTCAAATCAGAGCTTTCATATGGAAGTTCTGCACAAAAATCTGATTGCACCTAATTTTGTACAAAATTCAGGTTTTGTATACTTTTGTCATTTGGTACATAATATGTCGTTATTCACCCCTTTAATTCGTATTTAGGGCATTGTGAAAATTTTCCAAAAAGGCCCAAAGTTACCTCGGATGACCCCTTAACTAAGTTCTAAGAACATTGCCAGCGGCACCATTTTTTTTACCGAAATGGAAGAAAATCAATAGCTCCCATCTAGAGGTGACCCCAAACAAGCATGACAGGTTTCAAAGCAATCTGATCATAAATGTGCCCTGTAGGGTGTGCCAAAGGGAAATATTGAGGTCCGACTTAACTGAGTTATAAGAATGTTTCCAGCAACAACATTTTTGGACCAAAATGGAAGAAAATCGATAGCTCCCACCTAGAGGTGACTACAAACAAGCATGCCAGGATTCAAAGCAATCTGATCATAAATGTGCCCTGTAGAGTGTGCCAAAGGGAAATATTGAGGTATGACTTAACTAAGTTCTAAGAACGTTGCTAGCGGCAACATTTCTGGACGGAAATGGAAGAAAATTGATAGTTCTCATCATGGATGTGACCCCAAACAAGCATACCAAGTTTCAAAGTGATCTGGTCAAAAATGTGCACTGCAGGGTAAGCCAAAGGGAAATATTGATGCATAACTGCACTAAGTTCCTTGAAGGCCATTGCCAGCGGCAACATTTTTTGACGGAAATCAAAGAAAATCGATAGCTCCCATCTAGAGGTAACCCCAAAAAAGCATACCAAGTTTCAAACCAATTTGATCATAAATGTGCCCTGTTGGGCGTGCCAACAGAATATATTGATGCCTGACTAAACTAAGTTCAAACGTTGTTGCCAGCGGCAACCTTTTTTGACGGAAATGGAAAAAAATCGATATCTCCCATCTAGAGACAGATTTCAAAGCAATCCGATCATAAATGTGCCCTGTAGGGTGTGCAAAGGGAAATACTGAGGTCTGACTAAACTAAGTTCAAAGAACGTTGCCAGCAGCAACAGTTTTTGACTAAACAGGCACACCAAGTTTCAAAGCAATCTGATCATAAATGCGACCTGTGCAGTGTGCCAAAGGAAATTGAGCATGTATGTATGTACGCCCGGATGTCTGTATGCTGATGGACGAGAAGTGATGGCAATAGCTCAGCTTGACTTTGTCAAGTTGAGCTAAAAACTGATTGCACTAATTTTGGTACAAAATGGCTGCCGGTGGCCATTTTGAATTTTGGACCACACCTAAAAACACTCGTTCTCAACCCACTGTGATAACAAAGGTACCCAAGAAGTTTTGTAAAGATCGGTTCTAAATACGGCCTCTTGCCCGAGTATTGAATTGTTGACAGATGGACGACGGGCTGACAAAACCTCAAATTTGACTACGTCAAAGTTGAGCTAAAAATGATGACTCAGCATTTTGACATTGCCAACAGGGTTAAAATGGGCATCCCCACGCAGCACTCCATGACAAAACTGATAGCAATTCATGGTCCACCTGATTCCACTGGTCCTAAGGAAGCTGCATACCAAAAAAACAATATTCTGGTCGGTGCAGTTTTTGAAATATGGGTGTTTGAAATTATTTTTTTCTATCTTTAGCTCCTGGGGTTCCCATGGGGACATGAAAAAAATTTTTCTGACATCAATCAAGTACTTAAGACTCAATTATACTACATACCAAATTTGGTTCAAATCAGCCCATCGGTTCTTGAGATACAAATTCTGGGTGGAGCCCAAAATGGGCATGCTCCCACAGAGAGCAAAAAATACTGACCTACAAACTTCACTTGAACAGACTTTAATATTCACCACCAAAGGAAGTTCCATACCAAATATCAAGGCATTCTCACTGGTGGTTCATGAGAAGATTTTTATAATTTTTTTTTTAGGTTTTTAGGGCATTAACCACAGCCTGCTGATAACAGCAGCTTCATTTGAACAAAGTAGAAAGGGTAAACCCTAAGATGGTCAGTGGCAAAAATGTTTGAATTTGGCCCAGTAGTTTTGAAGAAGACAAGTTTCAAAGTTAACGGATTTATTTATATTTATATATTTATTAGGGTTTAAGGTCACATACCTATGCACAATGGCTTATCGTGACCATGACAGTTTTATGGGTGGTGGAAGCCGGAGTACCCGGAGAGAACCACCGAGCATCAAAGTTAACGGATGACAGATGACAAGTGATGTCAATAGCTCCCACTGACCTTCAGTCAGGAGAGTTGAAGAAAAAAGTCTATTTAATGTAACAGTGATCTTGACCTTTGACCCCAAATAATTCCTCTCATCAACAGTTAATAAGCAATCTGTGTATGAAGTTATAGTTTCAACGCAAAAGGAAACAAGTTACCACATGAAAGTAAAAAAATCTATGTGACCTTGACCTTTAACCTACTGAACCAAACCATTCCAAATCATGAACACCTTATAGGCAATCTGTGCATGAAGGTATATTTTTGTACACAAAAGAAAACTAAAGTTATTGCACAGAAACACAAAATCTATTTATAGCAACAGTGACCTTGACCTTCAACCAACAAATGCCAAAAGCAATCCCAACCATCACCTGATTATAGAAAAGCTATGTACGAAGTATGAGCATCATTGTATCAGCACACAAAAGTCACTTCCCAAGATGAGCGGGATGGAGGGATCAATGAACAGAAGGATGAACAAGAGCTGGACTTTCGTCCAGTGCATACCCCCACATGGTGTACCGTCTTGTGTGGGCATACCTATGACCAACAAATATTATTTATGAATATTTTCGTACGGACTGATGGACGGATGCACAGATGGACGGACGCAATCCAGTATACCCCCTCCCCCCTTCCATTTTGTTCAAAAGTTTTCAATAATTTCCAACAATTTCTAAGTCAAAAGGTATGGTAAATTGTTTGGTGTTTGGAAGTTTTATGCAATGAGGCAGAAGCCTTTTTCATAGGCAAACTGCATGCCACATTTCACTGAAATCCGATAATCCATACCTGAGATACAGGCTGAACAGACAAATAATGTTGATTTCCTACAATTTCTGAGCCAAAAAAGGGGGATAACTCTAAAAAGGAGAATGTGAGAAATATCGTTGAATCCTTCTTTTGAAGCCTATACCATGGCAAATTTCATTGCAATAGAACATTCGATACCCGAGATACAGACTGAACAGACAAAATTTGGCTCGGACGGACACAATTTCTAAGTGAACAAGTAATAAAAAAAAAAAAAAAAAAATAACTAGTGTGGGCATACCTATGACCAACAAATTTTATAAAAAATAATAATTTACTTAAGTTATGAATATTCTCGAACGCACTCACACACGGCCGCACAGACAGATGGACGGATGGATGCATGTAATCCAGTATACCCCCATTTTCTTCGAAAATGGGGGTCTAAAAATGATTAGTATATATCAGGGAGGGAGAGAGGTATTACTAAATTCACCCACCTCCAAATATCAAAGCTGATATCTGGTAGAAATGGGGGTCTAAAAATGATTAGTATATATCAGGGAGGGAGAGAGGTATTACTAAATTCACCCACCTCCAAATATCAAAGCTGACATCTGGTATGCAGTAATTTCAACCTGACCACAAAGGTCAATTTCAGAAACCTTACAACATCCATGCTCACATCAAAATGTGATATGAACTTGATATTTCAGAGTGACAATAGCATGCCAGGCACCAATATGCATAAGAGGATAGAAGTTTTCAAAACTAAACTTGACTTTACATTTTTTTTCAGCTGTATAAGCATGTTTAAACGCAGAAATTTTAATATGTTATCTATCGACTTACAAATGATTGCTTTCATTTCTAGATACATGTTTAAGGCTTACTTGAACAATAATATACATTTGAAACTCCAAATATTTGAATACGCTTTACAACTCTGATAGGGGTGCCCCATGAAAGGGCCAATGATCAAGATTTTTTGGACTAAAATAATACTCCATACCAAATATCAATTTTCCGAGCTTTGCAATTACGCAAAAAAACAGGGTTTGAAGTTTTGTTATATTTTCAATCCCTGTGGCTCCCTACAGGAAGAAAATGTCACCCAATGAAACATGATTTTTGGACCTAGGACAACCTCAAATATTGCCATCAGTTTGAAAAAACTTAAATCTAAGGTTGCACAGCGTAACAGTCGTGCACAGCAGTAAATTTAGAAATAGAGGGCATGCATGTGTTGAAACTAACGTCATGTAAAACTGAAATTTATTTCTAATATCAGGAATATGATAGCATTAGGCTATTTGTTGGAGAAAAGAATTGAAAGCTTTAGCAACTGAGTTGGAGCCTGATGCATAGGATTTATGGAATACTGGGGCTTTGAGAAACTGGCTATTTTTTAAGATGCCTTTTTTACATGCAGTTGTTGTTCCGAAGTGTGTTGCTGAACAATGAGAAGGGAAACATAATTTTTTTCTTCACAGTTGGGGAAAAACGGGGAAAGTTTATTATCTGCCTTTTTTGGTAATTTTCATCCATTAAAACTGGTCTGACAGAGAATTAATAAGGATTTTATCATGCAATCAACAACATTTAACCATACTTCAATACAAGTGAAACCATAAGGCAAACTGAGGTTAACTGCTGAGTAATAACATTACAGACAATAAAATTTGTCATGTTCCGCACTGTTCAATAAAACCAACAATTTCATTAAATTAAGCTCATCACAAGCACATAGAAGACATAAAAGAACATTTTTCATATTGCACATGAGTAAATTAAAATGCATATATACACGGTATACATGGGGAGAGACATGACTGAGACTTCCTCTGGATTTAGTCAGTGGTAACTTGCCAGACAATCAAGTGACTTCGTTCTGTTTTGTTAAAATTTGGCTTTTGATCTTCTTCTATCACAAGCTCATCATCATCACAGTCACCTAAAATTTAAATTTTTGGAAATTTTACCCCTAAATATGCTATCTCTTTCAATGTATCATTTTTTGTATGAAAAAAAAATACAATCGATTGTTTCTGAGCACATAAAATGGTAAGGATCAATAATAATGCAAGCATATAGACCTACAGGGCTATACGATCAAACCTTTAACTAATGAATCTGCCTGCATAATTTACAAATTGAGCAGCTGAAAAAAAAAAATTCAATTAAACCATATCGTGTGACCCCTCATTGGAATGAGCTCATCCCATTGAGGGTTCACATGATATGGTTTTGCTGACATTTTGTGAAAAATGTTTTGAAACATTATTATAATTTAAAATAACAAATCTGGCTATCATGTGTTTTGGGTAAAGGTTTAAATTATCACTAAGCCTCCCTACATATATAAACCTGATTTATCCACTTTTGCAGACTTTTGTGGTGGATATTAATGTAAATGATGAGATTATTCAGGGCCATAGGCTTTCAAGGGATTAAATGCATACTGATGAACTAATCACAATTTCATCAGGTTTTTGTCTCTTTCATAGGTGTCCAAAGCAAAATGCAATTGGTCATAGGCAGGTGGTTAGGGGTTGGTGAAAGGTTCCTATGAGAAAACCATCAGAAAGAATAAATGAATGAATTACTGAGTAAAGTTTCCTCCGAGAAATCCAACAGAAAGAATAAATGAATGAATTATTGAGTATCTTAATAATACATAGGATACCTAAAGTCTTTTGAGTAGGTACCAGAATTTTCTCATGATTGATTGCATGGAAATATAGGGTTCACAAGCACCTGAAAGCCATTCATGAAAATTTTCACAAATGAGATTCTGGTATCTATTCAAAAACAGTGGGTATTCTTTTTTCATATGCAATGCTTTAAATGGTTCACTAAGAAATGACACCTTTAAGTTGTGGTACCTGCACTTTAGAATAAAGCCCAAATATGGGCTTCTCCAGCACTGCACCTGTTAATGGACAGACAGATATAGCCATACCATATATGCTTATATCGGGGGTGTATAAAAACTTACAGCAGGTGATTATGTGAAATAACTTACCTATTCTAAAATCTACATATCCCTCTCCTCCAGAAATGACTAGCTTTGTGTTTGTAGGTACAGCAGGTTGAGCCTCTAACTGAGGCTTAAGTTGGGAATTATTTGGATCATCGAGAGCAGCACTCATTCCTTTCCTTGGAATACCTAAAATACAAAAATGAAAGTGTCAATTACACTACAGCTCAGCTTCACCAAGAAGGGACTGAACTAAATAACTATCTGTAGGATGTGCTCTAGGAATGATAGATATTTTAATTACAAAATCTGAGATGGCTGCTAACGGCCATGTTTTTTAATGAAATTAAAATGAAAGTATCAATGACACCATTGCTTAACTTGACTGTGTGTAGTGTTTGATGAAAAGGATAATGTTCAATGTTTATGAAAGGATTATGAAATAAGACAAGATCTGTGATAATTGAGGCGTATCACTCTGTAACCAGCCCTAAATGAGTTAATGCTTGGTTTTGTGAATACCTTCATTACTTTCAAAAATTATCCTCGGTGAATTCCACTTCCAATGAAGGAGGTTATGTTTATCTTGCAGTAACACATTGGGTGTTATGGGTGCCCAAGAACAGCCATTTTCTCGAAATGTCTATGCTTGGCAGCCTCTGGTGCTTTAACAAATGCTTACAGGAATATTTTGTCCATTTAACTTGTAATGTCACTCCAAGACCTGCGAATGGTCAATTTTTCTTGAAAATATTTTGGAGAAATCCACAGAAAACTGGAATTTTAAGCTTTTAAGGGGTATATCTCCTTAACCAGTCAAAAAAGGGTTAAGACCTCGATTTTTGAATACCCTTACTACTTACAAAAATGTTTCCCTATCAGTTTTGCATTCGGTAAAAGAAGTTACATTTCTCTGTGGCATTCCCATTTGATGTTGTTGGTGTCCAAAAACAGACTAATTTTTCAAAATTGTGACATTTAGCATCCCATTCAGGGTTAACAAATGCTTACTGGAATAATTTATCCATGCAACTGGTAATGTGACACCAAGACCTATCAATGGCCATTTTCTCTCAAAAACCCAACAAGATGTTTGTAATGAAATCCAGGAAAAACATGAATTTTTTAAGCTTTTGATGGGTATTGCTATTAAGCACCACAAAAGGGATTAACGCTTGTTTTTTTTAATACCTTTATTACTCACAAAAATGATCCTCGGTAAATTCCACTTCCAACAAAGGAGATTATGTTTATTTCTCGGGTATACATTGGGTGCTGTGCGTGTCTGAAAACAGCCCTTTTCAACAAAATTACGATGCTTGGCAGCCTGTAGAGGGTTAATAAATGCTCACCGGAATATTTTGTCCATGCAACTCGTAATGTCTCACAAAGATCTGCCACTAGTCAATTTTTCTTGAATACCTACAAGATGTTTTTAGAGAAATCCACAGAAAATGGGAATTTTAAGCTTTTAAGAGGCATCTCTCTTTAGCCTGTCCAAAATGAATTAAGACTTCGACTTTTGAATACCCTTACTACTTACAAAAATGTTTCCATGTAAATTGTGCACTTGATAAAAGAAGGCACTTTTCTTTGTGGCATACCCATTGGTTGCTGTTGGTGTCCAAAAACAGCCCATTTTATCACAATTTTGACATTTAGCAGCCCATGGAGGGTTCACAAATGCTCAATGGAATATTTTGTCCATGCAACTTGACCTGTGTGTGGTCAATTTTTCTTGAAAATCTATGACTCATTTAGAGAAATCCACAGAAAACATGCAATTTTGAGCTTTTGAGGGGTATTGCAGTTTAACCAGCCCAAAAGGGGTTAACGCTTGGTTTTTTGAATACCCTTATTACTTACAAAAATGATCCACAGTGAATCCCACTTCCAATTATTATTTATTTATTATTTATTGGTGTTTAAGGTCCAATACTTATGCACAATGGCTAATCGTGACCGTGACAGTTTTACGGGTGGAGGAAGCCGGAGTACCCGGAGAGAACCACCGAGCAACGACGAGCAGCTGTCAGCTCTCCAACATCGTAACTCTGAACTCTGCACCGCAGCACAAGCAGGGTTAGATTGGTTGAAGACATGCACACCATCGACATGCAGTACGCCTCAGTACACAGCGTCATCGTGCTCTCATGTAGGCAGTCGGGGTGAAGTGTCTTGCCCAAGGACACAACGCGGTTGCCGCAGATGGGATTCGAACCGAGGACCTCTCGGCTTGCAGCCTGCACCTCTACCAACTGAGCCACTGCGCCCCACTCCCACTTCCAATAAAGGAAGTCATGTTTACAAATCTGGCACATAAATGTGAGCGTTTGGCACATAAATTCAAAATCATGAACCTGGTATATTCTTGATTTTTGTCCAACTTTTGACCTTATGCTTTTAATCTTGAATGAATGAAATATGAAAAAATATGTTTTTATAGTTCTCCCACATAAAATACCCATGGCACAAACAATTTCATTTGACACAAAATATTCTCATTTGGCACAAATAATATTCAGCTTTGTTTGGCACATTAAAATATTGCGCCAGTGTGAACACTGAACTCATGTTCCCCACCTTGCTCTCAATATCATCTGTAGTATTCATTAACTAGAAGGGGTATCAGTACCCCGTGGCTCACAAGGAGGTGGCCAATGTAAAGGGGTGGCTGGAGTAAAAAAAAGTCCAAAACCTGCACACAAAAGTCCAAAATTAAAGTAAATAATGAGCTAAAGGGTTAAATAATATAATAATAACCCCTAAGAAGCATGCTAACATAAAATAGGAACCATGACAATATGCTACAAGGTAAGTCTCCACTTTGAAGAAAAGAAAGATAAACCTCAAAACCTGCACATAAAAGTAAAAAAAAAAAAGATATCACATTTGTTTCAATGGGTTAAAATTGAGAAAAATACCCCGATAATGTCACAGTAACCACCATGGCAATATGCCAGAAAGGTGAAACTCTACCTGAAAAAATATCCACTTGGAAGAAAAGAAAGAAAAATCTAAAGTCAAAAAAGTATCACATTTGTTTCAAAGGGTTAAAATTGAGAAAAATACCCTGAATATGTTACAGTAACCACCATGGCAATATGCCAGTGAGGTAAAACTCCACTTAAAAAAAATATCAAAACCTGTACACAAAAGTAAAAAACTTGAACACAAAAGTCCAAAATTAAGGTAAATAAGCAGCTAAAGGGTTAAATAATATAATACTAGCCCCAAGAAGCATCCTAACATAAAATAGGAACCATGCCAATATGCTACAAGGTAAGTCGCCACTTGAAAGAAAAGAAAGACAAACCTCAAAACCTGCACATAAAAGTCAAAAAAAGTATCACATTTGTTTCAAAGGGTTAAAATTGATAAAAATACCCTGCAAAAGGCACAGTAACCACAATGGCAATATGCCAGTAAGGTGAAACTCTACTTGAACTAGAAGGGGTATCAGTACCCCGTGGCTCACCAACAGGTGGCCAATGTAAAGGGGTGGTTGGAGTAAAAAAAAAAAAGTTCCAAACCTGCACACAAAAGTCCAAAATTAAAGAAAATAAGCAGCTAAAGGGTTAAATAATATAATAATAACCCCTAAGAAGCATGCTAACATAAAATAGGAACTATACCAATATGCTACAAGGTTAGTCTCCACTTTGAAGAAAAGAAAGACAAACCTCAAAACCTGCACATAAAAGTAAAAAAAAAAGTATCACATTTGTTTCAATGGGTTAAAATTGAGAAAAATACCCTGATAATGTCACAGTAACCACCATGGCAATATGCCAGTAAGGTGAAACCCTACCTGAAAAATATCCACTTGGAAGAAAAGAAAGAAAAACCTCAAAACCTGCACATAAAAGTCCAAAAAGTATCACATTTGTTTCATAGGGTTAAAATTTAGAAAAATACCCTGACAATGTTACAGTAACAACCATGGCAATATGCCAGTGAGGTAAAACTCCACTTGAAAAAAATATCAAAACCTGCACACAAAAGTCCAAAACCTGCAAACAAAAGGCCAAAATTAAAGTAAATAAGCAGCTAAAGGGTTAAATAATATAATAATAGCCCGAAGAAGTATCCTAACATAAAATAGGAACCATGGCAATATGCTACAAGGTAAGTTGCCACTTGGAAGAAAAGAAAGACAAACCTCAAAACCTGCACATAAAAGTCAAAAAAGCATCACATTTGTTTCAATGGGTTAAAATTTAGAAAAATACCATGAAAATGTTACAGTAACCACCATGGCAATATGCCAGTGAGGTAAAACTCCACTTAAAAATGAAAGTGTCAATGACACTGTAGCACAACTTGACAAACTTGAACTTGGTAAGTTATAAATGAAATGGCAAAATTGAAGATCATTGGTACCAATGTCATTTTTTTGCCAGTGGCAACATTTTTTGACAGAAACCGAAGAAAATCGATAGCTCCCATCTAGAGGCCTCCCCAAAGAAGCATGCCAGGTTTCAAAGCAATCCGATCATAAATGTGCCCTGTAGGGTGTATAAAAGGGAAATATTGTGGTCTGACTAGACTAAATTCTAAGAACGTTGGCCGTGGCAACATTTTTTGACGGAAATGGAAGAAAATCGATAGCTCCCATCTAGAGGTCACCGTAAATAAGCATACCAGGTTTCAAAGCAATCTAATCATAAATGTGCCCTGTAGGGTGAGCCAAAGGGAAATATTGAGTCTTCTGACTAAACTAAGTTCTAAGAACGTTGGCCGCGGCAACATTTTTTGACGGAAATTGAAGAAAATCGATAGCTCCCATCTAGAGGTCTCCTCAAGCCAGCATACCAGGTTTCAAAGCAATCAAATCATAAATGTACCCTGTAGGGTGTGCCAAAGGGAAATATTGTGGTTTGCCTAAACTAAGTTCTAAGAACGTTGGCCGCGGCAACATTTTTTGACGGAAATTGAAGAAAATCGATAGCTCCCATCTAGAGGTCACCCCAAACAAGCATGCCAGGTTTCAAAGCAATCCGATCATAAATGTACCCTGTAGGGTGTGCCAAAGGGAAATATTGAGTCTTCTGACTAAACTAAGTTCTAAGAACGTTGGCCGCGGCAACATTTTTTGACAGAAATTGAAGAAAATCGATAGCACCCATCTGGAGGTCTCCCCAAACAAGCATACCAGGTTTCAAAGCAATCCGATCATAAATGTACCCTGTAGGGTGTGCCAAAGGGAAATATTGAGTCTTCTGACTAAACTAAGTTCTAAGAACGTTGGCCGAGGCAACATTTTTTGCCAGAAATTGCAGAAAATCGATAGCTCCCATCTAGAGGTCTCCCCAAACAAGCATACCAAGTTTCAAAGCAATCTGATCATAAATGGGCCCTGTAGGGTGTGCCAAAGGAAAATATTGAGGTCTGACTCATCTAAGTTCTACGAACGTTGGCCGTGGCAACATTTTTTGCCGGAAATTGAAGGAAATTGAAGAAAATTGATAGCTCCCATCTAGAGGTCACCCTAAATAAGCATACCAGGTTTCAAAGCAATCAAATCATAAATGTGCCCTGTAGGGTGTGCCAAAGGGAAATATTGTGGTTTGACTAAACTAAGTTCTAAGAACGTTGGCCGCGGCAACATTTTTTGACGGAAATTGAAGAAAATCGATAGCTCCCATCTAGAGGTCACCCCAAACAAGCATGCCAGGTTTCAAAGCAATCCAATCATAAATGTACCCTGTAGGGTGTGCCAAAGGGAAATATTGAGTCTTCTGACTAAACTAAGTTCTAAGAACGTTGGCCGAGGCAACATTTTTTGCCAGAAATTGCAGAAAATCGATAGCTCCCATCTAGAGGTCTCCCCAAACAAGCATACCAAGTTTCAAAGCAATCTGATCATAAATGTGCCCTGTAGGGTGTGCCAAAGGGAAATATTGAGGTCTGAGTAAACTAAGTTCTACGAACATTGGCCGTGGCAACATTTTTTGCCGGAAATTGAAGAAAGTCGATAGCCCCCATCTAGAGGTCACCCCAAATAAGCATACCAGGTTTCAAAGCAATCAAATCATAAATGTGCCCTGTAGTGTGTGCCAAAGGGAAATATTGTGGTTTGACTAAACTAAGTTCTAAGAGCATTGGCCGCGGCAACATTTTTTGATAGAAATTGAAGAAAATCGATAGCTCCCATCTAAAGGTCACCCCAAACAAGCATGCCAAGTTTCAAAGTAATCTGATCATAAATGCGACCTGTAAGGTGTGCCAAAGGAAATTGTGGACGTATGTATTAACATACTAACGTACTAATGTACATACGCCGACGGACGAGAAGTGATGGCAATAGCTCAGCTGGACTTTGTCAAGTTGAGCTAAAAATATCAAAACCTGCACACAAAAGTCCAAAACCTGGTCACAAAAGTCCAAAATTAAAGTAAATAAGCAGCTAAAGGGTTAAATAATATAATACTAGCCCCAAGAAGCATCCTAATATAAAATAGGAACCATGGCAATATTCTTTTAGGTAAGTCGCCACTTGGAAGAAAAGAAAGACAAACCTCAAAACCTGCACATAAAAGTAAAAAAAAGTATCACATTTGTTTCAAGGGGTTAAATTTGAGAAAAATACCCTGTCACAGAACCACAATGGCAATATGCCAGTAAGGTGAAACTCTACTTGAAAAATATCCACTTGGAAGAAAAGAAAGACAAACCTCAAAACCTGCACATAAAAGTCAAAAAAGCATCACATTTGTTTCAATGAACACTGAACTCATGTTCCCCACCTTGCTCTCAATATCATCTGTAGTATTCATTAACTAGAAGGGGTATCAGTACCCCGTGGCTCACAAGGAGGTGGCCAATGTAAAGGGGTGGCTGGAGTAAAAAAAAGTCCAAAACCTGCACACAAAAGTCCAAAATTAAAGTAAATAATGAGCTAAAGGGTTAAATAATATAATAATAACCCCTAAGAAGCATGCTAACATAAAATAGGAACCATGACAATATGCTACAAGGTAAGTCTCCACTTTGAAGAAAAGAAAGATAAACCTCAAAACCTGCACATAAAAGTAAAAAAAAAAAAGATATCACATTTGTTTCAATGGGTTAAAATTGAGAAAAATACCCCGATAATGTCACAGTAACCACCATGGCAATATGCCAGAAAGGTGAAACTCTACCTGAAAAAATATCCACTTGGAAGAAAAGAAAGAAAAATCTAAAGTCAAAAAAGTATCACATTTGTTTCAAAGGGTTAAAATTGAGAAAAATACCCTGAAATGTTAAGGAAACCACCATGGCAATATGTCAGTAAGGTAAAACTCCACTTGAAGACAAAATTTCAAAACCTGTACACAAAAGTATAAAATAGGTCGATGAAATCGTCAGATGTGTACCCATATGCGCAACTAGAAGAAAGCTGTATGACAGAGGGCCACCACGGATGCCGACATTATGTACACCATACAAGGTATGGGTACATATAGAAATGGATTGGAGGAGTGTCTAATTTGATGGATAAAGGGTTAATATCTCCGGATTAAATTATCAGATTTACACCAAAAACTATACAGCTCGGCACATCAGTAACCTGAACACAAATATAAAGTAACTTGACAAACCAAGCAATATTTTTCAAATTATCTCATGCCAAAGGGATTGGAGGAATTTTCAATTTGAAGAATAAAGGGTTAATATCTCAAGATCAATATAACAGATTTACACCAAAAACTATACAGCTCGGCACATCAGTAACCTGAACACAAATATAAAGTAACTTGACAATCCAAGTAATATTTTTCAAGTTATCGAATGCCAAAGGGATAGGAGGAATTTTCAATTTGAAGGATAAAGGGTTAATATCTCGATACACCAAAAACTATACAGCTCGGCACATCAGTAACCTGAACACAAATATAAAGTAACTTGACAATCCAAGCAATATTTTTCAAGTTATCGAATGCCAAAGAAATGGATACGGATGCCGGACAGACAGATGGATGGACAGACAGTCGGATGGACAGACGGACGGACAAAGGATGGACGAATGACGGATGGTCACCCCGGATGCCGGCATTATGTGTACCATACATAGTATGGGTACACATAAAAACCTGCACAGAAGAGTCAAAAACCTGCACAGAAAAGTCAAAAACCTGCACAGAAAAGTCAAAAACCTGTACACAAAAGTCCAAAAATCAAGTAACTAAGCATGGAAAGAGTTGAATAAAATATTACTATCCCTGAAAAGCATGCAGACATAAAAAAAAAATGCAAAAAAAAAAAAAAAATCAAAACCTGCACACAAAAGTTCAAACTGAATGAATCCGGAGCCGACGCCGACATGAGGGCTATGCAATAGGCTTGCACAACTATTGTTGGTGAGCCAAAAACTGGAATAGTCTATTCAGCCAAAAGTTATAGAATTGCTTCATGTAATTTATACTTTTATAGCTAACTGTCTTATTATCTATTCGTCAAACATTCTTGTCAGGACAAGTTATGGCAGCTTATTGATTTATTTATTGATGCTCAAGGACACATTCTTCAACACAAACGCTAATTGTGACTGCAACATGAGATAAAGTCAAGTCCAGCCAATCGTTTATACCCATGTTGCCCATTTTAGAGGACTTTCACCCAGAGCATTGTTGACTGGGTCTTATTTTACCCGCAAAACATAGCTTGTTTACCACAGTAAACAAGCACTGATTCACTTCCCAGGGAGGCAGCTTATTTAAGTTGCTCTTCAGAGACACACAATAGCAGACGTGCATAGAACAATTACATAAATGACATTCACATAAGATATATAATGAACTAAATAATTAGGCTTTTAGTGAACAGTTTCCAGAGATAGGAAAAGAAGTCATGACTCACCACAGCCATTTGGGTGTGAACATAATAAGTGCAAACATAAGATAACACATGGTTACAATAACATAAGACAATACAGTATAAGAAGTGTGTCCCAGGGTGTGGAAACGGCCGCTACAAAATTACTCCGACCCGTCAGTGTGATAAGCTATGTTTTGGAAGCAAAAACTTAAAAAAAAAAAAAAAAAAAAAAAAATAACATCTGAACGATGGATATCTCTGTTGCGTTAGATAAAGGGTTGAATCCAAATCAACATGTATGGGGCATTTCGACCACGAAAGCCCACAACTTGAACCACCAATGCAAGGACACTTAGATGTTACAATCAGTCTTCAACCAAGAGTGACAACAGCTGCCACAATGGCAATTGCGATGTTTTGTACAGAAATGTGCTGAAGCGGTCATCTATCTATATAATGGTATGGTGATAATAACCACAACTGATTCATTCGATAACTTCACATTTTTAGTGACCATAGGGAGCCCAAATATTAACCCAGAGACCTGATTTGAACAAACTTGAATCTCACCCCCATAGAAATGTTGTATACCAAATATGAAAGTATTCTGACTGGTGGATCTGAAGAAGATGATTTTTCAAGAAATTCCTTATATTGCACTAAGTGAAAATTCGGGCTACCACAGGGAGCTCAAATATTAACCCAGGCACTCGACATGAACAAATTTGAATCTCACCTCCACCCCCCCCCCCCCCCAACCCCCCTAGAGATGTATACCAAATATGAAAGCATTCTGAATGGTGGATCTGAAGAAGAAGATTTTTAAAGATCATTCCCCATATTGCTCACAGTTAAAAATTTGGGCTCCTGTATTGAGCCCAAATATGAACCTATAAGTTTTCTAGTGTATCCTCAAAAATGGCCTCATTTCATGAATATAACAGAAGTTTACAAGGAATAAAGACCATTTTATGTTTGTTGCCAACTTATTTATTTATTGGTGTTTGAGGTCACATACTTGTACACAATGGCTAATCGTGACCGTGACAGTTTTACGGGTGGAGGAAGCCGGAGTACCTGGAGAGAACCACCGAGCATCGACGAGCAACTGTCAGCTCCTAAACATTCCAACTCTGTTCAAGCTCTGCTCAAGCAGAGTTACAGCGGTTGAAGACATGTGCACTATCGACGTGCGGTGCACCTTAGTACACAGCGTCATCATGCCCCCATGTAGGCAACCGGGATAAAGTGCCTTGCCCAAGGACACAACGTGGGTAATCCCGGATGGGGATCAAACTCGGGACCTCTAGCACAGAAGTCCAACAGTCTACCACTGAGCCACCACGCTCCCATTTGTTGCCAACAAAATCTAGTCAAAATTGAGGATTTTTCTTGAAATTCACGACGATTTACTCTTGTTTTACTGCCTCTATATCGATATAAATCCAGTTTTTTCTGTATGTTTGTATTCGATTCTCATGCATGGCCTCACTACTCGATTATTACACAAATGTACAAGGAATAAAGACCATTTTATGATCGTTGATAACAAAAAACTGGTTTAAATTGAGTTTTTCTTCAAATGTTTTGCCAATTTTCTCTCATTTTACTGCCTCTAAACCACTCGTAATGGAGCTTTTTCAATATTTTTGTAGTACTGAGTGGTCTCATTACTAAAATGTAACCCAAGTTTACGTGAATTGAAAGCATTTCATGCATGTTTGTGACAAAAAAGCAGTTGAGATTGAGTTTTTTCTTCAAATTTCATGCTCTCCTGGGGAGCCCAAACATAGATAGCTGAACTTATAGGTTCCAAATATCATTCAAGCTATTTATTCCAACTAATAGCAGTGGCTTACATCATATTCTGTTGAAATATGTCATTCAAATATGCAGGTAAGGACCTATTGTAAGATGGTATTTTTCATAAGGAATATGTGCAACATTCAAGCCCCGCCCCCATAACCCTAGCAGCCCCCTACAAGACTGAAATATGGTTATAAATATGAAGTAATACCCATAGCAATTCAATTTACATGATATTGCAATAAGCAATCAACCTATATAAATTTAAAGCTAATACTATAGATACAACCATATTGTGTGGACTAAATGGTCCATAACCCCTATTTGGGGTTCAGCTGAGGCCCTTAATGATCAAAACGTGATGTTACTGCAACCAGACTATGCAGAAGACACCAGTAATACATAAACCACGTCAAATGTTTTGAGAAATGCCATTTATATGAGAATTATAAGCCGCAATATACCCAAAACCCCAAATTGGGGTTCAGGCACCTAAAACCCTAATTTAGGCACCCTTTTTCAATTTTCTGACTGCACCATCAGATTCCTCATCGAAAATTACTCTAGAAATCATTTTCAACATAAAGTGAACACCATTTTCCTAATGTGCACAATTCTGAGACCGACTAAAGGTGCCATCTGCTTAAAATGTCAATACTTTGGAGTATCACATTTCAGTTTGTTGATATGTTGTTAAATCCCGGCCTTAACTCATACTCAGAGTCGAGTGCCCTTTTTGATACCCCTATCTGTGTTGCCCTCGATGCTACTGGTGCCCTTGTATCACAGCCCCAGATTCCTTACAGAATTAGACTGGAGGCCAAAGAGACTGGAGAAAAGGGGTAAAACATCAACAAATGAACAGACCTATGTCTTCCTGATTAAAAGGTGCTGAAAAGTTAAGATACAGTAAATATAGGTATAGAAAGTTTCTATTTCACAAAAATATTCAAACAGGTGTTCAAAATGTTCAAACTGGTAAATTAACCCTCTGAACACTAATGTCAAAATGTAAAACTTCAAACAGTTTAACAGTTTATTTTGGTGTTCATATTAATGATACAGAGTATAATCAAAATAACCAAGTAAATGTGTTAATTGCAAACGATAACAACATATAATCAACATAGCCAAGCAAATGTGTTAAATCTGGTCACTTTGCAAGCCAGTCACTTCATACCCTGGACATTTAGTAACCTGGTCATTTCAAAATCAAATAGACCAAAAATTTGAGTGTTATATTTCAATTGCATTTAATACCACTTTCATACTTACAAGATGCATGTTTAGATCTGAAGAGGGAATTTAGTTGAACCTCTGCTTGTCTTTTCACTTCTGTCATAAATTTTGAGCCAATAATGCAACTGGTAGTAAGAGATGGATATGTTGGAGACTCTCACTTGTGAAAACTTCTCCAATCCTTCGGCACTCTCTCTCCTAATCGCTTAGCATTGAGAAACAAAGTGTTTTATATTATCTTTTGTTAGCACTTTTTCATTCTCCCTGTCATCCGATTCTTCCATTAGTTTCTCGAGTCTTATTCTATTATGCACATATTTGTGGCATAGTATAAGTAATATTCCAGGGTCTCCATTTCTTTTCAGCTACACTCACTTTGAAGAAATACTGACCCCCCCCCCCCCCCACCCTTACACCCCCCCCCCCCACTCCCCCCCAAAAAAGTATCTACTCAAAAGTTGGCCCTACTTTTGTATTTAATTTGCCCAATGAGCGTTTGGTTCTGACTTCCGCTTGCCGGTTTCTGTTTATTGTTATCCAGTATCATACCACCAGTCATGCTGCTCCAACTTGAGTCTTGGTTGTTATCAAGGCATTCTGTGTATCTCCACCCTATTTCTGATCTTGTTCTCACTGCCAATCTATACTCATCACTGAAGCCATGGATTTGACCGCTGACTCCCATATAATACTAATTAATATATAAAAAAGCTTTGTTACAATGCAATATTTTCTTCTCGTCACAAAATGACCAGGTTACGACACATCCAAGTTATGAAGTGCCCAAGTTACAAGATGACTGGGTTACAAAGTGACCAAGTTACAAAATCACAAGATACCAAACAAAATATAATCAACATAGCCAAGAAAATGTGCTAATTAATTCCATACGATAACAATATATTCCTTTGTAAACAGACTTAGAAAAGAGTGGCATTTTCTCAAGTTACAAGAATTTCATATAACCCCCTCCTGGTATGACATACCAGTTGAGTTAATTTATCGTCTTTGGGGGAAATGTAGAGAGTAGCTTTTAACATACACATGTTCCAAACAGAGTATAATTTTATGACAAATGGTGATGTGAGAGCTGTATTATGGGCTTACTCATGGCTCTTATTGGAATTTATTTCATTGAGTGGATGTGACACAACAGGTGCTTTTGCAGGTAAAAGGAAAGCAGGTGCCCTGAAATTCCTGATCAACAACATAAAAATCAAGGATATGTTCTCGAAGTTGGATCAGGAATGGGAAGTTCCCCAGAACTGATATGAAAACTGAAGACTTTTTCATGCCATCTGAAACAACATCCACCTAGGTCAATAAGCTCAGGTACAACAGCTTGTTCTACACTGAGAAAGGCAAGACTGGGAGTCATCAAGTTCTAACAAGCAGAGACTCCCTTGTGAAACAAGCACAGAGCACCAATATCAAGCTGGAAAATGGAGAAGATGCCTGGAGTTGGTGGAGGTTGGACGATATTGGTAGTGGACTTGGTGGACGGTCTACCAACATCGAAGGCTGTCTTGGATCTACTGGCCTGAAAATGCTCAGTTACACACTACTAAATTGTCAGTATTTGCCCAAGAGACTCAAGTGCATAGATTTGTGCTGACTGTAAGACTGTGAGAATTGGTCATTCAATTCATATGATGAGACCACAGACGAAGATACAGATGGTGATTAGTATAGAATGGATAATGAATATGATTATTAGGGTCATCTTGAACAATTCATATCACTTACACTAACCCCCAAGAGGATATTTAGTCAGAGATTAACTTTTTGCTACTTGTGTGATGGCAGCCATTTTGTTAGCCATCTTGGATTTCAATTAATGTTTGGGCTTCTCTGGGGAATTTGAGGAATATTCATTAAAAATAATCTTCTCATGAAACCCCATTCCGAATCTTTTGATATATGGTATGAGCGACTTGATTTGAACAACCTCTAATCTGGACCCTGTAAGGAAGCTGTATATCAAACATCAAAAGATTCCAATTGGTGGACCTGAAGAAAATTTTGAAAGATTATTCCCCATATTGCACTAAGTTAAATTTTGGGCTCCCATAGAGAGCCCATTTATTAACCAATGGGCTTGTTTTGAACAACCTTGAACCCGACCCATGTAAGGATTCTGTATACCACATATTAAAAGATTCTGATTAGTGTCTGGAGAATTTATTTATTTATTTATTGGTGTTTAAGGACACATATTTTTGCACAATAGCTAATCATGATCACAACATGAGTATAAACTCAAGACCAGGGGTGAGCATTAATAAGCCATGTTGCCCATTTTAGAGAGGGTTTGCACCTCCCAAGCATTGTGACTGGGTCCTATTTTACCAGTAAAACCGAGCCTGTTTACCGCAGTGAACAGGCACTGCTTCACTTCCGGGGGTTCCCGCAGGGAAGTGTCTGGAGAAGAAAAGTCTTAAAGAATATTTCTCATATTGGACAATGTTAAAATTCGGGCTCCAATTGGGAGCCAAAATATTAACCCAGGGACTGAATCTGACTCCCCTAAGGATACAGTAGATCATAGATAAAAAAATTCTGATTGCACATTCCTGAGAAGATTTTCAAAGAATATTCTTCATATTGAAGTTAAAATTTGGGCTGCAATACAGAGTCTAAATATCAACACAGGGACTTGGTTTGAACAAACTTAGATCTGACCTCAATAAGGATACTGTATACCAAATATCAAAAGATTCTGACAGGTGGATCTGAAGAAGATTTGTAAAAATTATTCTTCATATTGCACAAAGTTAAACTTCAGGCTCCCATAAAAGGCCCAAATATTAACTGAGGGACTTGATTTGATTAAACTTGAATCTGACCCCAGTAAGGATGCTGTATACCATAAACAAGAGGGGAGTGTCCATCCCCATTAGCTCACTAACGCATGGCATGCTATAAACCTTGGCTTATTACACATCTGCAAAAATTGTCTGGTCATGTACATGTATAGCAAAACAGGTCCAAAATTTTCTAAGTCCACACTGACAAAAAAGTCTAACATTGCATTAAAAAAGTCCAAAATCTCCGACAAATGTCCAGCCAAGGGTTAATGTCATCTTATATTGATGTATTTAACACAAATTTGAAATATAAAAGCCACAGCATACTGGTGGTAGCTTCCACTCAAGTATAGCAAAACAGGTCAGAAACTTTCTATGTCCACACTGACAAAAAAAGTCTAACATTACAAAAACACTAAAAATTGATAAAATATCACTGGGTAAGGGTCTGTGGGTAATAATTGTTAGCCACAGAAACAGTACAAGGTACATAGTAATAGGGCAGAAAGTCAATAGCTTTTACAAAAGTGTTGATGCTGACAATGCCGTCGACGTCGCCTTTTTCACCGATGTTAAATAAATGCAGACTACATCATGTGGGTGGAGTTCCAGAAATACGATTAACTTTAGTGTCCTGCATGATGTAATTCATATTCTTATAATCGTTGATAAAGATGAAGTGACTGAAAACTTAAGATATCAATCGCTTCTATTACATGTGGAATCATAGTCCTCACCTTTCCAACTGGAATGGACACTTATTTATTTGTGTACGAGTCTGAATTTGCCGCTGCGAATCCGATCAGCATCGGAAGAAAATGTCAGTATTGGCGTCCGAACGATGAGGCCTGTACAGTCCCATACAAAAATGGTCCAATATCTGGCTGTCTTCTTTTTATGCCTCTCGACTGGCATATAGTGATTGAAGTGTGCGTGTGTCCGTTCGTCCGCCTGTCTGTCCGTGTGTGTGTGTCCAAGCCAATAACTCGAAAGCGGTTAGGGCTACAGTCATCAAACTTCACACAATTATAAAGGACCATGGGAGGATGTGTCACACACCATAGCCGGGTTCGTACCTTCAAGGTCAAGGTCTCATTTCAAGGTCACACTAAAAATTGGTCAATATTCGTGTCTCAGCCATAACTCAGAAACGAATCATAGTACAATTGCTAAACTTTTCACAAATGTTAAGGACAGTCAGAAGGTGTGTTGCGTATAATAGTTTCTGCCGCATCTGCAAGGTGGAGGTCACATTTGACCTTCATATGTTCAGGGTCACAAATCGTGTCTCAAGCATAACTCCAAAACTATTAGGGCTACAATCATCTAACATCACTCAATTATAAAGGACAACGGGTGGATGTGTCACGCACCACAGCCAGGTCCGTAAGGTCAATATCAAGGTCACATTTCAAGGTCACACTAAAAATCGGTCAATATTCGTGTCTCAGCCATAACTCAGAAACGAATCATAGTACAATTGCTAAACTTTTCACAAATGTTAAGGACAGTCAGAAGGTGTGTCGCGTATAATAGTTTCTGCCGCATCTGCAAGGTGAAGGTCACAGGGGGGGGGGGGGGGGCATGTGTTACCTTAGTAACATTCTTCTTGTTCTTCCCTCAATTGTTTTATCGTTTTACCTCCTTTTTTTTCCAAACATAGGTTGTATTTGTACAGACTTAGTATTGCCCTGCTGTGATACTGGAAAACAGTATGGTGGCCATACTGCTATGTAATGGTTAATGATATATTGATAAAATAAATTAAAATATTTGCCTGCTTATGCACTTGCACAGGCATTGTGGGAGAAATCTGGCACTGATTAAATTAATTTTTGAAAGGCTCACATTGAAATAACTTTTAAAACATAACTCAGACTGGGGAAGAGGGTGGGGTTCAGACATGTTAACTCTCCTGGAATGCCCAGGAAAATTCCGAAACTTCATTGTAGTTCACGGCCTCCTGGACAGGAATCAGTTTTGGACCAAAAATGCCAGAAAACAACAGTCGAATATTTAATTCCTGTTTTAACTTATGTAATACGTTTGGAGTCAAATCACATGCATTTCAAACTCTGGTAAAAACTCACGAAGCAGTAAAATATGGATTTAAGTTAAATTTATTTAAGAAAAGGGTATTTTATGATATATATATCAACTGTGCTCATGTTTATTTCTGTTTTTTTCTTTGTAATCGGAGATTCGTGATCAATGTGCGAGTGTCGAAGTGAAAATAGGTGACTTACTTTCAAAAAAGTGAAAACTCCGCCTTCATATAAATGCAGTTTTTTGGAAAATAAAATATATGAAAAGGAATTAAATAATATATATTTATTTATTCATAGAATAGCTTTAATGCTCATCCCTTTTTCAAATCAAAACATAAACAACACCTTGACCTCAACTATTTAACACAGTTTAAAAATAGGTTAAAGTCGCTTATGATGTCGAAAAATTACGACTGCATACTTATACACAATGGTCTTATTTTCTAACACTACATTTATTCCATTGTGCTGACTACAGAACTGTTAACTGTTGGCCGTCTGTACCCAGAAAATTTCGAATGGAATTAAAAAAAACAAGAGCTGGACTTTCGTCTGGTGCATACCCCACGTGGTGTACCGCCTAGTGTGGGCATACCTATGACCAACAAATATTATTTATGAATATTCTCGTACGAACTGACAGACGGATACACAGATGGACAGACACAATCCAGTATACCCCCCCTTCCATTTTGTTCAAAAGTTTTCAACAATTTCCAATAATTTCTAAGTCAAAATTTTGGTATGATAAATTGTTTGGTGTTTGGAAGTTTTATGCAATGAGGCAGAAGCCCTTGTTATAGGCAAACTGCATGCCATATTTCACTGAAATCCAATAACCCCAATCCAGTATGCCACCCCCCCCTCCCATTTTCTTCGAAAGTTTTCAACAATTTCCAACAATTTCTAAGTCAAACGGTATGGTAAATTGTTTGGTGTTTGGAAGTTTTATGCAATGAGGCAGAAGCCTTTGTCATAGGCAAACTGCATGCCATATTTCACTGAAATCCGATAACCCATTCCTGAGATACAGGCTAAATAGACAAATAATGTCTATTTCCTACAATTTCTAAGTCAAAAAGGGGGATAACTCTAAAAAGGAGAATGTGAGAAATATTGTTGAATCCATTTTTTAAAGCCTATACCATAAGCAGTGTTTGTGGCAAATTTCATTGCAATACAACATTCGATACCCGAGATACAAGCTGAACAGACAAAATTTGGCTCGGACGGACACAATTTCAAAGTGAACAAGTAATAATAAAAAAAATAACTAGTGTGGGTTTACCTATGACCAACAAATATTATAAAAAATAATAATTTACTTAAGTTATGAATATTCTCGGATAGACGGACGTATGGACAGACGGACGCATGAAATCCAGTATACCCCCATTTTCTTCGAAAGTGGGGGTATAAAAAATGCTTCGAGGATGAAAAGAAAAGTTTTGTGCAGGTCACAAACGTCCACACATGCATGAAGGATTTTGATAAAGACACTTTCTAAGTACTAATCTTCTTGAGTAAGTGAACATTAGGACATCTTTTCAGACTTGGGAAATTATCAGCTTAGTAGACTTTGATAAAAGCAAACCACAGGTGGTGGTGCTCTGTGAGTGGGGCGGTCATGAAGACGAGGATGGTGGGGGGGGGGGGGGGGGGGTCAAATCAACAATTATTTTATGATTTTTTAACATAGCATAAATGCATCAGCATAACTGACAACTAGATCTGGATATAACCTGGTGTTAATGGTGGTCCATGAGCAGAAAATTCTCAAGTTTTTTCATTTGTTTTGTCCCTGCACGAACTTTTCCCTGAAATCCATCCCATTTCCCTGAAAATCACCTTCAGGTTCCCTGAAAAATTATTCTGGAGGTTAACATGTCGGGTGGGGTTGCAAATAAAAAATATAGATACTAGGCTGGAAAAAAGCAGTTTTTTAGACAGCCCCTACCTGCACTCCAATTTTTTTCCTCCTGAATTTTCCAACCCCCTTGGTGGGGTCCCTTCCAGGGTGCCCCCAACCCCCGCGACAACGAGTGTGCACATCATTGAGGAACGTGATTTTTCTACGACATAACAGGATGTGAGTATATTGAATCTAATTCTGCTATACTATGATTATAGCTGAATTCCCTGGACCTAGAGGGGTGGCCACCGCCCCCTCCTCATCTCATATGTCCATGGTTCTCAAAACAAATTCAAATGATCTCCCGGTAATTAATGATATGTATTAGTTCCAGTGTTCTCCCTACATTCCATCCCACTCAAGAAGATAAACTATCTTGTGTTTCTCCTCCCTAAATATAATGAAAGTGTCAACGACACTGTAGCTTAACTCATTTGTGTGTTGTGTTTGATGAAAAGGATAATGTCCAATGTTTATGAAAGGATTATAAAATAAGACAAGAATTGTGATAATTGGGAATATGTTAATTTCTGTTCCCTGTATGCTATGATTTTAATAAAAATAATATGAAGTGTAGACTGTACTAAAGAACTGAGGGGTGGGTTAATGTGGACCTCACAGTTAATGTATGTGGCCCTCACAGTAAACGTATGTTAATGAAAGTTACCAAGTTACAGTGAAATTATTCCAAAACGAGTCATCCTATCAAGTTACATTGAAATCCCTTCATAAATATGGCCTGCAGTCTGTGCTAAAGGTTTTCGGGCTTCAGGCCTGTGTAGCCATCACGGTTGACCGATTGCAACCCTTCATAAATATGGCCTGTAGACTGTGCTAAAGGTTTTTGGGCTTCAGGCCTGTGTAGTCATCACGGTTGACCGATTGCAACTAAAAGGGAACGTCCTCATCTCGACATTATACTGAGTCACTCTACAAAGTTACAATGAAATCCCTTCACAAATACGACCTGTTGTCTGTACTAAAGTTTTTTGGGTTTTGGGCTCGTGCAGCCATCATGGTTTAATGATCACGACCAAAAGGGGACGTTCTCATCTGGGCATTATCTGCTATTAGTTATATACTTTCTTAAAAGAAAATTGGTTACTTTGACTTGTGTCGGGTTATAGCGAAAATGGCACCGTGTGAAAACAGCACCCGGAGTAAACAGCACCGAGTGAGTGAAAACGGCACCAATTGATTGTGGCGATAACGGCACCAGTTTGGATGGCGAAATTAATTCATTTAAATTCTGCCTTTTTTCTGTGTTTCATTTTGAAACAGAGTATTTAGCCTAAGGTTCTCTAATAAATTTGTTGAAAATTGAGCAGTTAAAAATGAGAGGATATATCTCCCCTCCCAACTATCTCATGGTTTTCTTGTTTAGCAGTGACTTCTAAACATTAAAAGCAATAAAACCCCTCCGCCAACCCCACCCTTTCCTCAGCCCTGGAATATATCCAACCTGGATTCACGATACACCTCCTTCTTTATTATTTGACGCAGAAATCAGAATCTTGTGTGTGTGTGTGTGTGTGTGTGTGGGGGGGGGGGGGGGGGGGGGGCGAATTCAAAGGACGTGCCAAGGTAAAAAATTAAAACAAGGTCTTTTAGGCCATATTTGGATAGGAGCAGTCCAAACCCAAGAAATCCGGACTCCTGTGCCAAACCGAAAGTAACGGGCCCAGGATTTCACACGGTGATGTTTTCGCCTGTACCCGTGTCACTGTCACACAAACAAGCCTAAATGGAGGTCTGTAGCAACATACCACTGAGGGCAGTTGTCGGCAAGACATGACAAATTTGGAAAACTGGTACGGCACGTATTAATAAAATAATTTACGTCACGACTACGATACATGTATATTTTATTTATTCACTAATTCACTAACGCGTTTTGAACAAGACTTGAGTTTTATTTTGAACCATCATCATGACTAACTGATATTCCAACTTCATCAAAACACGCCTTCTGCAAAGGCAAGCCGTGAAAATTCAAATTTTACCTGTTCTCAAATGGACCATCCCAGTTACGTCACTTGTGCATTGTTGCAAAATGGACGCTCTTTCGAAAATACACACAAATTCCCCGAGAATTAAAAAATTCGTTCATATAATTTTCGAGCGAGCTAAAATCACAGAAACGTTAACGACGGCGAAATTAAATATATTACACGTAATCGGGAGCTGAAAACTAAAAGATATTTTCTTGATTTTGTATTATTACAGAGTTTATTTACCATTGGGGGTTATGGAAAGGACAGTAAGTGTGGACAACACCAAAATATTAAAGCTACACTACCGGAATACTAATAAATGTATCCTACTATAATTGTGATGAAATAAAACCCTGAATATTACCTGTGAAGGGTGTTGTTAAAAGTAAATAACGTCAGGATAGAAAAACCAGGCATACCAAAGACCCAAGTCAGTAAATAATTAACTGATACCTGATGCAAAGCTAGATCTTCATATGAAGAAAAAACACAGCATCCGGCAGGTGATACAAGACAAAAACGGCCCAACACCCCTAGGGTGAGGATGTAACAGTGGGGATAAACAGAATAAACATTCTGTACAACACGTTAAACTCCCAAGAATTTAATAAAAAATTTCAATAATAAAAAATAAAACAGCCAGAAAGCTTAGGAGTTTAACCGAAGGGTTCATGGAAGAATAGGGAAGGAACACATAATCAATAGTAGGAAATCATTGGCAAAACTAATGATGTCAAGGAGTATATCCCGAAATTGGGTAACATAAAATAATTTTCATATTATTTAAAAGTTATAGCCATGAACGTCTCAAACCACCATTGTTTGCTTCCATCATCCATTTACTGCCTTGAATCCACCATATACTTCATTGATTTGTGTCTGGCATCCACCAAAAGAGAGATTTAAAGCACATATGTCACTTGAGATGTTTACTGACTTTGGGCCAAGCAAAGAATGATGTTTGCGCCAATTCCGGTCTCTTCCTGAGTATTGCGCATGCGCAGATAGTAAAAGTATGGAGCGCCATGTAGGACTTTTGATTTTCGGTATTGTATGCAAATTTTGGAGATTGAGGGGTTCAAAATTTGTGTTTGGTCCTTGATAATATTGAGTTTGCACCAGCTAAGTCTGGGCCATTGGTTATTTGTATAAAAATATTGCCGTTTGAGACGGCCAATTTTGAGGTGCCTTTGACTGAATTAATGGGCCGCAGAAATTGGGGTTAGGCGGACGTTTACCTTCCGCAGAATTTTGAATTCAGGTGAGAGACTGCGGCCCAAGGTGATCAAAATGACGAGCTTGCCCCACCCCCTCCCTATGGGGCTGGGCATGTTGAGTTGAACAAAAATGCAATGCCCCTTCGGGACCATCACTCACACAAACTTTCACTTGAATTGGCCCAGTGGTTTTGGAGAAGACCAAAACATGGTGTTGAAGGACGACAGACGGACAACAGATGGATGGACAACGGATGGAGAGTGATTAGATAAGATCAGCTTGACTTTGTCAAGGTGAGCTAAAAATCAAATAGCCCCTTACAGAAATAATATTCGCAACACATCTAATAAACATTGTAATAGTGTGAGTTGGTTTCAGAAGTAGAATTGAATTAAACTAAGTAAACCTCAGCTCATATCGATTTGAGTTAACTCGTTTCACATATTTCATAGGAAATCGTGACTCATTCGAGATCCTTTATTTATAGACTCTCACCCCAGATATTGATTGCAAGGTCTTTTTAAACCATGGTAATTAGGCACTGCTTAACCCTTTATCTAACATGAAAAATGACACTTACAAGCAAATTTTCATTTTTTAACTAAAAAACATAGCTTATGACCATTTGTAAGAACAAGTTTATTCCAATGAAGGGTCATAAACTTTATAAACTATGTTTTGGAGAAAAAATAATAAATATTTTGGATGGCGCTTTTTGTGAATAGTGCTGGATGAATAAGGCCATTATGTCAAGACAAGAGGCTCTAAAGAGCCTGTAATCGCTCACCTGGCAGAACAGAAAACGAAAATGTGATTTCCCATATGATTTCTATGATAACTATAAGACGCAATTGTGGCCATGGGTTGCAACCCGAGCAACATTAATTGATGATCGTTGGTAGAGGGTGTCCCAGTCATCAACCATGTGAAGTTTCAAAACATTTAGCCTTGTAGTTTCAGAGAAGAATCAAAGAATGACTCTGACAGCCATGTTTTTCATCCAACAGGAACAAACTGAGAAACAGTTGTAGAGAACCTCCCACAGACCATTCCTACCAAGGATTCTTTCACACCAGCTCAGTAGTTCCAGAGAAGAAGATGAAAATGTGATTTCCCATAGAGTTTCTGTAGTAACTATAAGCCGCAACTGCAGTCATGTTTGCAATCCAATCATGATTAAATGAGGATTATTGGTAGAGGGTGTCCCAGCCATCAACCATGTGAAGTTTCAAAACATTTGGCTTTGTGGTTTCAGAGGAGAAGATTTTTCAAAATCCACCAATCAGAATCAAAGAATGCCTCTGGTTGACATGTTTTCCATCCGACAGGTACAAAATGATGATCGTTCGTAAGTACCTCCCATAGACTATTCCTGCCAAGTTTGGTTCACATTGGCTCAGTAGTTCCAGAGAAGAAAATGAAAATGTGATTTTCCATAGGGTTACTATAACTATAAGCCACAATTGTGGCCATGTTTGCAAACCGATCAATATTAAATGAGGATCATTGGTAGAGGGTGTCCCAGTAATCAATAATGTGAAGTTTCAAAACATTTGTCCTTCCAGTTTCAGAGAAGATTTTTCAAAATCCACCAATCATAATCAAAGAATGCCTCTGGCGGCCATGTTTTTCAACCGATGGGAACAAAATGATGACTGTTTGTAGAGGACCTCCTATAGACCATTCCTGCCAAGTTTGGTTCACCTTGGCTCATTAGTTCCAGGGAAGAAGATGAAAATGTGATTTCCCATAGGTTTCTATGGCAACTATAAACCGCAAATGTGGCCATGTTTGCAACCAGATCAACATTAAATGAGGATCGTTGGTAGTAGAGGGGATCCCAGTGATTGATCATTCAAAGTTTCAAAACATTTGGCCTTGTAGTTTCAGAAGAGAAGATTTTTGAAAATCCACCAACCAGAAACAAAGAATGCCTCTGGCGACCATGTTTTTTATCTGATGGGAACAAAATGAGGATGGTTTGTAGAGGACCTCTGACAGACCATTCCTGCTAAGTTTGGTTCACACCTGCTCAGCAGTTCCAGAGAAGATGAAAATGTGAAAAGTTTATGGACGATGATGTTAAGTGGTACCAAAAGCTCACATGACTTTTCAGACCAGGTGAGCTAAAAAAGGTTAATATATATATCAAACTGTAGAAAATATTAATTTCAATAATGAAATGCACTTTAGGTTCCCTTGAATAAGACGATGGGTCATTTCATGTCATTTCAACCAAATTAAGAAAATTTCTGACATCACATTTTCCAAACATTTAGCTTCCTACTCCCAAAACTTTTGTTTAGAATTTATTTACTACTTATTGAAACTACCTTTTAAGTAAGCATATTTTCCTTCACAGGCACTCTTCTGTTCTTTGGAGCCAAGTAACTTGGCCATAAATTTGACCAGAGTTTTGAAATTTGGAATGCTGATTAATGTTTTCCTGTAGATTCAAATCTGTAATTTATTTCATGCTGGATTGAATGTCTGAATAGATATAGAGGCCCAAACATGGGTACAAAATATGTCTGAACCAGATTTTGAAGAATAAAAAATCAGGAAAATAAAAGTGTACAGAGCAGATTTTTTACAGTTTTGCAAACATTTATGGGCACTTTAGGAATACAAGAGGCCCCACGGGGCCTGATGCGCTCATCTTGAACAGAATACAATATGAACAGAGTCCAAGAATGAATCTACATTAAGCAATCCATCTCCATAGGCTACACTGTCAATCCTTGAGTCCCTCAGGAGTGACAAAAATAATCCGGGCATCATGCCTTTTCTTCAGTTGACCATAATGTAAAATGTAGAGCTCCCCTATGAAGCCCCTTGATACAATCTCTGTGGATTAATCTTAGTTACACACCTCTAGAGGGTACTGAATACAAAATTTTTAAATCTTCATCAAAATGGCCAATTCCGGCAACCCATATGGAGCCCAAATATTAACCCAGGCTCTCGATTTGAACACAGTTGAATCTGACCTCCCCAGAGATGTTGTGTACCAAATATGAAAGCATTCTGACTGTTGAATCTGAAGAAGAGAAATTGTATAGAAATTTCTTCATATTGCACTAAGTTAAAATTTGGGCTACCATAGCGAGCCCAAATATTACCCTATGGATCCGATTTGAACAAATTTGAATCTGACCACCCCTAGAGATGTTGTATACCAAATATGAGAGCATTCTGACTAGTGGATCTGAAGAAGATTTTCGAAGAAATTCCCTCATATTGTACTAAGTTAAATTTCAGGTTCCCATATGGAGCCCAAATATTAACCCAGGCTCTTGAATTGAACAATCTGGAATCTGACCCCCCTAGAGATGTTGTATACCAAATATGATAGCATTCCGACTGGTGGATCTGAAGAAGAAGATTTTTAAAGAAATTTCCTCATATCGCTCTAAGTAAATATTTGTCTACCATAGCAAGCCCAAATATATACCTAGAGATCTGATTTGAACAAACTTGACTCTGACCACCCCTAGTGATGTTGCATACCAAATATGAAAGCATTCTGCCTGGTGGATCTGAAGAAGATTTCAAAAAATTATCCCTCATACTGAACCTAGTTAAAATTTGAGAAGCCCAAATATTAACCTAGGGACTTGGTTTGAACAATGTTGAATCTGACCCTCATACCAATGATGTATATCAAACATTAAAAGATTACGACTAGTGGTTCTGAAGAAGATTTTTAAAGAATATTCCCCATATTACCCTATGTAAAAAATTCAGGCTCCTATATTGAGCCCAAATACGAACCAATGGGCTTTATTTTAACAAAATTGTATCTGACACCCACCCACCCCACCCCCCATGAATGCTGTATGCCGAATATCAAAAGAATCTGATGATTGGTTCTGGAGAAAAGATTTTTTAAAATTTTTGCAAATATGCTGACTCAGCATTTTTTTCGATGCCCATTACAAAACACTCTAACAAAACTGATGGCAATTTGTTTTTACCATTCAATTCTACTGGTCCTAAGGATACTTCATACCGAATAACAGCTCTCTGTTCCACGTGGATTTGGAAATATGGGCGCTGGAAAATATTTATATTTTTAGCTCCCAGGGTTCCCATGGGGATGTGGGAATTATTTTTTTTGCATGTGTGAAGTACTTATGACCCAATAATACCACATACCAAATTTGGTTCCAACCGGACCATCGGTTCAGAAAATAGAAATTTTGGGCGGGGCCAAAAATCTTACCCCTCCCATTAAAAAGCCAAATATTGCTTCACGCACTTCGTTTGAACAAACTTGATTCTACACCTCAAAAGAAAGCTCCATAGCAAATATCAAGTCATTGTACACACTGGTTCAAGAGAAGAAGATTTTAAAAATATTTTTGGAGCATTTTTCCCCCCACTCCCTCCCTATGGGGCTGAGCATGTTGAGTTGAATAAACAATGAAAGTGTCAATAACACTGTAGCTCAACTTGTCAAGACAAAAACATGTACATGTATAGTATGTGACACAGCAATGACAAATATCTAGGTAATGACCTGGTAACAAAGGTACATATAAAGTATTGTAACGGTCTGTACATAAATACTGACCGTTGCCTGTAACAAATGTATAGGTAAAGTATTGTAAAGGTGGGTGACAGTCAGATGCTAAACTAGAAAAGAAATCTTAGTCCCAGAGTGGGTCTGACTGAACCCCAAAATATTTGTTCTCATAGCGCAGTGATAACAAAGGCACCCCAAAACAAACTCATTCCTGTCCCAAGGTGAAAACAAAGGTACCCAAGAAGTTTCGTGAAGATCAGTTCACAAATATGAGCTGTGTAGAAGTTGTGACAAAAAACTGATTGGACCTAATTTCGGTACAAAATGGCCACTGACAGCCAACTTGAATTTTGGACCGCACCCAGAAACACTCGTTCTCGTTCCAAGGTGATAACAAAGGTACCCAAGAAGTTTTGTGAAGATCGGTTCATAAATACAGCCTCTAGCCCGAACCGTATTGTCATGTGCACTTACAGTGTAAAAGTAGCACTGAATAAATCAAAGTTCATCTAATTTGCATAATTTCTGCACGAGTAAAAAACCTGTACTATATGTGATGTATTCCATGTTACTAAACATTCATACAAAAATTTATTCAAATCAGAACTTTCATACAGAAGTTCTGTACAAAAGACTGATTGCACTAATTTTGGTACAAAATGGCTGCTACAGCCATCTTGAATTTCGGACCACACCCAAAAACACTCGTTCTCATCCCACGGTCATAACAAAGGTACCCAATTAGTTTCGCTAAGATCAGTTCATAAATACGGCCTCTACCCTGAGCCGTATAGAAGTTGTGTACAAAAAACTGATTAGACCTAATTTCGGTACAAAATGGCCACTGGCAGCCATCTTCAATTTTGGACCGCACCAAGAAACACTCGTTCTCGTCCCAAGGTGTTAACAAAGGTACCCAAGACGTTTCGTGAAGATCGGTTCATAAATACAGACTCTAGCCCGAGCCGTATTGACATGTGTACTTACTGTGTGTAAGTAGCACAGAAAAAATCAAAGTTCATCTAATTTGCATAACTTCGGCACGAGAAAAAAAACCCTATTATATGTGATGTTTTCCATGGTACTAAACATTCACACAAAAAAATATTCAAATCTGCGCTTTCATATGGAAGTTCTGTGCAAAAATCTGATTGCACAAAATTTTGTACAAAATGGCTGCCATCGGCCATCTTGAATTTCGGACCAGACCCCAAAACACTCGTTCTTGTCCCACGGTGATAACAAAGGTACCCAAGGAGTTTCATAAAGATCGGTTCATAAATACGGCTTCTAGCCCGAGCCGAATTGGCATTTGCACTTACAGTGCTGAAAGTAACACCAAAAAACATCAAAGTTAGTCTAATTTGCATAATTTCTGCACGAGGAAAAAAAACTGTACTATATGTGATGTATTCCATGTTACTAAACATTCATACAAAAATTTATTCAAATCAGAACTTTCATACAGAAGTTCTGTACAAAAGACTGATTGCACTAATTTTGGTACAAAATGGCTGCTGGTGGCCATCTTGAATTTTGGACCACACCCAAAAACACTCTGGTACCAAGTTACAATGAAATCCCTTCATAAATATGACCTGTAGACTGTGCTTAAGGTTTTCGGGCTTCGGGCTCGGGCAGCCATCATGGTTGAATGATCGCAACCAAAGGGGACAATCTCATCTGGGCATCATCGGGAGTGATCCTGCGAAGTTACAATGAAATTCCTTCATAAATATGACCTGTAGACTGTGCTCAAGGTTTTCGGGCTTCGGGCACCTGTAGCCATCACAGTTGACCAATCACGACCAAAAGGGGATGTCATCATCTAGGCATTATATGGAGTCAACCTTACAGGTTACAATGAAATCCTTCTATAAATATAACCTTTTGCGTATGCTACAGGTTTTTGGGCTTGGGCACCCATCATGGCTGAATGATCATGGCCAAAATGGGACGTTCTCATCTAGACATTATTTGGAGTCATCCTACCAAGTTAGAATGAAATCCCCTCATAAATATGACCTGTAGACTGTGCTAAAGGTTTTCGGGCTTCGGGCACCTTCAGCCGTCACAGTAGCCCAATCATGTCCAAAAGGGGACGTTCTCATCTAGGCATTATATGAAGTTAACCTACTAAGTTACAATGAAATCCCTTCATAAATATGACCTGTAGACTGTGCTAAAGGTTTTCGGACTTCGGGCTCGGGCAGCCATCATGGCTGAATGATCGCAACCATAGGGGACAATCTCATCTGGGCATCATCTGGAGTGATCCTAAAAAGTTACAATGAAATCCCTTCAAAAATATGACCTGTAGACTGTGCTCAAGGTTTTCGGGCTTCGGGCACTAGTAGCCATCACAACTGACCCATCACGACCAAAAGGGGATGTCATCATCTAGGATTACATGGAGTCAACCTAACAGGTTACAATGAAATCCTTCCATAAATATGACCTTTTGCCTATGCTAAAGGTTTTTGGGCTCGGGCACCCATCAAGGCTGCATGATGGCGATCAAAATGGGACGTTCTCATCTAGACATTATTTGGAGCCATCCTACCAAGTTACAATGACATCCCTTCATAAATATGACCTCTAGACTGTGCTAAAGGTTTTCGGGCTTTGGGCTCCTGTAGCCGTCACAGTTGCCCAATCACGCCCAAAAGGTGACTTTCTCATCTAGACATTGTATGAAGTCAACCCGCCAAGTTACAATGAAATTCCTCAATAAATATGATCTGTAGACTGTGGTAAAGGTTTTCGGGTTTTGGGCTTGGGCAGTCGTCACGATTGGCAGATCATGCCCAAATGGGGAAATTCTCATCTAGACATCATAAGGAGTCATCCTACCAAGTTACAATGAAATTCCTCCACATTAAACATGACCTGCAGACTGTGCTAGAAGTTTTTGGGTTTCGGGCTTGGGCAGCCATCACGGTTGATAGATCATGCCACAAAGGGGACATTCTCATCTAGGCATTATACAGAGGCATCCTACCAAGTTACAATGAAATCCCTTCATAAATACGACCTGTAGACTGTGCTAATGGTTTTCGGGTTTTTGGCTCGGGCAGCCATACCTGTTGCTCGAACGCGACCAAAAGGGGACGTTCTCATCTAGACATGACCCCAAACCTGCATATGAAATTTCGTGACGATCAGACAAGAACTGCGGGGTGTAGCCCATGCTAAAGGAAAATGTGAACACACTCACAGACTAACAGACTCACAGATTAACAGACAAACAGACTTCCGCACGCGTGATGGCAATAGCTTATCTTGACTATGTCAAGTTAAGCTAAAAACTGATTAGACATAATTTCTGTACAAAATGGCTACTGGCAGCCATATTGATTTTTGGACCACACCCAGAAACACTCATTCTCGTCCCAAGGTGATAACGAAGGTGCCCAAGACGTTTCGTGAAGATCGGTTCATAAATACAGACTCTAGCCCGAGCCGTATTGACATGTGTACTTACTGTGTGTAAGTAGCACTGAAAAAATCAAAGTTCATCCAATTTGCATAATTTCTGCACGAGAAAAAAACCCATATTATATGTGATGTATCCCATGGTACTAAACATTCACACAAAAAATTATTCAAATCAGCGCTTTCATATGGAAGTTCTGTGCAAAAATCTGATTGCACCAAATTTTGTACAAAATGGCTGCCATCGGCCATCTTGAATTTTGGACCGGACCCCAAAACACTCGTTCTCGTCCCACGGTGATAACAAAGGTACCCAAGGAGTTTTGTAAAGATCGGTTCATAAATACGGCCTCTAGCCCGAGCCGTATTGGCATTTGCACTTACAGTGCTGAAAGTAACACCAAAAAACATCAAAGTTAGTCTAATTTGCAAAATTTACGCACAAGAAAAAAACCCGTATTATATGTGATGTATCCCATGGTACTAAACATTCATACAAAAATTATTCAAATCAGAGCTTTCATATGGAAGTTCTGTACAAAAAACAGATTTCTGCATCGTCGGTACAAAATGGCGGCTGGCAGCCATCTTAAATTTCGGACCACACCCAAAAACACTCGTTCTCGTCCCATGGTCATAACAAAGGTACCCAAGAAGTTTCGTAAAGATCGGTTCATAAATACGGCCTCTAGCCCGAGCCGTATCCAATTGTTGAAGGACAGACGGCCAGACGGACAGACGGACGACAGGCCATGGCATAAGCTCAAATTTGGCTTTGCCAAAGTTGAACTAAAAATGCAATGCCCCTTCGGGATCATCACTCACACAAACTTTCAATTGAATTGGCCCAGTGGCTTTGGAGGAGAAGACCAAAACATAGTGTTGACGGATGACGGTCGGACGGAAAGCGATGAGATTAGCTCAGCTTGACTTTGTCCCTGCCATAGACCTGCAGTCTTGAGAGGGTTAAAAACATGCACACAGGAATCAGATGTTTTCCAGCATAGAAAGATAGAAAAGGTTCATTCAACATGAAATCAGTAGAGAAAGAGTCCATCATCAGAGAAAAAAATCTTTGGAAAAAACACACTGTGGTCATGAGAGGGTTAAATTAAAGATATTCATGCAGACAGGAATCAGATCAATTTTTTCCAAGGAACCAGAAAAAAATACATCTACAGTATTGAAAGGGTTTTTTGTTTGTTCATGGCATCAATAAAAATCTTTGGAACCCACACTGCAGCCTTGAGAGGGTTAAATTAAAGACATGCAAACAGGTATCAGATGTTTTCCAGCATTGAAATGGTTCATTCAACATAAATAAAAATCTTTCTAAAACAAACAAAAGCCCCACAGAATTGACAGATTGTAATAACAAGATAAAGTGTTCATAACAGAATTTTTGTTAATTTAAGAACACAATATGTCAATCAAAAAGTTCTGTGAATGAAAAATCCTCCAGGGATAAAACTGCTGCAAAAATGCTGACTCATCATTTTTTCAATACCCTCTACCAGGCACCCTGATTGAACTGGTGGCATTTTTTTTAAACGAATCCCTTCTTCCAGTCCTAAGGATGTTTCATACCAAATACCAGTTCTCTGTTCCTTCTGGTTTGGGATATATGGACTTTTGAATTTTTTTGTTTTTAGCCCCTGGGGTTGTCACAGGGCTGTGAATTTTTTTTTTTTAGGCATCAACCAATTACTTAGTTACTTACTTAGTTGGCCCAACAGTTCTTTAAATAGAAATTTTGGGTGGGGCCAAAAATCTTACCCCTCCCATTACAAAGCCAAATATTGCTTCACGAACTTTGTTTGAACAAATTTGATTCTACACCTCAAAAGGAAGCTCCATAGCAAATATCAAGTCATTGTACACACTGGTTCATGAGAAGAAGATTTTAAAAATATTTTGGAGCATTTTCCCCCACTCCCTCCCAATGGGGTTGAGCATGCTGAGTTGAACAAAAATGCAATGCCCCTTCGGGACCATCACTCACACAAACTTTCTCTTGAACTGGCCCAGTGGCTTTGGAGGAGAAGACCAAAACATGGTGTTGACGGACGACGGACGGACGATGGACAGAGAGCGAGGAGATTAGCTCAGCTTGACTTTGTCAAGATGAGCTAAAAAAAGCATCTGGAATGTTGGTACAGTGTCGTACCTAAATTAAAACCAGAGTGATGTCACGCATAGAGCCCGACTGTCCCAGCAATGACAATGCTAAGACACAAACTAGAGGCTCTGAAGAGCCTGTAATCGCTTACCTGGAATTACATAAAATAAACAGCAGCGCCATGAGCACATGATACGCACGTTATTAATTACAAGAGGGAAGCACACAATATGAGTATACATGTGTACTTGTCAGTTTTTTTTTATATTCTTGTACAATAATCATAACCAACAACATACTGTGTTCATTAATTTGGAAATAAATTATTTGAATTTCATGTATACATATATCTAGCCTGAGCCGTGTAGAAGTTGTGTATAAAAAACTGATTAGACCTAATTTCGGTACAAAATGGCCACTGGCAGCCATCTTGAATTTTGGACTGCACTCAGAAACACTCGTTCTCATCCCAAGGTGATAACAGAGGTACCCAAGAAGTTTTGTAAAGATCGATTGATAAATACAGCCTCTAGCCTGAGCCGTATTGACATGTGTACTTACTGTGTAGCACTGAAAAAATCAAAGTTCATCTAATTTGCATAATTTCTGCACGAGAAAAAATTATATGTGATGTATCCCATGGTACTAAACATTCATACAAAAAATTTTTCAAATCAGAGCTTTCATGTGGAAGTTCTGCGCAAAAATCTGATTGCCCCTAATTTTGAACAAAATGGCTGCCAGCGGCCATCTTTATTTTTCGACTGGACCCCAAAACACTCGTTCTCGTCCCACGGTTATAACAAAGGTACCCAAGAAGTTTCGTAAAGATCGGTTCATAAATGCGGCCTCTAGCCCGAGCCGTATTGGTATTTGCACTGACAGTGCTGAAAGTAACACAAATAAATCAAAGTTGGTTTAATTTGCATAATTTAAGCACGAGAAAAAAAACCTGTATGATATGTGATGTATCTCATGGTAGTAAACATTCATACAAAAAAATTATTCAAATCAGAGCTTTCATATGGAAGTTCTGTACAAAAAAACAGATTTCTGCATCGTCGGTACAAAATGGTGGCTGGCAACCATCTTGAATTTCGGACTGCACTCAAAAACACTTGTTCTCGTCCCACAGTCATAACAAAGGTACCAAAGAAGTTTCGTAAAGATCGGTTCATAAATACGGCCTCTAGCCCGAGCCGTATCCAATTGTTCACGTACGGACAGACGGCCAGACGGACGCTCCAACATTTCGGGTTTATGGGCTACCAAAAAAACATTTTGTATGTCCAAAACCTTATTTTACCCAGAGCCCCACCCCCTCCACCCTAGAAATTATATTTAACCCTAACCCCACCTCTCCACCCAAAAACCACACCCTAACCCTACCCCACCCTGACCCTAAACCCTAAAAGCCCACCCCAGACCCTAACCCCCACCCACCCCCGGGACCTAACCCCCAACCTTAAGCCCTACTCTGAGGCTACCTCTAACCCCACCCCTGACCCAACCCCACCCTAGTCAAACCAATAGGATTAGGAGCTATTTTTTGATTTAGGGGCTACTAAAACTAAAACCCCACCCCTGACCCTCCCGGGACCTAACCCTCCACAACCTTAAGCCCTACTCTGGGGCTACCCCTAACCCACTCCTAACCCTAACACTACCTTAATTTGGAGGTAGCCCCTAATAATAATATCCCCTAAACCCCCAATGTTGGCCCGGACAGACGACCGATGGACCATGACAAAAGCTCAAATTTGGCTTTGCCAAAGTTGAGCTAAAAATGGTAAATGATTTGGATAAATTGTTCAACATCTGAACTTTTAAGTAGTTTATATAATAAAATAATTTGATAATCATTATCAGAAATAACAGAAGAGAAATAGGAAAACAGTGTGGAAACAATGAAAGGTACAGTCAGAAGGATACTGTTGACAGTGGACGGCCACTAAAAAATCATGAAAATTGCTCAAGTCCGACATGTGGAAAATTGCCTACATTTTGACAAATAAAGTCCCATAACTCTGGAATGACAAATCGGACAGTGACACAAATCGAAAGGGAGATTCCTTCTATCAACATATACTTGCAACCAAAAAATCACAAAAATTGCTCTAAACATTTTCAAGTTATTGTTTGACATGTGGAAAATTGCTTATATTTTGATGAATCAAGTCCCATAACTCTGGAATGACAAATCGCACAGTGACACAAATAGAAAGGGAGATTCCTTCCAGCAACATATACTTGCCACCAAAAAATCATGAAAATTGCTCAAAGCATTTTCAAGTTATTGTCGGACATGTGGAAAATTGCCTATATTTTAACGAAAAAAGTCCCATAACTCTGGAATGACAAATCGGACAGCAACACAAATCGAAAGGGAGCTTCCTTTCATCAACATATACTTTCCAACAAACAAGAGGCCCCACGGGACCTGAAGCGCTCATCTTGTACAGAACACAATTTAAACAGAGTCCAAGAATGAGTCTACATTAAGCAAGCCATCTCCATAGGCTACACTGTCAATCCTTGAGTCCCTCAGGAGTGACAAAAATAATCTGGGCATCATGCCTTTTCTTCAGTCGATCATAAGTAAAATGTAGAGCTCCCCTATGAAGCCCCTTGATACAACCTATGTGGATTAATCTTAGTACCTCTAGAGGGTACTGAATACAAAATTTTGAATTCTTCAGCAAAATGGCCAATTCCGGCTCCCATAGAGAGCCTGTAAAGAAATTTCTTCGAATTGCACTAAGTTCAAATTTGGGCTACCATAGCGAGCCCAAATATTAACATATGGATCCGATTTGAACAAACTTGAATCTGACCCCCCTAGAGATGTTGTATACCAAATGTGAAAGCATTCTGACAAGTGAATCTGTAGAAGATTTTTGAAGAAATTCCCTCATATTGTACTAAGTTAAATTTCATGTTCCCATATGGAGCCCAAATATTAACCTAGGCACTCGAATTGAACAACCTGGAATCTGACCCCCTAGAGATGTTGTATACCAAATATAAAAGCATTCTGACTGGTCGATCTGAAGAAGATGATTTTTAAAGAAATTTCCTCATATTGCACTAAGTAAAAATTTGGGCTACCATAGTGAGCCCAAATATATACCTAGGGATCTGATTTGAACAAACTTGAATCTGACCCCCATAGAGATGTTGCATACCAAATATCAAAGCATTCTGACTGATGGATCTGAAGAAGAAGATTTTTTTGAATTACCCTCCATATTGAACAAAGATAAAATATGGGCTTCCGTAGGAAGCCCAAATATTAACCTAGGGACTTGGTTTGAAAAATCTAGAATCTGACCCTCATAACAGTGATGTATACCAAATATTAAAAGATTCTGACTGGTGGTTCTGAAGAAGAAGATTTTTAAAGAATATTCCCCATATTACCCTATGTTAAAACTTCGGGCTCCTGTAGAGAGCCCAAATATGAACCAATGAGCTTTATTTCAACAAACTTTTATCTGACCCCCCTATGAATGCTGTATAATAAATATCAAAAGATTCTGATGATTGGTTCTGGAGAAAAGATTTTTTTAAATTTTTGCAAATATGCTGACTCAGCATTTTTTCGATGCCCATTACAGAACACCCTAACATAACCGATGGCAATTTTTTTTTACCATTCAATTCTACTGGTCATAAGGATACTTCATACCAAATAAAAGCTCTCTGTTCCGTGGGGTTTGGGAAATATGGGCGTTTGAATATATTTCTATTTTTAGCTCCCAGGGTTCCCATGGGGATGCGGGAATTTTTTTTTTTGCATGGGTCAAGTACTTATGACCCAATACTACCACAAACCAAATTTGGTTCATACCGGACCATCGGTTCAGAAAATAGAAATTTTGGGCGGGGCCAAAAATCTTACCCCTCCTATTACAAAGCCAAATATTACTTCACGAACTTCGTTTGAACAAACTTGATTCTACACCTCATATGGAAGCTCCATAGCAAATATCAAGTCATTGTACACACTGGTTCTTGAGAAGAAGATTTTTAAAATATTTTGGAGCATTTTCCCCCACTCCCTCCCAATGGGGCTGGGCATGCTGAGTGGAACAAAAATGAAATGCCCCTTTGGGACCATCACTCACACGAACTTTCACTTGAATTGGCCCAGTGGCTTTGGAGGAGAAGACCAAAACATGGTATTGACGGACGACGGACGAGAGACGACGGACGGAGAGCGATGAGATTAGCTCAGCTTGACTTTGTCAAGATGAGCTAAAAATCACAAAAATTGCTCGAAGCATTTTTGAGTTATTGTACAACGTGTGGACGGACAGACGAACAGACGGATGGATGGATGGACAGCGGTATACCATAATACAACCATTTTTTCGAAACAGCCGTATAAAAATGTGATTTCCCATAGGCTTTCCATGATAACAATTACCTGGACTTGTGGCCATGTTTGCAACATTACATCATCATTACATGAGGATCATTGGTAGAAGGTGTCCCAGTCCTCAATCATGTGAAGTTTCAAAACATTTGACTTTTGTAGTTTCAGAGGGGAAGATATTTGCAAAATCCATCAGTCAGAATCAGAGAATGTCTCTAGTGGCCATATTTTCAACCAATGGGAACAAAAAAGAGGATTTTTTGTAGAGGGCATTCCAAAAACCATTCTAGCAAAGTTTGGTTCATGTCGGCTCAGTAGTTCCAGAGAAGATGAAAATGTGATTTCCCATAGAGTTTCTATAGTAACTATAAGCCACAATTGTGGCCATGGATGCAACACAATCAACATTAAATGAGTATCGTTGGTAGAGGGTGTCCCTGTCATCAACCATAAAAGGTTTCAAAACCTTTTGGCCCTGTGGTTTCAGAGGAGATTTTAAAAATCCACAAATGGGAATCAAAAAATGCTTCTGGCAGCCATGTTTTTCAATGCACGGTAACAAAAATGAGGAGCATGTGTAGAAGACCTCCCGTAGACTATCCCTGCCAGGTTTGGTTCATGTCGGCTCAGAAGTTCAAGAGAAGAAAATGAAAATGTGATGTCCCAAAGGGTTTCTATAGTAACTATAAGCCACAATTGTGGCCATGTTTACAACTCAATCAACATGAATTTAGGACCGTTGGTAGAGGGGGTCCCAGTCATCAACCATGCGAAATTTCAAAACATTTGACCCTGTGGTTTCAGAGAAGATTTATCAAAATCCACCAATCAGAATCAAAGAATGCCTCTGTCAGCCATATTTTCAAACGCATGGGAACAAAATGAGGATCGTTTGTAGAGGAGATACCATAGACTGTCCTCGCCAGATTTGTTTTCACGTCGGCTCTGTAGTTCCAGATAAGAAGATGAAAATGTGATTTCCCATAGTGTTTCTATAGTAACTATAAACAGCAATTGTGGCCATGTTTTTATTTATATGAAGTTTAAAAACATTTGGCCTGGCAGTTTCAGAGAAGATTTTTGAAAATCCACCAACCAGAATCAAAGAATGCCTCTGGAAGCCATGTTTTTCATCCGACAGGAACATAATGAGGATCGTTTGTAGAGATCACGTCCAAAAGGGGACTTTCTCATCTAGACATTGTATGAAGACAACCCACCAAGTTACAATGAAATTCCTCAATAAATATGACCTGTAGACTGTGCTAAAGGTTTTCGGGTTTTGGGCTCGGGCAGTCGTCACGGTTGGCAGATCATGCCCAAATGGGGAAATTCTCATCTAGACATCATAAGGAGTCATCCTACCAAGTTACAATGAAATCCCTCCACATTAAACATGATCTGCAGACTGTGCTAAAAGTTTTTGGGTTTCGGGCTTGGGCAGCCATCACGGTTGATAGATCATGCCACAAAGGGGACATTCTCATCTAGGCATTATACAGAGGCATCCTACCATGTTACAATGAAATCCCTTCATAAATACGACCTGTAGACTGTGCTAATGGTTTTCGGGTTTTGGGCTCGGGCAGCCATACCGGTTGCCCAATCGCGACCAAAAGGGGACGTTCTCATCTAGACATGACCCCAAACCTGCATATGAAATTTCGTGATGATCAGACAAGAACTGCGGGGTGTAGCCCGTGCTAAAGGAAAATGTGAACAGACGTCACAGACGTCACAGACTCACAGACTCACAGACTAACAGACTAACAGACTCACAGACTAACAGACTCACAGACTAACAGACTTCCGCACGCGTGATGGCAATAGCTTATCTTGACTATGTCAAGTTAAGCTAATTAAAGTATGCCTCTGGCAGCCATGTTTTTCAACCCATGGGAACAAAATGAGCATCGTTTGTAGATGACCTCCCACAGACCATCCCTGCCAAGTTTGGTTCATGTCGGCTCAGTAGTTCCAGAGAAGAAGATGAAAATGTGATTTCCCATAGGGTTTCTATAGTAACTGTAAGCTGCAATTGCGGCCATGTTTGTAACCTGATCAACATTAAATGAGGATTGTTGGTAGAGGGGGTCCCAGTCATCATTTATATGAAGTTTAAAAACATTTGGCCTGGCAGTTTCAGAGGAGAAGATTTTTGAAAATCCACCAACCAGAATCAAAGAATGCCTCTGGAAGCCATGTTTTTCATCTGACAGGAACATAATGAGGATTGTTTGTAGAGAACCTCCCATAGACTATCCCTACAAGGTTTGTTTTCATGTCGACTCAGTAGTTCCAGAGAAGAAGATGAAAATGTGATTTCCCATAGGGATTTTATATTAACTATAAGCTGCATTTGCGGCCATGTTTACAACCCGATCAACATTAAATGAGGATCGTTTTAGTGGAGGTACCAGTCATCATTTATGTGAAGTATCAAAACATTTGGCCTGGTAGTTTCAGAGAAGATTTTTGAAAATCCACCAATCAAAATCAAAGAATGCCTCTGGCGGCCATGTTTTTCAACCCATGGGAACAAAATGAGGATCGTTTGTAGAGGACCTCCCATAGACCATCCCTGTCAAGTTTGGTTCATGTCGGCTCAGTAGTCCAGAGAAGAAGATGAAAATGTGATTTCCCATAGGGTTTCTATAGTAACTGTAAGCTGCAATTGTGGCCATGTTTGTAACCCGATCAACATTAAATGATGATCGTTGGTAGAGGGGTTCCCAGTCATGATTTATATGAAGTTTAAAAACATTTGGCCTGGCAGTTTCAGAGTAGATTTTTGAAAATCCACCAACCAGAATCAAAGAATGCCTCTGGAAACCATGTTTTTCATCCAACGGGAACAAAATGAGGATCGTTTGTAGAGGACCTCCCATAGACCATTCCGGCCAAGTTTGGTTCAGACTGGCTCAGCGGTTACAGAGAAGATGAAAATGTGAAAAGTTTACGGACACCGGACGACGACGAACGCCAAGTGATGAGCAAAGCTCACATGGCCTTTTAGGCCAGGTGAGCTAAAAAGTCTGTGCTATTTTTTGTTAACTGTTTACCTAATGAATCTGCCTTTGGTATTCAAACTTTATTTTTTCATTTTTCTACCCCAAAACATACCTCATGACCTATTAATGGAACAAGTTTGATGAGCTTGTTCCAATAAGGACTAATAAGCAATGGTTAGAAGTAAATGAAACTGTCAATGATACTGCAGCTCAACTTATGTAAGACATGTACATGTATAGTATGTGACACAGCAATGACACACATCTAGGTAATGACCTGATAACAAAGGTACATGTAAAGTATTGTAAAGGTCTGTACATAAATACTTACCATAGCCAGTAACAAATGTACAGGTAAAGTATTGTAGAGGTGGGTGACAGTTAGATGCCTCTAGTCAGAGCAGTATTGAAATGTGCACTTACTGTGTGCATGTAGCACTGAATAAATCAAACTTTGTCTAATTGGCTGCCGGCGGCCAACTTGAAATTTTGAACCGCACCCAAAAACACTCGTTCTCATCGCAAGGTGATAACAAAGGTACCCAAGAAGTTTTCGTGAAGATCGGTTCATAAATACAGACTCTAGCCCGAGCCGTATTGACATGTGTACTTACTGTGTGTAAGTAGCACAGAAAAAATCAAAGTTCATCTAATTTGCATAATTTCTGCATGAGAACAAACCCCATAATATATGTGATGTATTCCATGTTACTAAACATTCATACAAAAGTTTATTCAAATCAGAATCTTCATATAGAAGTTCTGTACAAAAAACTGATTGTACCTAATTTCGGTATAAAATGGCTGCTGGCAGCCATCTTGAATTTCGGACCGCACCCAAAAACACTCGTTCTCATCGCAAGGTGATAACAAAGGTACCCAAGAAGTTTTCGTGAAGATCGGTTCATAAATACAGACTCTAGCCCGAGTCGTATTGACATGTGTACTTACTGTGTATAAGTAGCACTGAATAAATCGAAGTTCATCTAATTTGCATAATTTCTGCATGAGAACAAACCCCATAATATATGTGATGTATTCCATGTTACTAAACATTCATACAAAAGTTTATTCAAATCAGAATCTTCATATAGAAGTTCTGTACAAAAAACTGATTGTACCTAATTTCGGTATAAAATGGCTGCTGGCAGCCATCTTGAATTTCGGACCGCACCCAAAAACACTCGTTCTCATCCCAAGGTGATAACAAAGGTACCCAAGAAGTTTTTGTGAAGATCGGTTCATAAATACAGCCTCTAGCCCAAGTCGTATTGACATGTGTACTTACTGTGTATAAGTGGTACTGAATGAATCAAAGTTCATCTAATTTGCATAATTTCTACACGAGAAAAAAACCCATATTATATGTGATGTATTCCATGTTACTAAACATTCATACAAAAATTTATTCAAAGCAGAACTTTCATACAGAAGTTCTGCACAAATAACTGATTGCACTAATTTCGGTACAAAATGGCTGCCGGTGGCCATCTTGAGTTTCGGATTGCACCCAAAAACAATCGTTCTCGTCCCAAGGTGATAACAAAGGTACCCAAGAAGTTTTGTAAAGATCGGTTCATAATACGGCCTCTAGCCCAAGCCGTATTGAATTGTTGACGGACGGACAGATGGTCGACAGGCGATGACAAAACCTCAAATTTGACTATGTCAAAGTTGAGCTAAAAATGAAAAAAAATCTGATATTTCAGAAAAATAATTTGTAATGTTGGCTTCAAATTGTGTTAGGTAAAGGGTTAAAGATTCAGTACATAAAACATTCTCTTTCTAAAATCTTATATTATAATACTACTGAAAAATAATTTTGGTAAAAAGTGACAAGAAATATATTCTGCATTTTTCATCTTTCTGAAAGAAAGTATAAAATGATGTGTTTTCTGAAAATGTCAACAAAATTGGTAGTTAGATCATCAGCTGCATAGCTCTGTTGATTAGGAAATCTAACTGCCATCAATAAAAGTTGGAAGTTTTAACTTAAAATTTATGGTTTAAATTTTAAAAGACTCTACTTCAAATTCGAGTGCACCTGTGTATTCTTATTGAAAAAAGTAATATGAAATCTAAAGAGAACTGTATAATCAGAACTGGATTTATCTTCTGGATAACATGGGGAGGGGGGGGGGGGGGAGAGGGGAACATAGGAGTCAACTTTTTTTTTCTGCATGTAATCACTCTAAATCCTTCAAAATGCATTTTTTAACAAAAAAAAAAAAATGCTTAATTGACACCCGGGATGGGGGGTGGGAGGGGGGGTGATAGGAGTAAAAAAATTTTTACGCATGTACACACTCTAAATCATTCAAAATGCATTTTTTGGCATACAGTCACTCTTTATCCTTCAAAATGCATTTTTGAGCAAAGAAAAAATTGCCTAATTGGTGGGGGTGGGAGGGGGAGGGGGGCAGTCAGGGCAATAACTGACAATTTTCAGTGGATAATGGTGGTCATCGAACTTGAGGTAGACATTGTTCCCAAAGAGTTATATAAAAAAAAATTGATATTTGGTTACTTGACATAGACACAGTTGCAAAAGAGACATATACCAATAAGAATTGAAATTTGTTAACTATTGTTCAAGTTATGGTATAAACATTGCGGTAACCGGTTCTCGTCAGATCACTGAAGTTAAGCAACGTCGAGCCCGGTTAGTTCTCGGATGGGTGACCATCTGAGCGATCGATTCAGACTCCCACGTTGTGTCCTTGGGCAAGGCACTTAACCCCAATTGTCCACATGGGGGCACGATGACACAGTGTACTAAGGCATACTGCCCGTCGACGGTGTGCATGTCTTCAACCAATCTAACCCTTCCCGTGCTGCAGTGCGGAGTTACGATGTTGGGGAGCTGGCAGCTGCTTCTCATTGCTCAGTGGTTCTCTCCCACTTCCTCCACCCCTAAAACTGTCACGGTCATGATTAGCCATTGTGCATAAGTATGTGACCTTAAATACCAATAAATAAATAATAATAAATAAATAAATAATGTTTTAAACAAAGTATGGACGGACGGACAGACAGAAAGATGGATGGAGCTCTATGCTATATCCCTCCCTTGTTGGGGGATAAAAAGTAACAAAGTATGTGGTAGAAGCGTAATTTCAAATTTAACGAAACTAAGTTCGAAAACCATTTTGAAGAGAGTTAAATTAATGCGAATATTATTTTAAACCACTGTGTACAGGTTCAGTGGACCTTTCCCCAAATGAAAAACATAGACGTAACACAATGTTTGAAGAATTAAAGTTGCAACCTTGAAAAACAAAACTTCAATCCGAAACTTTAAGCTGGGAATACTAAGTAAAATTGACTGTAAAAAAAGTGTTAAATATTTCCTAAAACTGTTAAAAGAAATCATTGATGTAAATGCAATCATTAAGTTGTATTGAGCATGCAAGAATTAAAGTAACAAAGTATGTGGTAAAAGCCTAATTTCAAATTCAAAGAAACTAAGTCTGAAAACATGTTTGAAAGGGGTTAAAATCATGCCAATATTTATTAAAATCTCTGTAGAAAGCTTCAGTAGACAGTTGACATTGTCCCAAATGAGAAACAACGCCATTCCACTAAACTGTTTGAAAATTTAAAGGTGTAACTTTGAAAACAAAAAACTTTAACCAAAGACTTTAACCTGGAAGTTCAAAGTTAAATTGACTGCAAAGAAGAGTTAAATATTTCCCCAAATAACATGAAACCTAACGAGAATGATACAAACAAAAGTAATAAATATTAATTAAAATGAAAAAAACCTTTCGCCTTCAGTAAAAAACTTTAACCACAAACTTTAACCCAAACTCTAAATGTTGAGAGATGGCTTTATGGACAGACAGACAGATGGACGGACGAGTCATGACTATAGCCCTGACTGTAAACAGTCGGGCTAAAAAATGGTTTTCATGCACTTTGCGACAAGGGTCATTTCACCGGGTAGCAGATGTCCAATTCTGAGATGGTGTGGTGGATGCCTATAGTTCAAATGACATGGAATAACCCTGATACTAAAACATAATTAACCCTTTACCCAACACACAGGCTATCAAATTTACTACTTTAATTATTGTGTTTTAAATTTTTTCCAAACATGTCAACAAAACCATATCATGTGACCCCTCACTGGAATGAGCTCAACAAGCTCATTCTAGTGAGGGGTCACATGATATGGTTTTGTTGAAATGTTTTGAAAATTCTTTTTTTTTTCAACTGCCGACTTTGTGTAAACTAAGTAGGCGGATGTGGCTGATTCATTAGGTAAAGGGTTAAAACAGGAATAATTCTAAATTATGTTCCACTATATAAAGCAATAATAAACAGGTCCATTATTTGAGTGTAATGAGTATATGTAACAAAATGTGAAGAAGAGTGCACCAAGAAAATAGAAAAGAAGTGCTGTATGAATCTACCATTCATTAATCTTCAAAGAGAAATTAAAAATTTTGTCTCAGTACTGAAAGCCAAATTCAGAGTTTGATGGAAAAATACTGAAAGCCACTGAGTAGCTTTATACTCCATGCATGATCTTGATATTAACTAAGCAATAAAAAAAATATTTGTTCAAATTAACTCATGTTCTTTGAATTTGCTGAAAATGATAAATTTAAAGGAATTTGTATATTTTTTATACTTACCAATGGCCCAGACTAGCTGGTGCAAACTCGATATTATCAAGGGCTAAACACAAATTCTGAACCCCCCCCCCCCCCCATCCCCAAAATTTGCATACAAAAACGAAAATTAAAAGTCCTATCTGGCCCTCCATACTTTTACAATCTGTGCATGCGCAGTGATCAGGAAGAGACTGGAATTGGCACCAACATCATTCTTTGTAGATGAGCGGACTAATAATAACTCAGCAGGGAGGCATGAGTGCCATCCCCGTCTGGGTCATTGGTAAGTATAAAAAATATACAAATTACTTTGAATTTATAATATTTTTATACTAATAACCAATGGCCCAGACTAGCTGAATCGTAAAAAGAAGGAGGGCCAAGGACTTAAGAATTAGCAGACCAAATATAGCTCCTAAGCCTGCATTCCAAGGTGAAAGGAAATTAAATTTAAAAGGAAATATAGAACCTTAGTGAGCACGCTCACATACCCCACGCGCCCCGATATTTCAAGCTCGGAAAACTGTAATTTTTAGGAAAATGACCCGGAAATCTGTTACTTGTATTTTTCAGAGACCAGGGCCCATAATTTCCGCAAAAATCAGCCAAGCAGAACAAAATGCAAACTTGATCTGTACTCACATACTAAAATGGCCGTAATTTCGATAATATCTGAAAGCGTGCAGAAAAAAGTCCAGAAAACTGTAATTTTGATGAACTTTTCAAAGTCGAAGGGCCGTAATTTCAGTAAAAATCAGTGGAGCAGAACAAAATGCAAACTTGATCTGTAGGCCACCATGTTAGACAAACATACCAAAAATTAGCTCAATATCTGGAAGCATGTAGAGAAAAAGCCCGGAAAACTGTAATTTTGATGAACATTTCAAAGTCTATTGGGGCCGAAATTTTGGTAAAAATCAGTGGAGCAGAACACAACCCACACTTGTTCTGTAGGCCACCATGTTAGACTAACATACCAAAAATCAGCTCAATATCTGGAAGCGTGTAGGAAAAAAGTCTGCAAAACTGTAATTTTGATTAACTTTTCGAAGTTCAAGGGCCGTAATTTCGGTAAAAATCAGTGGAGTGGAACAAAATGCAAACTTGATCTGTAGGCCACCATGTCAGACTAACATACCAATGAACGTGTCAATGACACTGTAGCTCAACTTGTCAAGACAAAGACATGTACATGTATAGTTTGTGACACAGCAATGACAAACATCTAGGTAATGACCTGATAACAAAGGTACATATAAAGTATTGTAACGATCTGTACATAAATACTGACCATTGCCTGTAACAAATGTATAGGTAAAGTATTGTAAAGGTGGGTGACAGTCAGATGCTAAACTAGAAAAGAAATCTTTGAGTCCCAGAGAGGGTCTGACTGAACCCCAAAATATTTGTTCTCATAGCACAGTGATAACAAAGGCACCCCAAAACACACTCATTCCTGTCCCAAGGTGAAAACAAAGGTACCCAAGAAGTTTCGTGAAGATCAGTTCACAAATATGAGCTGTGAAGAAGTTGTGACAAAAAACTGATTGGACCTAATTTCGGTACAAAATGGCCACTGGCAGCCATCTTGAATTTTGGACCGCACCCAGAAACACTCGTTCTCGTCACAAGGTATAACAAAGGTACCCAAGAAGTTTTGTGAAGATCGGTTCATAAATACAGCTTCTAGCCCGAGCCGTATTGACATGTGCACTAACAGTGTATAAGTAGCACTGAATAAAGCAAAGTTCATCTAATTTGCATAATTTCTGCACGAGAAAAAAACCTGTACTATATGTGATGTATTCCATGTTACTAAACATTCATACAAAAATTTATTCAAATCAGAACTTTCATACAGAAGTTCTGTACAAAAGACTGATTGCACTAATTTTGGTACAAAATGGCTGCTGGTGGCCATCTTGAATTTCGGACCACACCCAAAAACACTCGTTCTCATCCCACGGTGATAACAAAGGTACCCAAGAAGTTTCGTAAAGATCGGTTCATAAATACGGCCTCTAGCCTGAGCCGTATAGAAGTTGTGTACAAAAAACTGATTAGACATAATTTCGGTACAAAATGGCCACTGGCAGCCATCTTGAATTTTGGACCGCAATCAGAAACACTCGTTCTCGTCCCAAGGTGATAACAAAGGTACCCAAGACGTTTCGTGAAGATCGGTTCATAAATACAGACTCTAGCCCTAGCCGTATTGACATGTGTACTTACTGTGTGTAAGTAGCACTGAAAAAATCAAAGTTCATCTAATTTGCATAATTTCTGCACGAGAAAAAAACCCGTATTATATGTGATGTATCCCATGGTACTAAATATTCACACAAAAAATTATTCAAATCAGCGCTTTCATATGGAAGTTCTGTGCAAAAAATCTGATTGCACCTAATTTTGTACAAAATGGCTGCCATCGGCCATCTTGAATTTTGGACCGGACCCCAAAACACTCGTTCTTGTCCCACGGTGATAATAAAGGTACCCAAGGAGTTTCGTAAAGATCGGTTCATAAATACGTCCTCTAGCCAGAGCCGTATTGGCATTTGCACTTACAGTGCTGAAAGTAACACCAAAAAACATCAAAGTTAGTCTAATTTGCATGATTTATGCACGAGAAAAAAAAACGTATTATATGTGATGTATCCCATGGTACTAAACATTCATACAAAAAATTATTAATAATTAAACCAGAGCTTTCATATGGAAGTTCTGCACAAAAAACAAATTTCTGCATCATCGGTACAGAATGGTGGCTGGCAGCCATCTTGAATTTTGGACCGCACCCAAAAACACTCGTTCTCATCCCACAGTCATAACAAAGGTACCCAAGAAGTTTCGTAAAGATCGGTTCATAAATACGGCCTCTAGCCCGAGCCGTATCCAATTGTTGACGGACAGACGGACAGACAGACGATGGGCCATGGCATAAGCTCAAATTTGGCTTCGCCGAAGTTGAGCTAAAAATCAGCTCAATATCTGGAAGCGTGTAGAAAAAAAGTCCAGAAAACTGTAATTTTGATGAACTTTTCAAAGTTCAAGGGCCGTAATTTCGGTAAAGATCAGTGGAGCGGAACAAAATGCAAACTTGATATGTAGGCCACTATGTCAGACTAACATACCAAAATCAGCTCAATATCTGGAAGCGTGTAGAAAAAAAGTCCGGAAAACTGTAATTTTGATGAATTTTTCAGAGTTCAAGGGCCGTAATTTTGGTAAAAATCAGTGGAGCGGAACAAAATGCAAACTTGATTTGTAGGCCACCATGTTAGACTCAAATACCAAAAATCAGCTCAATATCTGGAAGCGTGTAGAAAAAAAGTCTGGAAAACGAGTGGGACTGACTGACGGATTGACGGACGGTCCAGTCAAAAACATTATAAAGCTAGTCCAGACTAAGCCCCATAAATTAGGATGGCGTATTTGAGAGTGAGAGACTAACCCACCAAACATTCGCCATATATAAATAATAAACAAGCTGTATCTAGGATCAGATATAATCTACAGACAAAAACAGCTTCACTCATAGTTACACACTTATCAAGCCGGAGGAGATTTTACAAGAAAATTCGCCCCCTCCTCTCCCTTTTTTGAAGGAATATTCTTCAAAACAAAGAGGGGAGTACTCTGGAATCAGTGAAAAGTGATACTAAATAATCCAAATATATTCGCCCAATAAGCACCCTGTTATTAATTATTATTAATTATTGGTGCTTAACGCCACTTCCGAAGCTAAGGCTATTGTGGCGATCCCGGTAATTAACAGAGCACGCTTCTAACGTATAGCGGAGTCGGAATACGTAGATAGGATGAAAACTGGTGATATAAAGTGTACGATCATACACTTGTGCAATAGAATATGAAATGGAAAGTATCTGATGAGCAAACACGCTTCTAAGCAACCGACAGGTGAACCTGTTCATGTGTACAATTGATTCCAATAATAACAATCCAATGAACCGTTCGAATATACGAGAATGTGTACTGTATCTTCATAGAAACCTGGATTAGAACATGGAACGAGCTATGATTAACAGACCCGTCACAGACAGTCCCCGAAATAATTCATTGTTTCCTAGGTCCTTAACAACCAGTGACTGTTCGGAGAATATATTACTCTGAATAATGATGCCAAAAAATGAGAACATATGCATAGATGGCCTATTGGCAGTTCCACAACTGATCCAAAGAGCCCCAAAATTTTCATGAGCTCTTTTAGCAGAGCAAGAATTATATAGTCTGTCAACAATGCGTCTGCCTAATAATACACATATTATGCACGCGAGCAATGAAATCCCACATGTTTCATCTGAATATAGCCTGTAACCACGGTATGACCGAGTGATACACGTGTAACCAGGAAACTGAATGAATAATACAACGTTAATATCCAGTTAACTGAGTAATAAACACATACGTCGTAAGAAAGGCCAGACCGCTGTGAGCAAAACTTTTCAGAGTGGACTAATTGCCACATTGGAGAATGTCACCCAGATAAACGACATGTCAACGATACAGGTACATGAAGGCTAGCAATTTTATTGATAAAGAATCAAATGCTCGTATATGTCATATAAACGAACAACCACAGGAAACAAACCAACTAAAAAGTGGATGTGCCCATGAGGACGCCGTTAGAACACGGCCCAGGCACCAATCGAGAAGCCATAAAAGGCATGTATATACTAAATGCATATGAGGCTTACAGGAAGAAACCTACGTCCTGCCCTGTAATTGCCTCTTAACACATTGGCGGGGGTGGTTTCGACGAAAAATTCATATCGAACATGCCTCACCCACATTACTTGAATCGCTCTTGTGTTAGTCATCAAATAGAATAGGAACTGCAGGGCTCCCTCACGTCTGACTGACTCCATAATGCCACTAAGGATGGAGAGGGACGTAATGAATAAATACACTGTATTGACATAATCACACTAGGTAAATATGGCGTCATTAATAGAGCATATCACCTCATATAACTAACAACAAACCATACCGGTAGGAAGAGAATAACCTCCTCTAACATACGGTATCATGCCTGATAGGACAATTAACTCAGCCTAGCTGAAGCAGCTAAAGGTCTTCCTATACGTGAAGACAATAAAATGCTGATAACTGCGGCCTTAGAAGCTCACTAAGGAGACTTACAATGCTAGCCGTAGCTTATAAGTCTTCAACTCCATGAAGACAGATATTTCGGTGTAAGCTGCGAGCTTGAAGGCTCACTGAACGGACACTTACAACTATCATCGCGCAAGGTAGGGAATGATGAGCCGCTATTTAACAGCCCTAAATTCCCAAAGAGACAGCAGTCCTAAGAGATAATGAATTCAGTTATGTCACTGCATAATTACAGAAACAATCTCGCTCATGATTCTAGCTAGGCTACTGTGGTGTAAACAATAAGACTCACGTCTATGACACCTATGAAAACAAACCGAAAAGCACTATACCTTTATCAGTTTTATTCCCAAAAGACAGCGGTCAGAGACTGGCTAACGTAGCTAGAAATCTTCCTCTCCGTGAAGACAGATATCTCGGTGTAACTAGCGACTTGAAAGCTTACTAAACAGAGACTTACATCCATCGTCGCGCAAGGTTGGGAATGACAAGCCGCTATTCTAACAGCCGTAATTCCCAAAGAGACAGAAATCTCAAGGTAGCTACGCAGTTATGTGTCTTCCTCTACTTGAAGATATACCTGTGTCACTTGCAGCCTTGAAAGCTCACTAAATGGAGACTTACAACACTGGCCGCAAGAAAAGACACTATGGCGTCCACAATGACATTAAATGTCTTGACGCCAAGGAATACAACACCGAGAGGGAAAAGACGTACCTATTCCCTCTAACGGCTCTATTCCAAACAAGACAGCTGTCTCAGCCTATCTATGCACTATTTGTCCGACTTCAGGACGAAAAACAGGTGATTTGAAAAAACCTGGAGAATATTTCAACGACCTCTATAGCTTTTCTTCAATAGGAGAGCCTCTCCCTCTGCAAGGAGAGACTCTCTTGGAAGAATTCGCCGGAAGAATTGTCCAACACATACTTGTTGTATGTGGAGCTTTGCTCGGACTGATAGCCGCAGGCCTGCCGAGGCTACATTTTCATCCACTGATCTTCCGCAACTTTCATCCACTTTTTTGCGAGGTTAATAACCTTCCACTAAGTGGAAAGCAACAGAAGTCTATTCTTGATGACCTCTATTGCATCCTTCAATAAGAGAGCCTGTCCCTCCACTAGGAGCGACTCCCTTTTGAAAGGATCTGCCAGAAGATTAGTCCAATGCGGACATCTAGTAAGTGGGGGTTTTTGTTCAGAATCATAGCCGTAGGGCTTCCGAGACAGCACCTTTAACCCACTGATCTTCTGTGACATAAATCCATTTTCTCGTGAAGTTGATAACCTTCCGTCAACTGGTAAGCAATAGAGGTCTTATTCATCACCTGTATGACTAACAAGGCTTACGGAAGGAGAAACTACGTCCTCCCCACAAAGAACCTCATCCCGACGGCTTAGGGGCGTTTGACCTATAGTCTGGATCAGATCTGCGCCCCTTTCCTGAGTCTCTATACTGACGACCTCCGGAGTAAGTATAAGAGGGTTTATTGTACCCTCGCGAGGAGTTCTCTTAGCTGATTTAAGTGGAACGGTGTTGCTTACCCCGGTCTGCTGAAGCGTGTTGTTGAGATGCTGCGATCAGCTGCGCAATCTGTGACAGCAAGTCCGTTACCGACGCTTGAGGTGTAGTGGTCTTCTGTTTTTTTTGCCACTTGCTACTCCTGGGACTGAGATCCAGAGATAGATCTCTTCTCCTAACGTCCCGATGAACAAAGCCTCGGCTCGCTAGCTACCCTGGCTGGATATCCGAAGTTGGGTAGCTAGCATGTGGTCGTGTGTGCTTTTATAATGTTGCGGAGGAAGCCGTGACTGAAGCTGACCCGGCTGCAGTCTAGACAGAGCATCCGAGCGGCGGCAGCGGGCGTATGCTCTGTTTCATGCAAGTTTCTCAAAACAACATTTGGCCCCAAATGTTGTTGGGTTAGAGAGGGACCTCTCCTGCTCGCGGTCTTATCAAACCTTGCCAAGCTTCCTGAAAAGAAAACTTGGTTCCGGCTTGTTCAAGTTTCTCAAAACATTTGGCCCGAAATGTTGTTGGGTTAGAGAGGGACCTCTCCCGCTCACGGTCTTATTAGACCTCGCCGTGCCTCCCTAAAAGAAACTTGCTGACTTCCTCCCTATTTCCGTCATCACTGGGTGAGCTTTTGATTTTGAGGTGCTCGCTCTACCCAAACCTACACTTCCTTTGACTGCAACGGACTTACCCGGTGTCACAGCTCCCATGGATGGAGTAAACGTTTCACCGGTCGAGCTAGCTACTTGCAAGGGATTAAGATCACTAACTAGAGGCCTTAACCCTTTCTTATATTCATGAGCACCTTGCAGCTAGCTCTATTTGCTCAACAGAGTGTGACGATGGTAGCACACTTTGGATGGGTGTCACAATACCATCACTATATTCATGTTCCTCTGAAATAGAAACTGAAAAACTTGAATTATATTACGGTGAGAGTTCCGGCATAGGAATCTCACCGCCAACAACGCATTGCAACACCCGTCTCCAATGTCTGTCATGCCAATGTACACAGTAGGACAAGAATCCACAGGAGTGCATCGACTACAGCCAAGGCAACAAGCATGTAAATCCGAGAAAGACTTCCTCGCCTTGCATTTAGAGCAGTAAGCTTTCATAATAACAATCAAAAGACAAAGTTGATAGCACTCCTACAAACTTCACAACAAAATATATGATAAAGATACATGAATAATCACAATCAAAATTAAATTGAAAAATTTATAAAAAAAAATTTCGAAAAATGCCTAAGTTCCCAAAGGGAACATAATGAGCCCAAGAGCATCCTGATAGAGCCCAAGTGTGGACAAAATCCAAATATTATGAGCTATACTACTGGAATAATAATCAATGTATCCTAAAGTAATTCAACAGTAATATAATAAGAAATACTACATATATTTGAGGACGTTGTCAATGTAAACAACGTCAAGGAAAAAAAATGGAAACTAGACATCAGGCACAAAAAGGCCCAAAGTCAGAAACCAATATAAATGCTACCAGATGCAAAGCTAGATCTTCATACGAAGAAAAAACGATACATCGGATAGAAGATGCAAGACTAAAATGACCTAACACCCCTAGGGTGAGGACGTAACCATGGGGATAAACAGAATAAATATTCAGTAATACTCGTTAAACTCCCAAGAAATTTAATAAAATATTTCAATAAAAAATAGCCAAAAAGCTTAAGAGTTTAACAAAAAAGGTTCATGGAAGGATAGGGAAGGAATACTTAAAAACAGTGGATTAATCATTAGCAAGAATGATGACGTCAGGTGTATGTCCCGAAAATAGGAAACATGAAATAATTTTTATAATTATTATAAAGTTACAACCCTGAACATCTGAAACCACCGTTGTTCACTTCCATCATCCATCCATTAACAGCCTTGGATCGACCAATTCTTGCATAATCAGATTTGTTCTGGCATCCTCAAACAAGAGGCCCCAGGGGGCCTGAGGGCGCATGCCTGACATGGTAGTCTAAATATCAAACCGGGGACTTGACTTGAATAAACTGCATACGCCCCTCCTAAGAAAAGCATATACCAACTAGATGAAGCGATTGTGCCCACACAATACACAGGATTTTCCTTCAATTTTCAGTTCCTGCACTTTTCCGTCCCAAAATTGAGATGAAGCATAATAAGATTTTTTCCCCAAACAAAATATTTTCAACCTAAAATTTTTTTTTCTTCTTAAAATTGACCAAAACGCATAATGAAAGTGTCAATGACACTGTAGCTTAACTTGTGTGTTGTGTTTGATGAAAAGGATAATGTTCAATGTTTATGAAAGGATTATGAAATAAGACAAGAATTGTGATAATTGGGAATATGTTCATTTCTGTTCCCTGTGTGCTATGTTTATGATAAAAATAATATGAGGTGTACACTGTACTAAAGAGCTGAGGGGTGGGTTAATATGTCCTTACAGTTAATGTATGTGGCCCTCACAGTTAACATATATCAACAAAAGTTACCAAGTTACAGTGAAATTATTCCAAAACGAGTCATCCTATCAAGTTACATTAAAATCCCCTCATAAATATGGCCTGTAGACTGTGCTAAAGGTTTTCGGGCTTCGGGCCCCTGTAGCCGTCAGATTCCCAATTGCGTCCAAAGGGGACGTTCTCATCTAGACATTATATGAAGTCAATCTACCAAGTTACAATAAAATCCCTTAATAAATATGACCTGTAGACTGTGCTAAAGGTTTTTGGGCTTCGGGCTCTGGCAGCCATCATCGTTGAATGATCGCAACCAAAAGGGGACATTCTCATCTGGACACTATTTGGAGTCATCCTACCAAGCTACAATGAAATCCCTTCATAATTATGACCTGTAGACTGTTCTAAAGGTTTTCGGGCTTTGGGCCCCTGAAGCCGTCACAGTTGCCCAATCGTGTCCAAAAGTGGACGTTCTCATCTAGACATTATATGAAGTCAACCTACCAAGTTACAATGAAATCCCTTCATAAATATGACCTGTAGACTGTGCTAAACATTTTTGGGCTTCGGGCTCGGGCAGACATCATGGTTGAATGATCGCAACCAAAGGGGACAATCTCATCTGGGCATCATCTGGAGTGATCCTGCGAAGTTACAATGAAATCCCTTCATAAATATGACCTGTAGACTGTGCTCAAGGTTTTCGGGCTTCGGGCACCTGTAGCCATCACAGCTGACCAATCACAACCAAAAGGGAATGTCATCATCAAGGCATTATATGGAGTCAACCTAACAGGTTACAATGAAATCCTTCTATACATATAACCTTTTGCCTATGCTAAAGGTTTTTGGGCTCGGGCAGCCATCAAGGCTGAATGATCACGGCCAAAATGGGACGTTCTCATCTAGACATTATTTGGAGTCATCCTACCAAGTTACAATGAAATCCCTTCATAAATATGACCTGTAGACAGTGTAATAAGTTTTCGGGCTTCGGACACCTTTAGCCGTCAAAGTTGCCCAATCATGTCCAAAAGGGGACGTTCTCATCTAGACATCATATGAAGTCAACCTACCAAGTTACAATGAAATTCCTTCATAAATATGACCTGTAGACTGTGCTTAAGGTTTTCGGGCTTCGGGCTCGGGCAGCCATCACGGTTGAATGATTGCAACCAAAGGGGACAATCTCATCTGGGCATCATCTGGAGTGATCCTGTGAAGTTACAATGAAATCCCTTCATAAATATGACCTGTAGACTGTGCTCAAGGTTTTCGGGCTTCGGGCACCTGTAGCCATCACAGTTGACCAATCACGACCAAAAGGGGATGTCATCATCTAGGCATTATATGGAGTCAACCTAACAGGTTACAATGAAATCCTTCTATAAATATAATCTTTTGCCTATGCTAAAGGTTTTTGGGCTCGGGCACCCATCAAGGCTGAATGATCACGGTCAAAATGGGACGTTCTCATCTAGACATTATTTGGAGTCATCCTACCAAGTTACAATGAAATCCCTTCATAAATATGACCTGTAGGCAGTGCAAAAGGTTTTCGGGCTTCGGGCACCTTTAGCAGTCAAAGTTGCCCAATCATGTCCAAAAGGGGATGTTCTCATCTAGACATTATATGAAGTCAACCTACCAAGTTACAATGAAATCCCTTCATAAATATGACCTGTAGACTGTGCTCAAGGTTTTCGGGCACCTGTAGCCATCACAGTTGACCAATCATGACCAAAAGGGGATGTCATCATCTAGGCATTATATGGAGTCAACCTTACAGGTTACAATGAAATAATCCTATAAATATAACCTTTTGCCTATGCTAAAGGTTTTTGGGCTCAGGCACCCATCAAGGCTGAATGATCATGGCCAAAATGGGACGTTCTCGTCTAGACATTATTTGGAGTCATCCTACCAAGTTACAATGAAATCCCCTCATAAATATGACCTGTAGACTGTGCTAAAGGTTTTCGGGCTTCAGGCACCTTTAGCCGTCACAGTAGCCCAATCATGTCCAAAAGGGGACGTTCTCATCTAGACATTATATGAAGTTAACCTACCAAGTTACAATGAAATCCCTTCATAAATTGGACCTGTAGACTGTGCTAAAGGTTTTCGGGCTTCAGGCTCGGGCAGCCATCATGGCTGAATGATCGCAACCATAGGGGACAATCTCATCTGGGCATCATCTGGAGTGATCCTGCGAAGTTACAATGAAATCTCTTCATAAATATGACCTGTAGACTGTGCTCAAGGTTTTCGGGCTTCGGGCACTAGTAGCCATCACAACTGACCAATCACGACCAAAAGGGGATGTCATCATCTAGGCATTACATGGAGTCAACCTAACAGGTTACAATGAAATCCTTCCATAAATATGACCTTTTGCCTATGCTAAAGGTTTTTGGGCTCGGGCACCCATCAAGGCTGCATGATCGCGATCAAAATGGGACATTCTCATCTAGACATTATTTGGAGTCATCCTACCAAGTTACAATGAAATCCCTTCATAAATATGACCTGTAGACTGTGCTAAAGGTTTTCGGGCTTTGGGCCCCTGTAGCCGTCACAATTGCCCAATCATGCCCAAAAGTTGACTTTCTCATCTAGACATTGTATGAAGTCAACCCACCAAGTTACAATGAAATTCCTCAATAAATATGACCTGTAGACTGTGCTAAATGTTTTCGGGTTTTGGGCTCGGGCAGTCGTCACGGTTGGCAGATCATGCCCAAATGGGGAAATTCTCAACTAGACATCATAAGGAGTCATCCTACCAAGTTACAATGAAATCCCTCCACATTAAACATGACCTGCAGACTGTGCTAAAAGTTTTTGGGTTTTGGGCTTGGGCAGCCATCACGGTTGATAGATCATGCCCAAAAGGGGACGTTCTCATCTAGGTATTATACAGAGGCATCCTACCATGTTACAATGAAATCCCTTCATAAATACGTCCTGTAGACTGTGCTAATGGTTTTAGCAGCCATACCGGTTGCCCGATCGCGACCAAAAGGGGACGTTCTCATCTAGACATGACTCCAAACCTGCATATGAAATTTCGTGACGATCAGACAAGAACTGTGGAGTGTAGCCCGTGCTAAAGGAAAATGTGAACAGACGTCACAGACGTCACAGACTCACAGACTTCCGCACGCGTGATGGCAATAGCTTATCTTGACTATGTCAAGTTAAGCTAAAAAACCAAAAAACTAATTTCCGGATTTTGGCCCAAAATTTTCTAAGTCTCACCCGGACCGCAAATTTTCAGTGTAAAAACAAAAAAAAAAATTTTTTTTGTCTTAAAATTGACCGAAACGCATAAAAAAACAAATTTCCGGAACGGGGCACGAAATTTTCAGCCTAAATATGAACCCAGGGACTTGGCTTGAACAAACTTGAATCTCACCCCGCTAAGGATGCTACATACCAAATATCAAAAGATTCTTATTGGTAGATCTGAAGAAGAAGATTTTTAAAGAATATTCCTCATACTATTTATTTATTTAATGGTGTTTAAGGTCACATATTTCTGCACAATGGCTAACCATGACCGTGACAGTTTTATGGGAGGAGGAAGCCGGAGTACCCGGAGAGAACCACCTAGCAACGGCGAGCAACTGTCAGCTCCCCAATATACCAACTCCACACAAGCAGGGTTAGCATGGTTGAAGACAGGTGCACCATCGACGCGCAGTACACCTTAATACACAGCGTTACCGTGCCCCCACGTGGGCAATGGGGGTGAAGTGTCTTGCCCAAGGACACAGCGCGGTTGTCGCAGGTGGGATTCAAACCGAGGACCTCTCGTCTTGCAGCCTGCACCTCTACCAACTGAGCCACCGAACCCCCCCATTCCTCATACTGCACTAATTTAAACATTTGGGCTCCCATCGAGAGCCCAAATATGGACCCAGGGAATTGATTTCAATAAACCTGTGAAACAATCTTCCAAAGATGTTATATGTGAAATTTGAAAGCTTTTGGAGCAGTGGTTTGGGAGAAAAGTAGTCTTGCATGTTTTTCCCGTTACCCACAGTGTTAAAAAATGCTGACTCAGTACTTTTTCAAAGTCCCCAAAAAGTACCCCATGATAAAACCGATAGCAATACTTTTTGACCATTCCATTCTGTTGGTCCTAAGGAAGCTTCACACCAAATAAGAATTCTCAGTGCCATGTAGTTTTGGAGATATGGGCATTTTAATTTTTTCTATTTTTAGCTCCTGCGGTTCCCATGGGGCGATGGGAAAAAAAATTTGGGCATAAATTAAGTACTTATGACCCAATAAGCCCTCATATCAAATTTGGTTCAAATCTGCCCCTCAGTTTGGAAAGTTAAAAAATTTATAGTAATTTATATATTTTTTATACTTACCAATGACCCAGACTTAGCTGGTGCTAACTCCACAAAAACCAGGGCCAAACACAAATTTTGCCCCCCAATCCCCAAAATTTGCATCCAAAACAAAAAGAAATCATGTCCTAAAGGACCTCCATAGTACGACTCTACTGCGCATGCGCAGTGATGCAGTCGTCCCGAAATTGGCGCCAAATATCATTCTTACTGGCAGTGCCTGGTCAGCGCTATGTACTCAGCGGGGAGGCAAGAGTTCCCAACTCAGGGAGGGCCATCCCCGTCTGGGTCATTGGTAAGTATAAAAAATATATAAATTACTATAAATTTTTTAACATTTTTATACTGTACCAATGACCCAGACTTAGCTGAATAGTAAACAGGCTGGAGGGCCTAGGACATAGAGGAAAATCCAATAAGCTCAAATATAAAATAAAGAGGTAACCCCTTAAGGAGAAAAGGAGTATTAGGCTTTACATGTATCTTTCTTATTTAATATTTAAATTAGAAAGATACACTACCCTTAATAATTGAGCACAATAACATTCATGTTCTCTATTAACATCCAGTATAACCCTTATACTAATTATTTTTAAAGCAAGCCAATAAATAAAGTAGTCCAGAGAATTGAGACTCTTTATAATCATTTAAAAGTGTCCGAGTATTGTATATTAAAGCCCGTTTGACACTTGACATATACAAATGCTTCACACCGAGCTACACTTTAAAAATAAGACATGAATGAAATTAAACATTAATATTACACTTTAAAACCATCCTGGAAGCGACTCAGAAATACTGTCTTGGAGGAGGCATTCCCTTGCTTTTCACTATAAAGCAGGTGACCTAAGGGAACACCCCCCCCCCCCCCCCCCCCCCTTCCCCTTGCCCTGGGTCAAATAGCCCAGAGCGAAGAGGGCAGCCGGACGGAGTCACTGCCGGAACAGAAAGCCTGCATAACTATAGTTGCAACTGTTTAGTGGACGACATTCTGAGCAACAGATAACGGACCTAAACAATGCAGGTCTCCAGAAATGGACTCAATATTTCTGAGATAAAAATTAGTAAATGTGGATGGCTGAGACCAATAAGCAGCCTTCATTAAATCTGTAATAGCAACACTATTAGCATAAGCCCAGGAAGTAGAAAGAGCTCTTACTTCATGAGCAGAAATCTTAAGCACAGACTGCTGAGAAGAAGATAAATCTTCATACGCAGTACGGATAGTTAACTGAATCCATCTAGCAATAGAATGGACTGAAATGTCCTTTCTATTAGGCATCAAAGACAGAAAGAAACGTTTTCGTCCCTTTCTGATGAACTGAGATCTCTGTTTATAGATACGTAGTGCTCTAACAGGACAGAGTAAAGGCCTACGCCCGTCTGAAGACGGAAGAGCCTTAATAACAATAGGTTCCGGATATTTATTAGGAGCCTGATTCTTAGCTAAAAAACCGACATTAGTAGTGAAGGTGATAGTGTTCCCAACACTACGATAATGAGAATCATCCACCGATAGTGCATGAAGCTCACTGACTCTTCTGGCAGAAGAGAAAGCTAAGAGAAAAGCTGTCTTATAAGATAAGAATTTGAAATCTACTGTCCCAAGAGGTTCAAATGGCTTTTCCTTCAATTTAAGGAGAACCCAAGCTAAATTCCACTTAGGAATTAATCTAAGAGTTCTGGGTCTATTTATCGAAAAGTTTCTAACCAATTTCGATAAAGAGACATTAGATCCAATTTGTAAACTATCATGATGTGCATAGGTATCAGATAACATAGATCTATAACCCTTTATAGTAACAGGTTGCAGTTTGATTTCGTCAAACAAGTATACTAGAAAGTTAGCAATGTCTGGTATAGAGGGATCAAATATATCAACAGAATGATCCCTACACCAACGACGGAAAACCTTCCACTTAGCCGCATAGTTTAGCGAAGAGGAGGTCCTCCTACAGTTAGAAATCGCGTCCACTGCTCGTCCTGTAAAGTGCTTGCCATGCAAGAAGGACCGCACAACGGAAAAACGTGAAGGTTGAGACCTTGCGGGTTGTGATGTAGTTGGCGCGATTTCCCCTGCCAAAGAAGATCCTCTCGTGGAGGGAGCTTCCGCGGTAGGTCCCACAACAGACACCTGAGTAGATTTATCCACGGTCTCTGTGGCGACAGAGATGCTACCAACAGAATCTTGCATTGAGATTGTTTTATCTTTAGCAATACTTGTTGAATTAACGGCACTGGAGGATACGCATATCCTATCATTCCGTCCCAAGGGATCGATAGAGCGTCTACTGCAAATGCTCTTGGATCCGGACACGGGGACACATACGTCTGCAACTGATTGTTGAGATGTGTCGCAAATAAGTCTATCATTGGCCGTTCCCATTGGTAGCAAATCTGATTGAATACTTGTTTGTTGAGAGTCCACTCCGACGGCAACAAGCGACCCTTTCGTGAAAGGGAGTCTGCTAGCACATTCAGACGACCCGGTATGTGACAGACCGAAAGAAGAACGTGATGTTCCAACGCAAACAGAAGGATTCTTTCCGTTAGATTGAACAACGGAACTGAATGAGTGCCTCCCTGGTTCCGTATATACGCCACTACTGTCGTATTGTCGGATAGGATTTGGACATGAGCATCGTGAATAATGTCCATCCAGTGACGTAACGCAAGCCAAATTGACATCATTTCCTTGATGTTTATGTGCTTGCACAGGAATTGCGGATCCCAAAGACCCTGGCATCTCGAATCCGTTGGGATTAATGATGCACCCCAACCTGTTTGACTGGCATCCGTCATAATGGTAAAACTCGGATCCGGCAACTGCAGCGGAACTCCTTGAGTTAACCACTGAATGTTTGCCCAAGTCTGAATCTCTTGTTTCACTTGATCTGACAAGAGAACGTCTACATCGAGCGAATGAATTTTCACACTCCAATTCTGAGTCAGGAAAATTTGAAGAGGCCGTGTGCGTAGCCGTCCCATCGGAATGAGATCCGCGGCGGCTCCGCACAGACCTATCAGTCTCATAAATTCTCTCGCCGTGACTTTGTCTGTATTCAGACAATAGAGAGCGTAACAACTGACTAATTTCGCTCTGGTTAACGGCAGACGAACGAGATTGTTGTGCGTCTCGAAGCTCATTCCCAGATGAGTGAATGACTTGGACGGCACCAGATCCGACTTCTCCTCGTTTACTATGAAACCGAGACGTCGGAGCAATAGAAGAAGATTCTGAACATCGTTCTGAAGCGTTAACTCGTTGCCGTACCTCTGAAGAATGTCGTCCAGGTAGGCCGACGTTACCGCAGACGAATGAGCTCGGAAGTAGATCATTACCGAGTTCATTACCCGAGTGAAAGCCCAGGGTGCTAGATTCAATCCGAAGCACATGGCCCGGAACTGATACACCACTCCTAGGACTGCGAAGCGTAGATACTTTCGGAATGTCGGATGTACCATGACATGAAAGTACGCATCTTTGAGATCTATGCTCGTTGCATAATCGTTCACCCGAATACTCGCTCTGACCGATCGAATCGTCTCCATATAAAACTTCGGAGCGACGATCAGCTTGTTTATCCAGCTCAAATCTATGACTGGACGGAACGAGCCGTCTGGTTTCGGAACCAGAAACAGATGGCTGTAGAATCCCAGCGATTCCTGGTTTTCTACGACCTCTACCGCGTTCTTCATTAAAAGAGACTGCACCTCTGATAGCAGAGCGTCTCTTTTCTGAGGGTTTGACGGAAGATGAGTCCACTTTGGACTTCGAGTTAATGGAGGCTTTCGTTTGAAGGATATCTTTAGACCTTCCGAAGTCACTCCTCTCACCCACGGGTCGTCCGTAATCGACGCCCACTCTTGAGAAAAACTCGACAACCTTCCGCCAACCGGAACGCGATAGAGGTTTGAGCCATCACCTCCTGGATCTGCGAGGCCTGCGGTAGGAGAAACCACGTCTTCCACGACCCGCACCTCGTCTCGTCGACCTCGGGGCATACGACCGATTGTCCCGGCCTGAAGGACGTCCCGAACGAGAGTCACTATCCTGACGGTCTCTCGAATAAGAGCTAGAGGACGCACCGGAACCTCTATAGGAACCTCTCTTGGGCGGATAAGACCCAGAAGTGCCCGCCTTATTCGTGTCTGCTGTATCCGACCTTTTAGGAGCGGATCTAAACAACAGAGAATCACTAGCTTTCTTTTTAATATTATCATAAATAGCGGAAAGCTTGCCGTCAAAGAGAAGATCTCCTGAGACCGAAGCGACTCTAAGAGAGTTCTTCACCTTAGAATCCACTAGTGTGGATGTAGACAGGGCTGCGTCACGTCTAACCAACTCCAGATTTGCCACTGAAAGGGCGGAGTTACACGTGGAATAAGCTACTGCCCTTGAAAGAAGTCTTAAGGAGGATTGTATATCCTGAAACTCTTCCCCTTGAAGACGCAGTGATAACGCCTTACTAAGGTGATCTGCGTAAGATAAGGCATCTAAATTGGCTCTGTTAGACGCAATAGCTGTTTCCAACACTGCGGATGGAATAGAAGCTGACGACGGTAATGATAGCTCTAAGTCTTCCGCCTCGTCGTCCATACGCAGAGGAACTCTCGGTATACCCTGACCTGCCGTGTCGAATTTATTCCTTGCATTAATGAAAGGCAGGTTGAGAGTATTTGCGGACAAGAAGCCTGCTTTCCCCGTCCTGGAAGCAAGTTTAAAAATAGCGTCGTTCAATAATTCAAATGTTCTTGCAACATTATTGGACTGCGACGGAAACTCGGGAGCGATGTTCCTGAACCGCTCGAAAAAATCAGAGTCCAATGACGCTATAATTCTCCTGTCCGGAAGCGCAGCAGTCTGGCCCGACGGAACAACTTGAGGAAGAAAGTGCCGGATGAAGTCCACGGCAGCTTTGTGTTGTTCCGAAAGGGATAGCTCCAATTCATCCGTATCCCTTTCACCATCCGGTCGGACCTCCCGATGTTCCCGGTCGTCCGCCCCCGATGCTTCGGCGGAGCGTACCGACCCAGCGCCGTCGGATAATTCTCGATCCGACACCGTTTCTGTCGGCTGCTGGGATGCTGCGATAAGCTGTGCTATCTGCACTAGAATGTCCGACGTCGAGACCTGCGGAGGAGCGGTCTTTCGCTGCTTCGCCGAGGGCAGCTCCGCATCAGATGGCTCCCGCATACTTTTCCTATGCGAACGTCCGGAGTCCATCGGTCTCGAATCCCTGGCTGCCGGATGGTGTGACCTGGTCGCCGAAGAATCCTTCATCGGCGAAGCTGGCAAAATATCGGAGGTCACGCAGCCAAGGTGCGGTCGTGTGCGCCGACGAGAAGAGGAAGCCTTAACAGTCTCTGCGGACTGCTTATACAACGGAGCGTCCCGAACGACGGACGTATGCTCCGCTAAAGACACATTTTGTACCACAACATCTGGTCCCAGATGTTGTTGTACGAGAGAGGGGCCTCTCTCGCTCGCGGCCCGGGTGGACCTGGACGAGCTAGGAACCGGACTAAAAGGCTTCCTCCGTTCTCGTTCACTATCCGCCGTCACTGGGTGTGCATCTATTATTTTTATAGTGCTCGCATCACCCAAAATTTCCTCTTGGACCGCATCGGACGAACCCGGCTGCCGAACCATTCGGTGAATGGACGCTACACCGGGCGAGCTAGCGGACGACATTTGTCTAATCTCCATGAGCACTTTTGCCGCTAGCTCTGTATTTAATTGTGACGACGGACGCACACTTGAAGAAGATAACATGGAAACATCACCCTGTTCTGGTTCCTCTGAAATAGAAACTGAGAGAGTAGAGTGACCTTGTGGAGAAAGAGCCGGCATCGCTCTTTCTCCAGAAACAACATATCGTGACACACGTTTCCAATGTTTCTCATCCCAATGTTCACATACAGGACAGGGATTAATGCGAGAACACTGACTACAATTAATGCAATAATCATGAAAGTCAGAGGAAGATTTCTTCCTATTACAATTTGAACAAGTTCCCTTCATTGTGAAAGAACAACAATAAGTCCTAGTTACTCGCAAAAACCCCTGACACAAAGATACATAATAACATGATCCATTAATAAATGAAAAAACAATTGCAAAACAAAATAATTTTGAAAAAATATTTTTTCAGAGAAGCCCAAGTTGCTGAAAAGTAACGTTGAGCCCCGATGGATCCGATGGCAAAGTGTGGTCAAAAATTTTAAAATTATATAAATAATTAATGAGACACTTTCGGATAATATAAATGTATCTTATAATGAGATAAACTACCTCAAAGGCAAACAGCCCCCCTCAAAAAAGGCTGTTGCCAATGAAAACAAACAGTGTAAACACAGAAGAAAACATGACTCCAGGCACTGAAAAAACTGGCCCGGAATCAGTCATCAATTACACTCTATCTGATGCAAAACAGAGACTCCCAGGGGAGAATCTGCAGAACATCAGATGGAAGATGCAGAACACAAACGTTATACACCCATGGGTGAAAACGTAACTATGGGGAAAATAACAGAAAACATTCTGTAACCAAGCAACTCTCCCAGGGAATTTTTAGAAATGAAACTTCTCAAAAATATGCCAAAAGCATGGGAGAATTGCAAGGGGGGACTTTAGAAGGTTAGGGGAGAGGAAACACTGAATAAGCAGTGCAACAAATAGCAAGAATGACAACAAGAGGCGTTTGCCTCGAAAATAGGCAACTTAACATAATTTCAACAAAAAATTTTAAGTACAGCCCTGATTATTTTTTGCCACTTCTTTTTTCCTCTCCTCCTTCTATCCTCCTTAGAATCACATTTTCTCCAAGAATTACGTGTCTGGCATCCTTTAAACTGAGATTTACAAGCACAAAGATCAGTCAGATGTTGACTGATGAAGGGCCAAACAGAGAATGATATTTGGCGCCAATTTCGGGACGACTGCGTCACTGCGCATGCGCAGTAGAGTCGTACTATGGAGGTCCTTTAGGACATGATTTCTTTTTGTTTTGGATGCAAATTTGGGGGATTGGGGGGCAAAATTTGTGTTTGGCCCTGGTTTTTGTGGAGTTAGCACCAGCTAAGTCTGGGTCATTGGTACAGTATAAAAATATAGAAATTTTGGGAGTGGCAACAATTCTTGCCCCTCCCATAACAACGGCAAATATATCCCCACAAACTTCTCTTGAACAAATCTGAGTCTACACCTCAAAAGGAACCTGCACACCTAATATCAAGTCCCTGCTACTGCTGGTTCATGAGAAGAAGATTTTTTAAGATTTAGGCACACTTTTTGGGCGTGGCCTTACCAAGGGGCGAGGCAACTTGATTTGAACAAAATCACATTGCGATGTCATAACAATCTATTATATTAAATATCAATTAAATTGGTTCAGCGGTTTGGGAGAAGATGCAAACACCATGTTCACGGACGACGGACAGTGAGTGATCACTGCAGCTCTCCTGACTGAAAGTCAAGTGAGCTAAAAATAGGCCGATTAAATGTTCAGATGTGTACCCATACGTGCAACTAGTAGAAAGCTGTATGACGGAGGGCCACCCCAGATGCCGACATTATGTACACCATACATGGTATGGGTACATATAGAAATGGATTGGAGGAGTGCCTAATTTGATAGATAAAGGGTTAATATCACCAGATCAAATTATTAGATTTACATAAAAAACTACACAGCACAGCATATCAGTAACCTGAATACATATATAAAGTAACCTGATAATCGGATTCATATTTTTTCAGTTATCGCATGCCGAAGAAATGGATTGGAGGAGTTCTCAATTTGAAGGATAAAGGGTTAATATCGCAGGATCAAATTATCAGATTTACACCAAAAACTATACAGCTCGGCATATCAGTAACCTGAACACATATATGAAGTAACATGACAATCGGATTGATATTTTTTGAGTTATCTCATGCCAAAGGGATTGGAGGAATTTTCAATTCGAAGGATAAAGGGTTAATATCTCAGGATCAAATTATCAGATTTACACCAAAAACTATACAGCTCGGCACATCAGTAACCTGAACACAAATATAAAGTAACTTGACAATCCAAGCAATATTTTTCAAGTTATCGAATGCCAAAGAAATGGATACAGATGCTGGACGGATGGATGGACAGATGGATGGACAAAGGATGGACGAATGACGGAGGGCCACCCCGGATGCCAGTATAGTGCGTACCATACATAGTATGGGTACACATAAAAAGGAGATTTTAAAGCACAGATGTCAGATCATTGTTGACGACTTTAGGGCCAAACAAAGAATGATGTTGGCGCCAATTCCAGTCTCTTCCTGACCACTGCGCATGCGCAGAGAGTAAAAGTATGGAGGGCCAGATAGGACTTTTAATTTTCGGTTTTGTATGCAAGTTTTTGGGACTGGGAGGTTAAAAATTTGTGTTTGTCCTTGATAATATCAAGTTTGCACCAGCGAGTCTGGGCCATTAGTTATTAGTATAAGAATATGAGACACTGTCATTCTTCAATCTGGGGCATATCCAGGTAAAATGAAGTGATGGGGGACAAAATATTTTTCCACCCACTTCATTTAAACTTGAAATGTGTTTAGAGTGTGTATCCTCATATGCAGAGACAGGATAAATGAAGTGAGAGAGAATCTATTTTACTCCTCACTTCATTTAAACTAGTGCTGGGTTAACCCTGTACCTAACACGAAAGGCAGACGACACTTGCAAATAAAATTCTTGAATAACTCAATTTTTTTTATTTTTGGAGACAAAGGGTTAAGAGTGTGTTTCCCCCACAGTTGAAGGTCCAGTGTCTACCTTGGCGAAACTCTTCATGCCAATGGGAGCACCCTGAACACTTTTTGAAGGCTCTATTGCCAAGAATATAAAGGAATAACTATATCAAAATAACCCAAGAAATATTTTTAGGAGAGAGTGCATGAACTACTTTCAAGGATTTTAGGCATGAATGTAAACAGGCTTAAATTTTTAAGAAGAAGTGGGAGGTCAGGGTTCCCTCCAAATCCCCTGTGGCGATGCTGCTGTCTTCAATAATTGCAATGAAATAATTTTCTTGAACTAATTTTATCAAAGCCAACATAAATGCTGATGAAATGGATTTATCTTGTTACAGTCTACAGGTATTCTCCACTTTACTGTAACAAAACTAATGCATACCAACAAGTCCTCCACCTAACTATAACTAAAACCCTTCTTATACTGTTATCAGTTACAAATATGTTTGTTTTATGGTGATCAATTACACTTTCAACATACAACAATTATGGTTTAGACATCAACTCAATATCACTGTAGCCACGTTTTTCTAAATGAAGGAAAGTATATTGCTCAAAATAAACTTTTGAAACAAAAAAAAAGCATAATGGGGTCCCTAGACGGTGAATTTGCTGATGCGATCCCATACAGTGGGCCAATTTATCCTCTAGGTACATCTTTCTGTTTTGGCTTGCGACCTTGATTCAGACTGAGGTTTACAGAGGGTAAATTTTGTGATGCTACCCTGCAGTGCAGGGTAGCATCACCAAATTCACCCTCTGGGGACCTCATTTTGCAGATGACAGTCTGCTTATTTTCAGGCATGAATAGGTTATAGAATAAATTCCAGTTAATTGAATAAAAAATAATAAGATGTCCAAAAATTACCCTGACAATCAACAAATTCCTCTTGTTTATTGACCATTTTGGAGTCTGTACAACCAGTACAGGCATTTGATCTATGTTATCTTGTTTGACAGAGCTCCATGAGCTCTGTCAAACAAGATATAATAGAATAAAGGCTTAGTTTATCTCTAGAATACTGAAAATGACAAAATTCCTGTTAACTGAATACTCCTGATAACTGAATAATTTTCAATGGCAAACTGGCTATTCAATTAAAAGGGTTCTACTGTAATTATAGCTGATATGGAAAAGATCTAACAACAGGAAAATCAAGGCAATATTGGACAAAACAAAAATTGAAGGGCTAAAAAAATTGCTGCTGTTCTCATTTGTGTCCAGCACTGGACTACTGAATGATTTCATTTTTCATAGACTCCCCTATACCTTAAATTTAATAAAGACCTGAGGAAATCATTACATGGAGAATTTAAATCCTGAACATATAACAGCCGGAAAACTTTTAATAAACAGCTGCGCCATGAGCGCATGATATGCCCTTTATTAATTACAAGAGGGAACCACACAATATGAGTATGCATGTGTACTTGTCAGGTTACATATACTTGCCACCAAAAAATCATGGAAAGTGCTCAAAGTCCAACATGTGGAAAATTGCCTATATTTTGATGAATAAAGTCCCATAACTCTGGAATGACAAATCGGACAGCGACACAAATCGAAAGGGAGATTCCTTCTACCAACATATACTTGCAACCAAAAAATCATGAAAATTGCTCTAAGTATGTTCAAGTCATTGCTCGACATGTGAAAAATAAAGTCCCAAAACTCTGGAATGACTAATCGAACGGCGACACCAACCGAAAGGGAGCTTCCTTCCATCAACATAAACCACCTACCAAAAAATCGTGAAAATCTCTTGAAGCGTTCTCGAGTTATCATACGACGTGTAAAAAATCAACGATTTTCTAAGTAATAAAGTCCCATAACTCTGGAATGACTAATCGAATGGTGACACTAAAGGAAAGGGACCTTCCCTCCATCGATATACACCACCTACCCAAAAATCACGAAAATCGCTCAAAGCGTTCTTGAGTTATCGTACGACGTGCGACCGGACGGACAGACGGACAGCGGTATACCATAATACGACCTGTTTTTTCAAAACAGGCGTATAAAAACAGAAAAAAACAATTTATATTTTGTGTAATGGTTGAGAAGTTTGTCTGCTGGCTGGCTACACACTCAACACTGCCTGGTGGCGACCAACATGTTTATCATATGAAAATAAATTATTTCTAATTCAATGAAGATTAATAAAAAGATGCAAGCCATATGGGTGGAAATGAGTGAGCAGTCGGTGAAATAACTTAGTACCTGTCAGTGTGCCATCACTCTCATGTCTAGGATGATAAACCACTAAATACAGAAATTTAAAAGCAGAAATAAAATATAAAATTGTGCCTCAAAATAATAAAGCATGATACAGTGGAACCCAAATAAATGGGTATCTTTTAATTGAATAACCTAGTTAATTGAATATAACATCCATACACCAAACCATTTCTGACAACTTCTTCAGTACAAATTTAACGTGTCAATTGAATCGAGTTTATAGAGCAAATGCCTGTTAATTGAATAAAACATCTTGTAACAAGTCAAGAAATTACCCTGACAATCACTGAATTCCCCTTGTTCATAGAACCATTTGTCCCCCCTTTATCCAATGCAGGCATCCAATCTAATCAAACTTGTTTGACAGAGCTTCATGAACTCTGTGAAGCAAGATATAACAACACAAAACAAGCTCAGTTAATCTCTAGAAAACAGGGAAGTGACCAATTGAATAATTTTATTGGTGAAAAGGCTATTCAATTAATTAACAGGATTCCACTGTATTTATAACCAGTAACTATCTATGTTCACCTCAAACACATAGCACACTACAAATGCATACATATCCACACAGTCTCAAAAATCAAAACAGATCCAAAACTCCAGACATATCTCATCACTGAAGAATCAACTATAATATGGAATGCTTTCGTGTTGAGAAAAATCATCAATATTTTAATGACTAGACCAACTGAATAACACACAAAATTCATACATAAATCTGTCAAACACAACTTGCAGAGAATGTTTAATTTGTAACAGCATAGCTGTTTTTTGCAAATACAGTACAAAGATATTGAATAAATGAAAGAAAAACACTCATGCCACAAGTTTTCACTTATATTTTATCAGATATTTGTCTATAGTAACAAATATCAAAATGGACAATGCAGGCCAATTACAGAAAGAAACACAAGGAGCAACGCAGCACGAGGAAGAGAGAATCCACAGTAGAGATGGGCGGTTTTCAAATTTCATGTCGGTTCTGGTTTCGGTTTCATTGAAAGAGTTGGGTTTTCAGTTTTCATTGTACAAACATAACAATACATTCCATTTGCATATAGGAAGATGTATTTGGAGCCTGTCTCCTGGGCACCGCACCTGTGTAATATACCTGTACTCTGATTACTTGAGCACAATATATTTGCAAAATTATCAAGAGTTTCAAGTTTGAGAAAAATTATTTTTGCCTCAAGTCTGTTGAAAAATTAGTCCCCCCCCCCCCCCCCCCCCCCCCCCCCATAACTGTGTTTAGGGTAAACCAATCGACTAAAAAATTATGCCAACCATAAAAATTTTATCAAGTAAAAGTCACACGTATAGGTCATTGTAACCCTAAATTTCAATCCTATTTCAACTGTGATTTTGACTCTGGCTTTGGAGTTCAAGCATTCAAAATTACATGTAGAAATAAATATATTTGTAATTATAAATGTGGAACAGGGGACAAATTCCAGTTCTGTAAAGGAAATCGCATTTGATAAACAGATGAACGTTTAAAACACGATGCGTAACAAGTAATTTTGTCACCTATTTTTGTGGTAAACGCAATACCAATTAGTGCAACTGTTCCGAAAAGGGGTATCGTGACTCTGGAGTTTGAAAACAGGGTTAACTTTAGGTTGTTTCTCTCTTTATTCTGAGAAGAGAAGACCTGATAAGAGTTTTTCAACATAGAAGTTGAAAACCGCGACAACAGGTTTTCTGTAAATGTTTTGGTTTTCATAACAAAACTGAAACCGAACCAAATTTTCATTTAACCGCCCAACTCTAATCCACAGGTCCAGTTTTGATATTTAACTAATTTTTAACATTTTATCCACAGTCATATCTGACAGGCTGTCAAAGTTATAATTAGCAGAACTGCTGTTACTGCCTGGAAACCAAACAAGAGGCCCAAGAAATCCTGAGGCAGTCATCTGACAAAGTTGTTTAAAGAAGGATTTAAGGTCACATTCAGAATCTATGGCAATTTAACACTACAGAGTAATGAAATCGTTTAATTATTAATAACTCTGTTGTTCCGGTCAGATTATTTTTCTAGTATTCCGAAGGGACCACAGAAATAATGCCTGGATTTGCAATATTTTTAATAACGCTAAAAGTGGACTTTTTTCCAGGATCTGGAATTCTTAATCTCCATTTCTCAATATTATCCAATTCCCAGCTGGGTAGGTGCATTCAAACTTCCATGTGTCAACCATATACTTTTAACCAGGGGAAAAGGATTTGATTGGGTGAATTGGTGTGAAGGAATCAGTTCCCACAAGGAAATTGTATTACTGTAAATACTCCACATGTACAGAAAATTACCAATTCCTACAAAATACAGAACCAGACGTTGGAATGAGCTTAAAATACTCACCTCATTCAAATTGTTGCAAAGGAAATAAAAATGGGTTAGAGGAAGGAAGCAAAAGAGAACAAGAGGCCCCAAGGGGCCTGAGGGTGCTCACCTGACATGGTAGCCTAAATATCAACCCAGAGAATTGATTTCAACAAGTTGCATCTGCTCCTCCTAAGAAAAGCTTATACCAAATATCCAAAGATTCTGACCAGTGGATCTAAAAAAAAAGAAGATTTTTAAAGAATATTCCTCATATTGAACTAAGTTATAATTCGGGCTCCCACAGGGAGCCCATATATGAACCCAGGGACTTGGCTTTAACAAACTTGAATCTCACAACCCTAAGGATGCTGCATATCAAATATCAAAACATTCCAACTGCTGGATCTGAAGAAGATTTTTAAAGAAAATTCCTCATTTTGAACTAAGTTATAATTCGGGCTTCCACAGTGAGCCCAAATATGAACCCAGGGACTTGGCTTGAACAAACTTGAATCTCACCCCTCTAAGCATGGTGCATACCTAATATCAAAGATTCTGCCTGCTGGATCTTGAGAAGAAGATTTTCAAAGAAATTTGCCTGAAATGCACTATAAGTTTGAATTCGAGCTTCTATAGTGAGCCCAAATATGAATCTAGGGAGCCGATTTGAACAAACTTGAATCAGATCCACCCCACAATGTTGCATACCAAATATCAAAAAATTCTGCCTGCTGGATCTGGAGAAGAAGATTTTTAAAGAAATTTGCCTGAAATGCACTAAGTTCAAATTCGAGTTTCTATAGTGAACCCAAATATGAATTCAGGGGGCCGATTTGAACAAACTTGAATCAGATCCACCCCTCAATGTTGCATACCAAATATCAAAAGATTCTGCCTGCTGGATCTGAGAAGAAGATTTTTTAAGAAATTTGCCTGAAATGCACTAAGTTCGAATTCGCGCTTCTATACCGAGCCCAAATATAAACCCAGGGGGCCGATTTGAACAAATTTGAAACAGATCCACCCCACAATGTTGCATACCAAATATCAAAAGATTCTGCCTGCTGGATCTGGAAAAGAAGATTTTTAAAGAAATTTGCCTGAAATGCACTAAGTTTGAATTCGGGCTTCTATAGTGAGCCCAAATATGAATCCAGGGGGCCGATTTGAACAAACTTGAATCAGATCCACCCCACAATGTTGCATACCAAATATCAAAAGATTCTGCCTGCTGGATCTGGAGAAGATTTTTGAAGAAATTTGCCTGAAATGCACTAAGTTCGAAATCGGGCTCCTATACTGAGCCCAAATATGAACCCAGGAGGCTGATTTGAACAAACTTGAATCAGATCCACCCTACAATGTTGCATACCAAATATCAAAAGATTCTGCCTTCTGGATCTGGAGAAGAAGATTTTCTTTTTCCCATTGCCTACAAAGAGTTAAAAAGTGCTGACTCAGCACTTTTTCAAAGTCCTGAAAAAAGTACCTTGTGATCAAACCGATAGGGATTTTTTTTAACCATTCTATTCTACTGGATAAAAGTAAGCTTTATACAAAATAAGAATTCTTTGTGCCATGTAGTTTTGGAGATATGGCAGTTTTAAGGTTTTTCCTATTTTTAGCTCCCGAGGTTCCCACGGGGCAATGAGAAAAATTTTTTGGCATCAATCAACTACTTATGGCCCATTATCATCTCATATCAAATTTGGTTCAAATTGACCTCACGGTTCAGAAAATAGAAATTTTAGGCGTGGCCAAAATTTTTGCCCCTCCCATAACGAAGGCAAATAATGCCCGACAAACTTCTCTTGAACAAGCTTGATTCTAAACCTCAAAAGGAAGCTGCATACCAAATATCTACTGGTTCATGAGAAGATTTTCAAAGATTTTGGTGCCCCTTGGGGGCGTGGCCCCACCCAGGAGGAGGGGCAACTTCATTTGGACAAATCTGAATTGACATTAGGTAATAAACATTTACCCAACATTTGAAAAATATTGGGCCAGTGGTTTCTTCTGAGAAGTTGGTTTTGTAAAGTTTATGCTGGACGACGCCGGACAGAAAGCGATTAGTAAAGCTCACCTTGAGCTTCGCTCAGGTGAGCTAAAAACAACCAAACAAAATTTTTGTTTTGTTTTAAACTAAATAAAAAAAAACAAACAAGAGGCCCCAGGGGGCCTTAAGGCACCCACCTGACATGGTAGTCTAAATATAAAACCATACATCTCTCCTAAGAACAGCATATACCAACTAGACGAAGCTATTGTGCCCACACAATACACAGGATTTTCCTTCTATTTTCAGTTCTTGCACTTGCATGTCCCAAAATTGAGTTAAACGCATAAAAAACAGATTTTTTTTATTTTTGTTCGGAAAGTCCCAAACAATATTTTTTCAAACTAAAATTTTTTTTCTTCTTAAAATGGACCAAAACGCATAAAAAAATGAAAGTGTCAATGACACTGTAGCTTAACTTGTGTGTTGTGTTTGATGAAAAGGATAATGTTCAATGTTTATGAAAGGATTATGAAATAAGACAAGAATTGTGGTAATTGGGAATATGTTCATTTCTGTTCCATGTATGTTATGTTTATGATAAAAATAATACGAGGTGTACACTGTACTAAAGAGCTGAGGGGTGGGTAAATATGACCTCACAGTTAATGTATGTGGCCCTCACAGTTAACGTATATCAACAAAGGTTACCAAGTTACAGTGAAATTATTCCAAAACGAGTCATCCTATCAAGTTACATTAAAATCCCTTCATAAATATGGCCTGTAGACTGTGCTAAAGGTTTTCGGGCTTCGGGCCCCTGCAGCCGTCAGTTTCCCAATTGCATCCAAAGGGGACGTTCTTATCTAGACATTATATGAAGTCAACCTACCAAGTTACAATGAAATCCCTTAATAAATATGACCTGTAGACTGTGCTAAAGGTTTTTGGGCTTTGGGCTCTGGCAGCCATCATGGTTGAATGATCGCAACCAAAAGAGGACATTCTCATCTGGGCATCATCTGGAGCGATCTTACAAAGTTACAATGAAATCCCTTCATAAATATGACCTGTAGACTGTGCTCAAGGTTTTTGGGTTTCGGGCCCCTGAAGCCGTCACAGTTGACCAATCATGACCAAAAGGGGATGTCATCATCTAGGCATTATATGGAGTCAAACTTACGGGTTACAATGAAGTCCTTCCATAAATATGACCAATAGACTATGCTAAAGGTTTTGGGGTTTTGAGTTCGGGCAGCCATCAAGGCTGAATGATCACGACCAAAAGGTGACGTTCTCATCTAGACATTATTTAGAGTCATCCTACCAAGGTACAATGAAATCCCTTCATAAATATCACCTGTAGACTGTGCTCAAGATTTTCGGGCTTTGGGCCCCTGTAACCAATACAATTGCCTAATGGTGGCCAAAAGGGGCTGTTCTCATCTAGACATTACATGAAGTCAACCTACCAAGTTACAATGAAATCCCTTCATAAATATGATCTGAAGACTGTGCTAAAGGTTTTCGGGCTTTAGGCTTGGGAAGCCATCATGGTTAAATGATCGCAACCAAAAGGGGACATTCTCATCTGGACATCATCTGGAGTGATCCTATGAAGTTACAATGAAATCCCTTCATAAATGTGACCTGCAGACTGTGCTCAAGATTTTTGGGCTTCAGGTCCCAAAAATAGGGGACAATCTCATCTGGGCATCATCTGGAGTGATCCTGCGAAGTTACAATGAAATCCCTTCATAAATATGACCTGTAGACTGTGCTCAAGGTTTTCAGGCTTCGGGCACTTGTAGGTTTTCGGTAGCCATCACAGTCGACCAACCACGACCAAAAGGGGAGGTCATCATCTAGGCATTATATGGAGTCAAGCTAACAAGTTACAATGAAATCCTTCCATAAATACGACCTACAGACATGCTAAAGGTTTTTGGGCTCAGGCAGCCATCAAGGCTGAATGATCGTGACCAAAAGGGGACGTTCTCATCTGGACACTGTTTGGAGTCATCCTACCAAGCTACAATGAAATCCCTTCATAATTATGACCTGTAGACTGTTCTAAAGGTTTTCGAGCTTTGGGCCCCTGAAGCCGTCACAGTTGCCCAATCGAGTCCAAAAGTGGACATTCTCATCTAGACATTATATGAAGCCATCATGGTTAAATGATCGCAACCAAAAGGGGACATTCTCATCTGGACATCATCTGGAGTGATCCTATGAAGTTACAATGAAATCCCTTCATAAATGTGACCTGCAGACTGTGCTCAAGATTTTTGGGCTTCAGGTCCCAAAAATAGGGGACAATCTCATCTGGGCATCATCTGGAGTGATCCTACCAAGTTACAATGAAATCCCTTCATAAATATGACCTGCAGACTGTGCTAAAGGTTTTCAGGCTTCGGGCAGCCATCATGGTTGAATGATCGCAACCAAAGGGGACAATCTCATCTGGGCATCATCTGGAGTGATCCTGCGGAGTTACAATGAAATCCCTTCATAAGTATGACCTGTAGACTGTGCTCAAAGTTTTCGGGCTTCAGGCACCTGTAGCCATCACAGTTGACCAATCACGACCAAAAGGGGATGTCATCAACGAGGCATTATATGGAGTCAACCTAATAGGTTACAATGAAATCCTTCTATAAATATAACCTTGTTCCTATGCTAAAGGTTTTTGTGCACGGGAACCCATCAAGGCTGAATGATCATGACCAAAATGGGATGTTCTCATCTAGACATTATTTGGAGTCATCCTACCAAGTTACAATGAAATCCCTTCATAAATATGACCTGTAGACTGCGCTAAAGGTTTTCGGGCTTCGAGCACCTTTAGCCGTCAAAGTTGTCCAAAAGGGGACGTTCTCATCTAGACATTATATGAAGTCAACCTACCAAGTTACAATGAAATCCCTTCATAAATATGACCTGCAGACTGTGCTTAAGGTTTTTGGGCTTTGGGCTCGGGCAGCCATCATGGTTGAATGATCGCAACCAAAGGAGACAATCTCACCTGGGCATCATCTGAAGTGATCCTACGAAGTTACAATGAAATCCCTTCATAAGTATGACCTGTAGACTGTGCTCAAGGTTTTCGGGCTTCGGGCACTTGTAGCCATCACAGTTGACCAATCACGACCAAAAGGGGATGTCATCATCTAGGCATTATATGGAGTCAACCTAATAAGTTACAATGAAATCCTTCCATAAATATGACCTTTTACCTATGCTAAAGGTTTTTGGGCTCGGGCACCCATCAAGGCTGAATGATCGCGATCAAAATGGGACGTTCTCATCTAGACATTATTTGGAGTCATCCTACCACGTTACAATGAAATCCCCTCATAAATATGACCTGTAGACTGTGCTAAATGTTTTCGGGCTTCAGGTACCTTTGGCCATCACAGTTGCCCAATCATGTCCAAAAGGGGACGTTCTCATCTAGACATTATATGAAGTTAACCTACCAAGTTACAATGAAATTCCTTCATAAATATGACCTGTAGACTGTGCTAAAGGTTTTTTGGGCTTTGGGTTCGGGCAGCCATCATGGCTGAATGATCGCAACCATAGGGGACAATCTCATCTGGGCATCATCTGGAGTGATCCTGCGAAGTTACAATGAAATCCCTTCATAAATATGACCTGTAGACTGTGCTCAAGGTTTTCAGGCTTCGGGCACTTGTAGCCATCACAACTGACCAATCACGACCAAAAGGGGATGTCATCATCTAGGTGTTATATGGAGTCAACCTAACAGGTTACAATGAAATCCTTCCATAAATATGACCTTTTGCTTATGCTAAAGGTTTTTGGGCTCGGGCACCCATCAAGGCTGCATGATCGCGATCAAAATGGGACGTTCTCATCTAGACATTATTTGGAGTCATCCTACCAAGTTACAATGAAATTTCTTCACAAATATGACCTCTAGACTGTGCTAAAGGTTTTCTGGCTTTGTGCCCCTGTAGCCGTCACACTTGCCCAATCACGTCCAAATAGGGACTTTCTCATCTAGATATTGTATGAAGTCAACCCACCAAGTTACAATGAAATTCCTCAATAAATATGACCTGTAGACTGTGCTAAAGGTTTTTGGGTTTCGGGCTTGGGCAGCCATCACGGTTGATAGATCATGCCCAAAAGGGGACGTTCTCATCTTGGCATTATACAGAGGCATCCTACCAAGTTACAATGAAATCCCTTCATTAATACGACCTGTAGACTGTGCTAATGGTTTTCAGGTTTGGGGCTCGGGCAGCCACACCGGTTGCCCGATCGCGACCAAAAGGGGATGTTCTCATCTAGACATGATCCCTAACCTGCATATGAAATTTCGTGACGATCAGACAAGAACTGCGAGGTGTAGCCCGTGCTAAAGGAAAATGTGAACAGACGTCACAGACTCACAGACTTCCACACGCGTGATGGCAATAGCTTATCTTGACTATGTCAAGTTAAGCTAAAAACAAGAAAATCGATTTGAACAAACTTGAATTGACACCCCTAGAGATGTTACATACCAAATATGATAGGATCTCTCTCATTGGTGGATCTGAAGAAAAAGAATTTTCAAGAAATTTTCTCATATTGCTCTAAGTTAAACTGTGGGCTTCAATAAATAGCCCAAATCTTAACCCAGGGACCTGATTTGAACAACCTTCAATCTAACCCTCCCAGAGGTGTTGTACACCAAATATCAAAAGAATCTGACTGCTGGATCTGAAGGAGATGATTTTAAACAATTATTCCCCTTGGGGAAACGAAATATTAACCCAGGAACTCAATTTGAACAAATTTGAACCTTACACCTCTAGAGATGACACATACTAAATATGAAAGGATTCTCATTAGTGGGTCTGACAATGAAGATTTTTAAAGAAATTTTCTCATATTGCACTAAGTTGAAATTTGGGCTCCAATAAAGCGCCGAAATATTCATCCAGGGGTCCCATTTCAACAAACTTGAATCTAACCTCCCTAGAGATGCTACATACCAAATATCAAAAGAATCTGACTGGTGGATCTGAAGAAGAAGATTTTTAAAGATTATTCCCCATATTGCACCAAGTTAATATTCGGGCTTCCATAGGAAGCCCAAATATTAACCCAGGGACTGAATTTGAACAAACTTCAATCTGACCCCTGTAAAGATGTTGTATTCCAAGTATCAAAAGAATCTGACTGTTCGATCTGAAGAAGAAGATTTTTAAAGCTTATTCCCCATAGCGCCCCAAGTTAATTATTTGGGCTCCTCTGTTGAGCCCAAATATGAACAGAGGGGGTAAATTTGAACACACTTGTATTTGACCATCCTATGGATGCTGAAAACAAAATATCAAAAGATTCTAATCAGCGGTTCTGAAGAAATTTTTTTTTCAATTTTTGCAAATATGCTGACTCAGCATTTTTTTAAACGCCCCCCCAACGGAACACCCTGACACAACCGATGGCCTTTTTTTTTTAATTCATTCTACCGGTCAAAAGGATGCTTCATACCAAATAACAGTTCTCTGTTCCAGGTAGTTTGGAAAATATGGGCATTTGAATTTTTTTCTATTTTTAGCCCCTGGGGTACCCTTGGGACAACAAAAAAAAATTGGGGCATCAATCAAGTACTTTGAACCCACTTATGCTACATGCCAAATTTGGTTCAAATCGGCCCATCGGTTCTTGAAATAGAAAACAGAGAGCCCAAATATTGATCTACCAACTTCTCTTGAACAAACTTTAATCTTCAACACAAAAGAGTGTTACATACCATATATCAAGGCAATCTCTCTGGTGGTTCATGAGAAGAAGATTTTTAATGATATCATTGCCCAGAGCCCGAAGAAGGCAGCCGCCCCATTTGAACAAAATAGAAAGGGTATACCCCAGGGATGGTTTGTGCAATATATGTTTGAATTTGGCTGAATGGCTGTGGAGAAGAAGCCAGGTTTGCAAAAGTTAACGGATGACGGACGGCAGACGACGGACACCAAGTGATGGCAATACCTCACACTGACTTGCAGTCAGGTGAGCTAAAAAGGAGATTTTAAAGCACAGATGTCAGATCATTGTTACTGACTTGAGGGCCAAACAAAGAATGATGTTGGTGCCAATTCCGGTCTCTTCCTGACCACTGCACATGCGCAGAGTAAAAGTATGGAGGGCCAGATTAATTTTTGGTTTTGTATGCAAATTTTGGGGATTGGGAGATTCAAAATTTGTGTTTGGCCCTTGATAATATCGAGTTTGCACCAGCTAGTCTGGGCCATAGGTTGTTGTATAAAAATATAAAAGTTTCTTCTAGATAATGCTGTCAAAACAGTGTCTGATTATGTGTGACACCAAAATTTATCATAGAAAATTTATTTCCGTATAATACATAATATAGTTATGCAAAGAAAAGGAGACTATACCAATCCTACCCAGGTAAACTGAGTACAGAAATTTACGAAATTAATCAGAAAATGAATTTTGTCTGATGTACTCAAATTTGTATGGCCAAAACTAGTATTGGATGAAGCGGGCCACCAAAACATATAACACAAAGGGTGTTCCATGTTAATTTTTGAATGCAGTTATGGAAAGCACAGTGAGCTCTTTCATTTTTGTCTTTGGACAAATGAGTACAGAAATTACAAAATTCACTAAAAATCAATTTTTTTGCACAGTACTAGTCTTCAAGTGGCCAAAGACCATATTGGGTTAAGCCCCAGAGCATAACTTGCAACAGCAGATTTGTTCATTAAGTATCTCTTGATATAGCAAAGCAAAGTGTTTGAAATTAACCCTTTCCAAAATGATAGAAAAAAGCAACCCGAGTTGGCTAATTTTGGCATTTTCAAACGGAACTCTTATTCTCACCCTCATTGTGCACGAGGGTTAAATCTGAGATTAAACAGTAAACAGTAACTTTCTTCTGCAATCATTGTTGCATCTATACATACCAAAATATTGGTTGCAACAACCTTGCAATTCGAGAAATTTGTCCTTGAAGTTGGTCAATTTTGAAGAAAAAATGCAATATTCATGTCATACTCAAATTTGTGTGGTCAAAACTGGTATTGGATAAAGCAGGACACCAAAACATACAACACAAAATTTGTTCCCCATTGATTTTCGAATACAGTTATGAAAAGCATAATGATCTCAGGCAGGCAGGGAGACTGCATTTCTTACAACTCTTTCGTCAATACTCTCACATTGGCCTGAATGGTGTATGGTTAATGTCGGGCAGGCAGGAAGGAAGGCAGGCAGGCAGGCCTGTATAACAACTCTACTGACTGTACTCTTTGACACTGGCATGAGCCTTTGAAGTTGGTCAATTTTGAAGAAAAAATGCTATATTCATGTCATTTGAGGCCATCAGGGTTAATTTTGAAATATTTGTGTGGTCATTTTTATGTATCATATTATGTTCTGAATGTCTGGAAAACTAGAGCTAAACTAGAGGTACGCTGAGCAAGCTCACAAAGTGATACCCCCCACGCCTGTCAGAACGGAATTATATTGCTTCATGCACAACTTCATATGGAGTTCTTCCATTGTGTAAAGTTTCATGAAAATTCTTCAAACGGTTTAGGAGGAGTTGCGCTTATAAGGATGGACAGACGGACAGGGTGATTCCTATATACCCCCCCCCCCCCCCCCCCCCCAAAACTTTGTTTGCGTGGGGTATAATAACTGTAAACAATTTTGAGACTTTTGAAAAATGGTGAAATTTTGATGGTTTTGGCAGAATATTTTGGAAACAAGCGTTTTCACGAATATGACGATACCTCATTTCACTTTCCAGAGACTTGTCATCAATCACAGCTTAAGTTTCTGATAAGAGACAAGGAGGAATCTTGAATCTTGGTATTTGAATTAACATGTGAGCACTCCAAATCAATCAAGGCCCGACAACTGGATGAGGGTTAAAACTTTGAATAAAACATATAACAGCAAAATTGTTCTAGGATGAATGCCCTATCTTCTCATGGGAAATGTTTTGAGAAAATATGGCTCCAGTGCTTATAAATCGCATGTAAAAGTTGGCAAAATAACAATTTTTCTGGCAGTACCCTCATAGGAAGTCTCAAATCTTCAAGGGTTAAACTTTTAATAATAACATATAAAACAAAAGTTGTCATACTTTGCCTGCTGCATGCAGCCATAGAAAACATCCAGCGCTCAATCAATAAGAAAATGAGTAAATCGTCCCTTGAAATTACTAAATTTTGGAAAAATTATAAATTCAAAGTAATTTGTATATTTTTTATACTTACCAATGGCCCAGACTAGCTGGTGCTAAATCAAAAATATCCAGGGCCAAACACAAATTTTGCCCCCCCCCCCCCCCCCAATCCTCAAAATTTGCGTGCAAAACCAAAAAAATTATACTACACTTTAAAAACAATACATAAATGAGACATATTAATTTTGCTACACACCGAGCTACACATTAAAACCATCCCAGCACCTACTCAGGACTACTGACACCGGAGGAGGTCTTCCCTTGCTTTTCACTATAAAGCCAGATGATCATAAGAGAAAAAAAACGCCTACTCAGGACTACTGACACCGGAGGAGGTCTTCCCTTGCTTTTCACTATAAAGCCAGATGATCATAAGAGAAAAAAAACGTCCCTTCCCCCCTTCCTCCCCCCCCCCCCCCCCCACTTCCCCTTATTCCGAGGTTCATGACCACAGAACGAAGAGGGCAGCGGAAAGGCATCACTGCTGGAACGGGGTGCCTAAATAAGTATAGATGTAATCATTTAGTGGACAACATTCTGAGCAACAGATAGAGGACCTAAACATCTAAGGTCACCGGAGAAGGACTCTAAATTTCTAAGGTAAAACTTGGTAAATGTAGAAGGCTGTGTCCAGTACGCAGCTTTCATGAGATCAGTAATGGCTATACTGTTGAAATAAGCCCAAGAATTGAACCGTGCTCTAACTTCATGCGCTGATATCTTATTAACCGAATGCTGATTCGAAGATAGATTTACATAGGCAATGCGTATTGCCAACTGAATCCATCTAGCAACTAAATGGACAGAAATATCTTTTCTGTTAGGAATCAATGATAAAAAGAAGCGTTTCCTTCCTTTTCTTATAAAATCTGATTGGCGTTTATATGTGCGCATAGCCCTGACTGGACACAGCAGAGGTCTACGGTTGACGAAGATGGCAGAACCTGAATGGTAATAGACTCAGGTCATTTATCTGGAGCCTGATTCTTAGCCAAAAATCCCACTTCTGTAGTTAAAGTGATGGTATTTCCAACACTACGGTAGTGAGATTTGTCAACAGATAAAGCATGGAGTTCACTAACTCTTCTAGCGGAAGCAAAGGCTAAGAGAAATGCTGTTTTAAAGGTCAAGAATTTGAACTCTACAACATCTAACGGCTCAAACAGAGCTTCTTTAAGCTTCAACAGAACCCATGCCAAATTCCACTTAGGAATTAATCTACTGTCGAGATTGTCCGACAATATCTGAACATGAGCTATAATGTGAATCCATTGTTGTATCGCTAACCATATTGACATCAATGTGTTTCTCGAGGAACCGAGGGTCCCAAAGACCCTGATACTTTGAGTCTGTCGGGCTCAGGGTCGCGCTCCAACCTGATTGACTCGCATCAGTCATAATCGTGAAAGCCGGATCCGGCAGCTGCAGCAGGACTCCCTGAGTTAACCACTGAATATCTACCGAAATCTGGACCTTTTGTTTTACCAGGTCCGTTAAAACAATACTGGTCTCGGGCGAATGCATCTTCACACTCCAGTTCTGAGTAAAGAATATCTGGAGGGGATGTGTGCACAGGCGACCCATTGGAATAAGATCCGCAGCCGCTCTGCACAACCCCATCAGTCGCATAAATTCCCTTGCTGTTAATGCGTCTGGGTGTAGACAAAAGCGAGCATAACAACTGACTAATTTTGCTCTGGGTAATGGCAGACGAACCAGATTTTTGAGAGTCTCAAAGCTCATTCCCAAGTGAATGAACGACTTGGACAGAGCTAGATCTGACTTCTTCTCGTTTACGATGAAGCTGAGTTGTCGTAGCAAGAGAAGCAGACTCTGAACATTGTTCTGAAGAGTAGTTTTGTTGTCGTATCTCTGAAGAATGTCATCCAAGTAAGCCGACATTACCACAGACAAATGAGCTTGGAAGTGAGACATTACTGAGTTCATTATTCGAGTGAACGCCCAGGGCGCTAGATTCAGACCAAAGCACATCGCTCGGAACTGATATACTATCCCTTGAACGGCAAACCGTAGATACTTTCTGAATGCCGGATGTACCAGGACATAAAAGTACGCATCCTTTAGATATATGCTTGCCGCATAGTCGTTCACTCGAATCCTCACCCTTACTGACCGAATGCTCTCCATATAGAACTTTGGAGCTACAATAAGTTTGTTTATCCAGCTCAAGTCTATCACCAGTCGGAACGAACCGTTTGGCTTCGGTACGAGGAACAGGTGAGTGTAAAATCCTAGAGAATTTTGATTCTCGACGACCTCTATTGCTTCCTTTGCCAAGAGAGCCTGTACCTCCGATAGGAGAGACTCTCTTTTACAAGGATATGACGGAAGATTTGTCCACAGCGGACATCTTGTTAGTGGTGGTTTTGCTCGGAAAGATAGCTGTAGACCGTCCGAGACCACACTTTTCACCCACTGGTCTTCCGTAATTGTTATACAGTTTGTTGCGAATCTTGATAACCTTCCACCAACTGGCAAGCAATAGAGGTTCTGACCATCACCTGTAGGACCTGCGGGGATTACGGGAGGAGAAACCACATCCCCCTTGCGAAGAGTCTCAACCTGCCGGCTTAGGGGCGTCTGACCGGCAATCTCGATCAGACCTACGCCCTCTACCTGGGTCGCTGTATTGACGATCCCTAGATTAAAAATAGGAGGGTTTCTTATACCCACGCGAGGAGTCCCCTTTAGATGATTTCTGTTTAGCACGTCCTCCCTTACTCTTTTCTGCTGCTGCGGGTCGATTAGACGCCGACTTAAGTAGCAGTGTATTAGACACTTTCTTTGTAGCTTGGTCATAAACCAATGAAAGCTTATCATCAAAAACTGTGTGTCCAGATACTGGAGAGACCCGTAGAAAGTTTTTCACCTTGTCATCTATTAAAGATCTATGACGCAATGGCTCTGTCACATCTGATTAACTCCAAATTTGCCACTGTTAAGGCAGAGTTATATGTGGTAAACATAATAGCCCTGGAAAGAACTCTAAAAGAGGTAGGAACGTCCTCAAATTCCTTTCCGTTGAGACGTTGCCACACAGCTCTTGAAAGGTGATCTGCGTAAGACATGGCATCTAAATTCGCTCTGTTTAAGAAATTGCCCTCTCAATTGTGTCCGAGCGAATAGTGAATGACGAAGGCAAGGATAGCTCTAGATCCTCGGCCTGCTCATCCAAATGCAGAGGAACTCTCTGTACATCTTCCCCGACCATTTTAAATGAACGTGGTCCAACAAATGGTAAATTTACAGAAGATGATGACAAGAAACCGCCTTTCTTCTTCCCACTGGAAATTTTGAATATGGCATGGTCTAAATGGCCAAAGGCCTCGAAACCTGTCTAGACTGAACCGGAAAAGACAGGACCTCCTCCTTTGTCTGGATAAAGTCTGCGTCCAACAATGCCAGTGGTTTCTTCCTAGTTGTCGCAGCATTCTGATTCGCTGGAACAAATTCTGGGTAGTATTAATGGATTAAATCCATCGCAACCATGTGCTGTTCCGAAAGGAAAGGGTAATCTTCCTCCGTATTCCTTTCACCATCCGATTGAATCAGTTAAGACTGTCAGCTGCATCTGAACGTGCAGATGACTGGACCGACCCAGCACCATCCGACAGCTCAGATTCTGAGACTGCTGTAGGCTGCTCCTGCACTTGCTGGGATGCTGCGATGAGCTGCGCAATCTGCGACAGCAAGTCCATTACTGAGGCCTGAGGAGCAGCTGCTCCTGGGACGGTGTGCCCGAGATGGCTGTTGTCTCCGGACGTCCTGATAAATAAGGCCTCGTCTCCGTAGCTACCAGATGGTCAGACTTCTTTGACGATGAGTGGTCCCTTCTCAGCGATGCAGGCTGGATATCTGAAGTTGTGTAGATAAGGTGTGGTCATGTGTACTGTGAAGATGCGGATGTAGAAGCCGTAACTGTAGCCGACTGTGAACGGAACAGAGCGTCCCGGATGGGAGAGCCGCGAACGTATACTCCGACTGACGCAAATTTCTAATTACAACATCTGGCCCCAGATGTTGTTGGGAAAGAGAGGAGCCTCTCTAGCTCGCAGTCCTTTCAGACCCGCCAAGCTTCCCACTGAACTTGCCGGCTTCTTCCTCTGTTCCTTCGTCGCTGGGTGAGCCTGTTTATATTTTAAGGTGCTTGCTCTACCCAATTCACTCCTCTCGACCGCAATGGACACACCCGGTGTCATGGTACCCACGGATGGAGTAACCGCTTCACTGGTCGAGCTAGCTTGCGACAAGGGACTGAAACCACCAGCTAGTGGTTTTTTACCCTGTCTAATATTCATGAGCACCTTTGCCGCTAGCTCTATTTGTACATCTGAATGTGACGACGGCAACACACTATCTCTAGGCATCACGTAAACATCACCATGTTCTTGTTCCTCTGAAAAAGAAACTGAGAAACTAGACTACTTTGTGGCGAGAGGACCGACATTGTCCTCTCGTCACTAACAACATACTGTGACACCCGTCTCCAACGTTTGTCATCCCATCTGACACATGTTGAGCAAGAATTAGTGGGAGTACATCGACTACAAGCAAGGCAACAAGCATGTAAATCTGAGGAAGACTTATTCGCCTTGCATTTTGAGCAATAAGCTTTCATAATGAAGCAAAATAAGTCAACCTTACTCCCACCAACTCCACAATAAATATATGAAAAAGATACATAATAAGTAACATTCAAAATATAAATCGAAAAATAATTTGAAAAAAAAATTTTTTTGACAGGAGCCCAAGTTCCCCAATGGGAACGATGAACCCAAATGTGTCCCGATAGAGCCTAAGTGAGGACAAATTTTTTTTTAATTTTCAAAAAATTAATTGCTACACTACCGGAATATTTAATGTATCTTACAACAGCCCTACCATGATAATAAATAGGTAACTACATATATTTATAGAGCGTTGTCAATGTAAACGTCAGAAGAAAAACCAGAAACCAGACTTCAGGTACTGAATAAAAAGGCCCTAAGTCAGTAACAGCTTTTGAACTATCCAATGTAAAGCAAGATCTTCATCAGAAGAAAAACGATACATCGGATATTTGATGCATGACCAAAACGCCTAAACACCCCTAGGGTGAGGACGTAACCATGGAGATATATAGAATAAACATTCTGTGTAACACGTCAAACTCCCAAGAAATTTATAAAAAAATTTCAATAAAACAAGCCAAAAAGCTTGGGAGTTTAACTGTGGGGCTTCAAGGTAGGATAGGGAAGGAACACTTAACAAACAGTGGAAAAATCATTAGCAAGAATGATGACGTCAGGCCCATGTCCCGAAATTGGGAAACATGAAATAATTTTTGTAAAAATTATAAAGTTACAGCCCTGAACATTTCCAACCACCGTTTCTTCCTTCCATCATCCAAATGTGTCCTTGGATCCACCAAATTTACCATTGACTTGTGTCTGGCATCATTAAAACTGAGATTTAAAAGCACAGATGTCAGTTTGTTGTTACTGACTGAAGGGCCAAACAAAGAATGATGGTTGGTGCCAATTTCGGTGTCTCCCTGTAAACTGTGCATGTGCCATTCACAAAAGTATGGAGGACCAGTTAGGACATAATTTTTTCGGTTTTGAATGCAAATTTTGGGGATTGGAGGGGGGGGGGGGGGGGACAAAATTTGTGTTTGGCCCTGGATATTTTTGAGTTAACACCAGCTAATCTGGGCCATTGGTTGTTGTATAAAAATATGGGAGTTTTTTGGACGCTTCATACTTTTATGCAACCAGAATGGGCATAGGGTTCAACTTTACAACCAAACTTACAACAGCAAATATGTTCGGTAGTCAATTGTGAATACGGACATGCAAAGTGTTTGAAATTAACCCTTTCCAAAATGATAGAAAAAGCAACCAAAGTTGACTAATTTTAGCATTTTCAAACTGTGCTCTTATTCTCGCCCTCATTGTGCTTGATGGTTAAATCTGATATTAAAAAGTAAACAGTAACTTTCTTCTGCAATCACTGTTGCATCTATCCACACCAAAATAATTGTTACAACAACCTGGGTTTGGGAAAGACTTAAAAAAAAAATAGGGAAGAATAACAAGAGTCTTTTCCAAACTGGGTTTGGGAAAGCCTACAAATAATTCAGCACTCTACCAGTTACAACAAGTGTTTGACCACCGAGGTGGTATTAGTCCCCTACAGCACTTTTGTGACATAATGTGTTTTTGTCACAGAAGACACTAGAGAATATAAGCATCTTGGACTTTGAAAAAAAAATATTGAGCGTGCACAATCCCCTCACAACCCTTTATCCATGTACCATATATGAAAGGCATAGCTTGAACCATGTTGGAGGGAAGGGTGGCAACATAAAATAGAGAAAAAAGCTTAAAAAACACAACAAAAATGGCCGCCATTCTGCCATCTTGGATTTTGAAAAATAAATATTGACTGTGCATCATCCCCTCAGAACCATTTATCCATGTACAAAAAATGAAAGGTGTAGCTTAAAGCATGTTGGAAGGAGAGGTGGTAACATAAAAAGCACAGACAGACAGACAGACAGACAGACAGACAGGCAGGCAGGCAGGCAGGCAGGCAGGCAGGCAGGCAGGCAGGCAGACAGACAGACAGATGGACGGACGGACGGATGGATGGACAGTCAAACAGATGGACAGACGGACGGACAGACAGATGGACGGAGTGCAATCCTGTAGTCCCCTTACGGTTCCCGTAGGGGACTAAAAATGCATTTGATAGTTTGGGCAGATTTGGCTGCTTTCTGTGTAATGTGTTGAAGACCTGAACATTTGTCATGAATTTTTCTACAATTCCTGATAGTTAAGTTTTACTGCAACTCATGTCAAAAGGCAGCTAGCTAAAAAGAGAGCAAATAAATGACTGGATAACCGCCCAAACAATTTGATGTTTTCCCAGAAAACATTAATAGAGAGGAAGGTGCAGTGTCTATCATGAGACCAAACTATATTACATTGTGAAATTATTCCGAAATTGTGTGCCACTAGACAACTATTAGAAAACAATCTACAATACTTTTGTCAGAAATATTGAACTGCAAATTGAATGGGTTAAGTTGAAGCTAGATTATACCTGCATACATGCAAGAATGGTGTAGAAAGTTTTTCTATACTAAACAACAAAACCTACCAGGAACTGCACAAAAAAATTTTACTGCATCTTTGTGTCCATGAAAAGACAGCTGTGCTTGTGCCATTGAACAGAATGGAATGAAACTGCCAGGTGTGACAGCATTGGTTTTACTATCACTGTAAACCCGGATCAATCCTCCTGGTCTGCCAGCTGTTGAGCCTGTATTAACAGTCTGTTTGCCTACAACAAAGAGAGAAATGTTAGCAATGACAAATGTCAACATAATAAGTTCAATGTAATTTTCGGCAACCATATACTTACAAAAAATTCAGTTGGAGAAGTTATCCAAATGTTGAGATTTTATGCTCAACTAATTCTCAACTTTTTGATATCACTCACAACTGACATATCAAAAGATGTGAATTTTGAGCTAAAGGGAGTCAAATTGAGCAGAAAAACTATAATCAATGCCCCAAAATTAAAATTTTCTACCACATTTTGTTTCTTTGTATACCTACTACACCAACACAACATGCCTATATTTATCAACCTCTATTAGGGAGCATGGTAGTTAGGACACTGAACTCTAAACCAAATGGTCCATGGATCTGAAGAATAAGATTTTTAAAGAAAAATTCCTCATATTGAACTAAGTTATAATTTGGGCTCCCATAGGGAGCCCAAATATGAACCCAAGGACTTGGCTTCAACAAACTTGAATCTCACCCCCCTAAGGATGCTTCATACCAAATATCAAAACATTCTGACTGCTGGATCTGAAGAAGATTTTTAAAGAAAATTCCTCATTTTGAACTAAGTTACAATTCAAGCTCCCAGAGTGAGCCCAAATATGAACCTAGGGACATGGCTTGAACAAACTTGAATGCTGCATATCAAATATCAAAACATTCCAACTGCTGGATCTGAAGAAGAAGATTTTTTTAAAGAAAATTCCTCATTTTGAACTAAGTTATAATTCTGGCTCCCACAGTGAGCCCAAATATAAACCCAGGGACTTGGCTTGAACAAACTTGAATCTCACCCCCCTAAGTATGCTGCATACCAAATATCAAAAGATTGTGATTGGTAGATCTGAAGAAGGTTTTCAAAGAATATTCCTCATACTGCACTAATTTAAACATTTGGGCTCCCACAGAGAGCCCAAATATGGACCCAGGGATTTGATTTCAATAAACATGTGAAACAATCTTCCAAAGATGTTATATATGTGAAATTTGAAAGCTTTTGGAGCAGTGGTTTGGGAGAAAAGTAGTCTTAAATGTTTTTCCGATTAGTCTGGGCCATTGGTTATTAGAATAAAAATATGATAAATTTAAAGTAATTTGTATATTTTTTATACTTACCAATGGCCCAGACTTAGCTGGTGCAAACTCTTTAATTTCCAGGGCCAAACACAAATTCGGCAACCCCTCAATCCCCCAAATTTGCATACAAAACCAAAAAAGAAAAGTCCTAGCTGGTCCTTCATACTTTAGCTTACTGCGCATGCGCAGTAACCAGGAAGTGACCGAAACTGGTGCCAACATCATTCTTCCTAGTTATGCCTGCTAAATGTTATACATATCTATCAGCGGGGAGGTATGAGTGCCCACTCATGGGAGGGTCATCCCGTCTGGGCCATTGGTAAGTATAAAAAATATACAAATTACTTTAAGTTTATCGTATTTTTATACTAATAACCAATGGCCCAGACTTAGCTGAATCGTAAAATGGCTGGAGGGCCTAGGATGTTTAGAAGACTGTAGTATCTCAATTACTCCATAACAAAAAATAGCTCCTACAGGAGAATAGGAGAAGTCATAGGAATTACTCATGTCCATCTCTTTTTCCCAATAAAAAAAGAGAATGACATAACACCCAATATATATACTGGAGTAAGACATAATAATTTCTTCATTTAATGCCAGCATAATCCTTATGCTAATTCGGTGAAGGAAATCAATTATAAGGAAGTCCAGAGAATGAGATGCCTTATACTCATTAAAAGTGACCCAGTATTGTATATTAACACTCATATGACACGTAACATATACAAAAGCTGCACACTGAGCTACACTTTAAAAGCAATTCAGGAATGAGACATAATTATTACCTCACACCGAGCTACACATTAAAACCACCTAGCACCGCTGCTGGACTAGTGACACTGGAGGAGGTATTCCCTTGCTTTTCACTACAAAGCCAGATATATGAAGGGAAAAACAGCCTTCCCCCCCACCCCCCACCTCCCATTCCCCTTGTTCTGAAGGAGATTCCTCAGAACGAAGAAGACAGTGGAATGGTGTCAGTGCTCGAGCAGACTGCCTAAGACATCACTGAGATGTATAATTAATGGACAAAAAGAAAAGTCCTAGCTGGTCCTTCATACTTTAGCTTACTGCGCATGCGCAGTAACCAGGAAGTGACCGAAACTGGTGCCAACATCATTCTTCCTAGTTATGCCTGCTAAATGTTATACATATCTATCATCGGGGAGGTATGAGTGCCCACTCATGGGAGGGCCATCCCGTCTGGGCCATTGGTAAGTATAAAAAATATACAAATTACTTTAAATTTATCGTATTTTTATACTAATAACCAATGGCCCAGACTTAGCTGAATCGTAAAATGGCTGGAGGGCCTAGGACGTTTAGAAGACTGTAGTATCTCAATTACTCCATAACAAAGAATAGCTCCTACAGGAGAATAGGAGAAGTCATAGGAATTACTCATGTCCATCTCTTTTTCCCAATAAAAAAGAGAGAATGACACAACACCCAATATATATACTGGAGTAAGACATAATAATTTCTCCATTTAATGCCAGCATAATCCTTATGCTAATTCGGTGAAGGAATCAATTATAAGGAAGTCCAGAGAATGAGATGCCTTATACTCATTAAAAGTGACCCAGTATTGTATATTAACACTCATATGACACGTAACATATACAAAAGCTGCACACTGAGCTACACTTTAAAAGCAATTCAGGAATGAGACATAATTGTTACCTCACACCGAGCTACACATTAAAACCACCTAGCACCGCTGCTGGACTAGTGACACTGGAGGAGGTATTCCCTTGCTTTTCACTATAAAGCCAGATATATGAAGGGAAAAACAGCCTTCCCCCCCCCCCCACCCCCTCCCATTCCCCTTGTTCTGAAGGAGATTCCTCAGAACGAAGAAGACAGTGGAATGGTGTCAGTGCTCGAGCAGACTGCCTAAGACATCACTGAGATGTATAATTAATGGACAAAATTCTGTGCGACAGAAAGAGGACCCAAGGACCTCAGGTTACTGGAGAAAGACTCTAAATTTCTACAGTAGAACTTTATAAATGAAGAAGGTTGCATCCAGTAGGCTGCCCTCATTAAATCAGTAATAGCAATACTATTTGAATAAGCCCAAGAAGAAGACAGTGCCTTCACCTCACGCGCTGAAATGTTATTGACAAAACGTTGATCCGCCTATAGGTTCTCGTAAGCGATTCTAGCTGCCAATTGAATCCATCTAGCGAATGAATGAACAGAAATATCTTTTCTGTTAGGTGTAAGTGAAAGGAAAAACCTCTTCTTCCTCTTCAAATGAAGCTAGATCGACTTTTATATAAGCACATCGCTCTCACTGGACACAACAGCGGTCTACAGTTGTCCGCAGACAGTAAGGCCTTAATGACAATTGGTTCCGGCCGCTTATCCGGAATCTGATTCTTAGCCAAGAATCCCACTTCCATAGTAAGAGTAAAAGTATTACCCACACTACGGTAATGGGTATCTTTGACAGATAATGCATGGAGTTCACTAACTCGTCTGTCAGAAGCGAAGGCTAAGATAAAGGCCATTTTATAAGTGAGGAATTTAAATTCAACATCATCTAACGGCTCAAAAGGAGCTTCTTGAAGCTTTAAAAGAACCCAAGCCAAATTCCACTTTCTGAGATGACAGAGGTGCTACTAGCAAGATTTTGCACTGAAACTGTTTGATTTTAACAGAATCTGCTGGATCAGCTGAGAATCAGCTGAGTTGGAGGATATGCATATCCAATTATTCCGTTCCATGAGATCGATAGAGCATCTACTGCGTATGCTCAATGATCCAGACAAGGTGACACGAACGTTGGTAGCTGATTGTTTAGGTTCATGGCAAAGAGATCTTTCATGGGACGATCCCACAGGTAGCAAATCTGCCGGAATATTCGTTTGTTGAGAGTCCACTCCGATGGCAACAGGGAACTTTTCCTTGAGAGTGAGTCTGCTACTACATTCAGACAACCCGGAATATGACGGACTGAGAGATGGATGTGATGAACAAATAGGAGAATTTTCTCTTTCAGTTCGCATAGAGGAATTGAATGAGTGCCGCCCTGGTACCTGAGATACGCCACTACTGTCAATTTGTCCAACAGAATCTGCACATGTACGTTGGCTACAAGAGTTATCCATTGCATCAGTGCAAGGCAAATAGACATCATCTCTTTGATGTTTATGTGCTTTTGCAGGAATGAAGGGTCCCAAAGACCCTGGCACTTCAGGTCTGTAGGAATCAGGGACGCACCCCAATCTGTCAGACTCGGATCCATCATATTAGTAAAGACCGGATCCGGTACTTGAAGCGGAACTCCCCGAGTTAACCACTCGAAATCCACCCAAATTTGAACTTTTTGTTTTATCAGATCTGTTAAAACAATCTGGTGTTCTGACGAAAGCGTCTTGACACTCTAGTTCTGAGTAAAGAATATCTGGAGAGGACGTGTGTGCAAGTGCCACAGCGGAATCAAGTCTGCCGCTGCTCCGCACAGACCCAATAGTCGCACGAACTCTCCCACCGATATTGTTAGAGAGTTTTGACAGAAGCAAGCATAGTAACTGACCAATTTCGCTCGGGTTATTGGAAGGCAAACCAGATTGCAATGAGTCTTGAAGCTCATTCTCAAGTGAATTGGACAGAGCTAAATCTGACTTTTTTTTAATTTACTATGAAACCGAGACGTCGGAATAAGTGAAGCAGACTCTGCACATCGTTCTGAAGTGCATCTTTGTCACCGTAGCTCTGAAGAATGTCGTCCAGATAAGCCGACGTAACCATGACTGAATGAGCTTGGAAGTACAACATTACCGAGTTCATTATCCAAGTGAATGCCCAAGGTGCAAGGTTCAGACCGAAACACATCGCTCTGAATTGGAAAACCTTCCCTTGGACGGCAACGCGCAGGTACTTTGTGAAAGCCGGATGAACCATGACATGAAAGTACACGTCTTTTAGATCTATGCTTGCCGCAAAGTCGTTCACTCAATTGCTCGTTCTTACTGACCAAATGGTTTCCATATAGAACTTTGGAGCGATAATCAGTTTGTTTATCCAGCTCAAGTCTATGACCGGTCGAAACGAGCCATCTGGTTTCGGCACAAGGAAGAGCTGACTATAAAATCCCGGTGAGTTGGGATTTCTACAACCTCTATTGCGTCTTTTAGCATGAGAGACTGAACTTCTGCAAGAAGAGACTCCTTTTTTGAAGGATTTGCCGGAAGAACTGTCCAACGTGGACTTCTTGTAAGTGGGGGCTTTGATCTGAATGATAGTCGGAGTCCTGATCTGACTACATTTCTGATCCACTGATCTTCCGTTATATCCGTCCAGTTTTTTCGCGAAGTTTGACAATCTTCCGCCAAATGGAGAGCAATAGAGGTTTTGACCATCACTTGTAAGACCCGCGAGGCCTTCGGGAGGCGAGAGCATGTACGCCCCAAGAACCACCTCATGCTATTGGCCTAGAGGCATCTGATTTATAGTCTCTGTAAGACTTATGCCCCTTTCCAGAGTTGCTGTACTGCCGGTTTCCAGAATAATTGTACGAGGGTTTACTAGAATCCCGCTAGGAGCTTTTCTTCGCTGGCTGCGAACTGGAGCCCCCTCGCCTACCACATCCAGCATATGGATGATGCTGGGAAACTGACCTCAGCAAAAAAGTGCTGGTAGCTTTCTTGGTAGCTTCATCGTACACCAAGGACAACTTGTTATCAAACAACGTATGTCCTGAAACAGGACTAAGAGAGCTCTTCACCCGATCGTCAATCAAAGAGGATGATGCCAAGGCTCCATCTCGTCTTAATAATTCCATAATTGCCACTGTAAGGGCGGAATGATGTGTGGCATACATAACTGCTCAAGAAAGAACTCTAAGCGACGCATTAATATCGTCAAATTCTTTCCCCACAAGACGATGGTCCAAAGTCCTGATGATATGATCTGCGTAAGACATAGCATCCAAAACAGCCCGACTAGAATCAATTGTAGATTCGATCACATCTGAGCGAATACTGAATGATGCGGGTAACGATATGTTCATATCCGTAGCTCGATCATCCAAATGCAGAGGAGCTCTCTGTACATCTTCTCCAATCGTTTTTAATTTGCTAGGTCCTAGGTATGTGAATGGAAGATGCTGTTAAAAAAGGATATTTCTTTCTTGAACTTGCTAGGTTAAATAATGCGTCGTCAACATGGTTGAAAACCTCCGACACTAGGAAGACTGACCCGGGAAGGAAAGAACGTCCTCTTTCCTCCGCAGGGTATCCCAAACTAGGGATGAAAGTGATATCTGCCTAGCAGACGCAGCTTGCTGACCAAAGGGAACTAATTCAGGAAAGAACTAATGAATAAAATTCATTGTTTCCTTGTGTTGTTCCGTATAGGTAGGAGAATCTTCCTCCACCTCTCTATCATCATCAACTTGGTCAGGCTGTGAAATTCGGCCAGCTCCCTCTGAGTGAATGGATGGCCACACCGATCCAGCACCATCCGACAGCTCACTCCCGGAGTCCGTAACTGAGGCTTGTGGAGCTGCGGTCTTATTATCCCTGCATTTTAAAAAATGTGGGGATATTGTCATGATCTCTGTCCGTACGTCCGTATGTCCGGTTTTGTAATTCGAAACGCTGTAACTTTCTACAGTTGTTCGATAGGGTCTGTGCAACCCAAAAATACAACTTTTAAATTTTTGTGCCACCAGGTGGCTTCTGTGGAGCCACTTAAAAAATGCGTTATTTTTTTACTTTTTTGCTGAATAGTCCCAACCTATGTAATTCGGAGTTTTAAAATTACACTTGGGTGTTGCTAAATGATCTGTAGATGTGTAGGAAGGTTTCGGATTTTTCGGGTGCCACGTGGCTGTGCCACCGTAGCCACTTTCGTGTTTTCTTAGACCGTTTCCGGCAAAAGGCTCCTAGGGTATGTAATTCGAAATGCTAAAACCATGCTCAAATGTTGCAGTAGGGTCTGTAGATGTGCACGAAGGTTTCAGATTTTTCAGGTGCCACGTGGCTGTGCCACCATTGCCACTTTTGTGTTTTCTTAGACCGTTTCCGGCGAAAGGCTCCTAGGGTATGTAATTCCAAATGCTAAAACCATGCTCAAATGTTGCAGTGGGGTCTGTAGAGGCGCACGAAGGTTTAGGATTTTTCAGGTGCCACGTGGCTGTGCCACCGTTGCCACTTTTGTGTTTTCTTAGACCGTTTCCGGCGATAGGCTCCTAGGGTATGTAATTCGAAACGCTAAAACCATGCTCAAATGTTGCAGTGGGGTCTGTAGATGTGCACGAAGGTTTCGGATTTTTCAGCTGCCACCTGGCTGCGCCACCATTGCCACTTTCGTGTTTTCTTAGACCGTTTCCGGCGAAAGGCTCCTAGGGTATGCAATTCAAAACGCTAAAACCATGCTCAAATGTTGCAGTAGGGTCTGTAGATGTGCACAAAGGTTTCTGATTTTTCAGGTGCCACGTGGCTGTGCCACCATTGCCACTTTTGTGTTTTCTTAGCCCGTTTGCGGCAAAAGGCTCCTAGGGTATGTAATTCGAAATGCTAAAACCATGCTCAAATGTTGCAGTAGGGTCTGTAGATGCACACAAAGGTTTCGGATTTTTCAGGTGCCATGTGGCTGTGCCACCGTTGCCACTTTTGTGTTTTCTTAGACCGTTTCCGGCGAAAGGCTCCTAGGGTATGTAATTCGAAATGCTAAAACCATGCTCAAATGTTGCAGTGGGGTCTGTAGATGCGCACAAAGGTTTCAGATTTTTCAGGTGCCACGTGGCTGTGCCACCGTTGCCGCGTTTGTGTTTTCTTAGACCGTTTCCGACAAAAGGCTCCTAGGGTATGTAATTTGAAATGCTAAAACCATGCTCAAATGTTGCAGTGGGGTCTGTAGATGCGCACGAAGGTTTTGGATTTTTCAGCTGCCATGTGGCTGTGCCACCATTGCCACTTTCGTGTTTTCTTAGACCGTTTCCGTCGAAAGGCTCCTAGGGTATGTAATTCGAAACACTAAAACCATGCTCAAATGTTGTAGTGGGGTCTGTAGATGCGCACGAAGGTTTCCGATTTTTCAGGTACCACGTGGCTGTGCCACCGTTGCCACTTTTGTGTTTTCTTAGACCGTTTCCGGCGAAAGGCTCCTAGGGTATGTAATTCGAAACGCTAAAACCATGCTCAAATGTTTCAGTGGGGTCTGTAGATGTGCACGAAGGTTTCAGATTTTTCAGCTGCCTAGTGGCTGTGCTGTTGCCACTTTCACATTTTCTTAGACCGTTTCCGGTGAAAGGCTCCTAGGGTATGTAATTCGAAAAACTAAAACCATGCTCAAATGTTGCAGATCTGTAGATGCGCACAAAGGTTTTGGATTTTTGGGGTGCCACGTGGCTGTGCTACCGTTGCCTCTTTCATGTTCTCTTAGACCATTTCCGGCGAAAGGCTCCTACAGTATGTATTGCAAAATGGTAAAACCATGCTCAAATGTTGCAGTAGGGTCTGTAGATGTGCACAAAGATTTCGGATTGTTCAGGTGCCACGTGGCTGTGCCACCATTGCCACTTTCGTGTTTTCTTAGACCGTTTCCGGCGAAAGGCTCCTAGAGTATGTATTTCGAAACGCTAAAACCATGCTGAGATGTTGCAGTAGAGTCTGTAAATGCATAGGAAGGTTTTGGATTTTTTGGGTGCTAAGTGCCTGTGTCACCGTTGCCACTTTTGTGTTTTCTTAGACCGTTTCCAGTGAAAGGCTCCTAGGGTAAGTAATTCGAAATGCTTAACACATGCTCAAATGTTGCAGTAAGGTCTGTAGATGCGTACAAAGGTTTCAGATTTTTCAGATGCCACGTGGCGGTGCCACCGTTTTTCTTTCGTGTTTTCTTAGATCATTTCCGGCGAAAAGCTCCCAGAGTATGTAATTTGAAATGCTAAAACTATGCTCAAAAGTTGCAGTAGGGTCTGTAGATGTGCACGAAGGTTTCGGATTTTTGGGGTGCCACCGTTGCCACTTTCATGTTTTCTTAGACCGTTTCCGGCGAAAGGCTCCCAGGGTACATGTATGTAATTCGAAACGCTAAAACCATGCCCAAATGTTGCAGTGGAGTCTGTAGGTGCGCACGAAGCTGTGTCACCTGTGCCACTCAATATGATTTTAGTGTGTCATATAATACATTTCTTCTTTGTATCAAGCATTCATACAAAGTCAAGGATGCAAATGCGGGGATACACTATAGTGTGCTTTGCACACAAGTGACACCATCTATTGTTTCTTTGCTGGATGATGTTCTCGGGACAGCGATCTGTCCTCAGATCTTTTCGCTGGATATCCTGAATGCTCTACATATTCATGCCTCGATGTACTAGCTACCGGATGACCTGACGTTGGAGGGGAAGACTGGGAGCGTCTTTGCGTAACTGCTTGAATTTCCGAATTCGGATAGCTAGATTGAGCAGTCTAATGTGCTTGGTACTCGATGAGGAAGAAGCTGTAACTGTCGCCGACACTGGCTGCAGTGTGGTCGGAGCACCTCGATTGGCAACAAGGATGTTAGCTCTGACTGAGATAAGTTTTGTGCCACCGCAACAGTCGACAACGATTGTTGATGGGTTGGAGAAGGCTCTCCCGGTCGCGATCTGACCCCAGATCTCGCTGAGCATCCCGTTAAGAAACTTGCTGGCTTCTTCCCTTTTGTCGTCGTCACTGGGTGAGCTTTTGATTTTAAGGTGCTCGTTCTACCCAATTCAACACTTTCCTCGACCACTATGGACTTATCCGGTGATACGGCCCCCGCTGGCAGGGTTACCGCTTCACAGGTCGAGCTAGCTGCTTTAATGAAATAAGAGGCCTTATTCCTTTTTGTAAAAATTCAAGAGCACCTTTGAAGCTAACTCTGTTTGCTCATCTGAGCGGGACGACAGCAGCACATTTTGGATGGGTGTCACTGAACCATCACCATATTCTTGTTCCTCTGAAAAGAGACTGAAAAACTAGAATTAGCATGTGGCGACAGCTCCGGCATCGGAACTTTGTTGCATACATAATGCGACATCCTCCTCCAATGTTTGGCATCAAAACAACACAAGTAGCACACGTATCAGATGGAGTGCAGCGACTACAAGCAAAACAGCAAGCTTGTAAATCCGAGGCTGATTTCCTCGCCTTACACTTAGTGCATAAAGATTCCATAATAATATTTAGCCAAAGACTAAGTCCACTGCACCCCTAAACAATCAATAAATTATACATGTTAAAGGATACTGAAAATAAACGGCGATCAAAATTGTTTCGAAAAAATCAAAATTGAAAAAAAATGATTTTTGAAAAATTTTTGAAAATGCCTAAGTTCCCAAAGGGAACCTCATGAGCCCAAGGGCGTCCCGATAGCGCATAAATGTGGACAAACACCAAAAAATTTAAGCTACACTACCTGCATCATAAATACATGTATCCTACTACAAATATGATAACTGTGCTACACTATAAAATAATAATACACTAATGTAAAGCGTTGTCCAAGTGAAAACCATCAACAGGAAAAATCGGAAACTAAACAACAGGCTATACAATAGGCCCAAAGTCAGAAACCGGTCAATAACTACCTGATGGAAAGCTAGATCTTCCTGTGAAGAAAAAACAATACATCTGGAAGAAGAAGACAACATACATCCTAACACCCCCAGGATGAGGATGTATCCATTGGGATAAACGGAATAAACATTCCGTAGATCTCATTAAACTCCCAATGGGAAGAGAGGGCAGGAACATTTAACAAACAATAGGTTTATCATCAGTAAGAATGACGTTCAGGCCCATGTCTCGAAAATGGGAAACATGAATATTTTTATAAAATTATTAATAAATTACAGCTCTGAACGTTCAAAACCTCCGTAGTTCACTTCCAGTATCCTTTCAGTTCCTTGAATCCACCATAATCATGATTACTTTGTGCCTGGCATATTCAGAAAAGAGTATTTGAAGCAGAGATGTCAGTTCAGATGTTGCGGACTTTGGGCCAAAACAGAAGAATGATGTTGACGCCAGTTTCGGTCACTTCCTGGTTACTGCGCATACTCAGTAAGCTAAAGTATGGAGGACCAGTTAGGACTTTTCTTTTTCAGTTTTGTATGCAAATTTTGGGGGATTGGGGGGGTTCAAAATTTGTGTTTGGCCCTGGAAATTAAAGAGTTTGCACAAGCTAAGTCTGGGCCATTGGTTATTAGTATAACCAGAGGTACTGTGAGCAAGATCACAAAGTGATACCCCCTGCGCTGTCAGAACGGAATTATATTGCTTCATGCACATCTTCATATGGAGTTCTTCCATTGTGTAAAGTTTCATGAAAATTCTTCAAACGGTTTAGGAGGAGTTGCGCTTATAAGGATGGACAGACAGATGGATGGATGGATGGATGGATGGATGGATGGACGGACGGATGGACGGATGGATGGATGGACGGATGGATGGACGGATGGACGGACGGATGGACGGACAGATGGGGTGATTCCTATATATCCCCCCAAACTTTGTTTGTGGGGGGTATAAAAATACTGTATGGTAATACTGATTTAAACAATCATGCAGTTGGGAAGACTCCTATCACATTTGGTGAAATGTAATCAATTTGTTTTGGGGGGCCTGAAATAGGACATGACACACACACATGATGCACCAACATTTGGTGTACAATGTGCATAACCAAGTCACATCAAAACGAAAACCAAAGTCTCTAGTGAGTCTAAAACGCTCACCTGGCTCAAGTTGTCAGAGATAAGTGTATCAGTAAGTGATCAGCAGCAAGAGCAATTTTTTGATTTGCTATGCCACTGAACAAAATTTTCTTTTGTTTTCAACTACTGTGGTTCTCTCTACCCACCCACCCACCCACCCACTCCCCACCCCCCCCCCCCCCCCCCCCCCCAGAAAAAAAAATAAAAAAATTCCGGCATAAATGAAATACTTATGAACCAGTTATATACTACATGACAAATTTGGTTCACATCTGCCGGTTGGATCAGAAAATTGAAATTTTGAGTATAGCCCAAATTTTGACTTGGTGAGTTTCTTTGAAAAAAGTGAATCTGCATCACTAGAGTAAGTTCCAAACAAGAAATCTAAGCATTATTGCAAGTGGCTTATAAAAAGAGAATTTTAAAAGCATTTTAGGCTAGTGGAGCATTAACCCCATCCCAATATAGTAATTTTGGAGGGAAAAATCAGAAGAGTAAATTTCACCAGCCTGAAGATGGCAGCAGCTTCATTTGAACAAAGGAGAAAAGATTTGCTCCAAAGATGGTCTGTGCCAAAAATGAATGAATTTGGCCCAGTGGTTTTAAAGAATAAGAAAAATTTCAAACTGGAGAAACAGAATTTTACTGCCACCAGTAAATTCAAGTCTGTGTGAAAATGGTTAAAGCATCAAAAATATACAAAACAGAGAGAGAATTTATGGAGGCTTATTTTGGGAGGGAGGGGGGGGGGGGGTAAGATATTTTTAAAGAAATCAAAAAATTGTTTTCATTAACAGTATTACATAAAATCTTTGGAACCCACATTTAAGTCTTGAGAGGGCTGAATTAAAGACATTCATACAGATAACAGATAAATTTTTTCCAAGAAACCAGAAAAAACATAAGTGCATAGCACTGAAAGGGTTTGAGAATGGCATCAATAAAATCTTTGGAACCCACATTGCAGTCTTGAAGAACTCTTAACAATTTGTATAGGGAAAAATCTTGCTGCAAAAAATGCGGACTCATCATTTTTTCAATACCCTCTACTGGGCACCCTGATAGAACCAGTGGCAATTTTTTTAGCCAATCCATTCTACTGGTCCTAAGGATGCTTCATACCAAATAACAGTTCTCTGTTCCATGTGGTTTGGCAAATATGGGCTTTTGAATTTTTTTCTGTTTTTAGCCCCTGGTGTTGCAACAGAGCAGTGAAAAAATTTTTCTTCGGGCACCAATCAATTAATTGGGACCCACTTATACTACATGCTAAATATGGTTGAAATTGGCCCACCGGTTCTTGAAGTAGAAATTTGGGGTGGAGCCCAAGATGGAGATGCCCACCACAGAGAGCCCAAATATTGGCCTACCACCTTCCCTTGAACATACTTTAATCTTCAACACCAAAGGATGTTCCACACCAAATATCAAGGCATTCCCTCTGGTGGTTCATGAGAAGAAGATTTATAAAGATTTTTAAGCTTTTGGGGCATTAACCAAAAGCCCGAATATGGCAGCTGCTTCATTTGAACAAAATAGAAAGGGTATACTCCATAGATGGTCTGTGCAATATATGCTTGAATTTGGCCCAGTGGTTGTGGAGAAGAAGTCAAGTTTGCAAAAGTTGATAGACGATGGAAGTACGACAGATGCCGGACAAAAAGTGATGGCAATAGCTCCCACTGACTTGCAGTCAGGTGAGCTAAAAAAAAAATTAACAATAAAATTAAAACTTGTGCATGTTGGAGCCCAAACGCAACTTTTGTGCTCCCAAAACAAGCCCAAATATGGATGCAGAAACTTGCCTTCAACTAACATGAATGAATATGAGTGAACATGCCATTTGCTAAAGAATCAACATTATCTGTACAGTGACAAAATGTAAGAATTTCACAAAAATTACAGGTTTTGTATTCGTTTCACAGAAAATGCAAGTTTTTTTGTGTTTGTGGAGAGTTAAATGTCACTAAGAAAGATATTATAAATTTATAGTAATTTGTATACTTTTATACTTACCAATGGCCCAGACTAGCTGGTGCTTAACACAAAGCTATTAAGGGCCAAACACAAATTTTGAACCCCCCAAATTTGTTTGCAAAACCGAAAATTAAAAGTCCTATCTGGCCCTCCATACATTTACTCTCCGCGCATGCACAGACGTCAGGAAGTGACCAGAATTGGAGCCACCATCATTCTTTGTAGAAGAGAGTACTACATAAAAATTCAGCGGGGAGGTATGAGTGACCAGTGAACACTCATGGGAGGGCCATCTCTCCGTCTGGGCCATTGGTAAGTATAAAAATATGCAAACTACTAGAAAATTTATAATATTTTTACACTGTAAACCAATGGCCCAGACATGCTGAATCGTACAAAGGTGGAGGGCCTAGGACTTCAGAATTAGTATATCAACATAGTTCCAATCCTGTAATCCAAGGTGAAAGGAAATGTATGTCTCTCTATACAGTAATAGAGAAGACGTTTCATAAAAAAGGAGCCCAGTTCAAGTAATTCCGTAAACTTAGCATGAAGACTATGCTAATTGGATGTAACAAGTTCCCAATTTTTAAGGTTAGCCTGGACTTAGCCCCCAAAATTAGGATGTCGTATTTGAGAATGAGAGAATATCCCCCACAAACATACGCCATATACAATAAAACTCCAGCTGTCTGCAGGATATAATTAGACAAAACAGCTTCACTCACAGTTATATACTTATTAAGCCGGAGGAGAGGTAAAAAAATCCCCCCCCCCCCCCCCCCACCTTTTTCTTTTGAAGGAATCTTCAAAAAAAAGAGGGGAGCGCTCTGGAATCAGTAAAAGCGGAACCAAAAAACAATATAAATATTTGTCGAACAGGCACTCAGGTATTAATTTATTATTAATAAATGGTGCTTAACGCCACTTCAGAAGTTAAGGCTATGGCGACGATCCTGGTAATTAATATTGCCGGCTATATGACATACACCAGAGACAGCATACGCAGATAGGTCGAAAACCGGTGATATAATATACAACATACACATGTCCAATTAAACCACAATGGACGATCTCTGGAGAGTAAACACACTCGTATACGACATATAGACAAATAATCACAGGAAACCAACCAACTAAAAAGTGGATGTGCCCATGAAGTCGCCATAGAACACGACCCAGTCGCCAATCGAGAAGTGAAGAAATGCATGCATGTATTTAAACTCATATGAGGCTTGCAGAAAGAAAACTACATCTTGCCCGGTAATCGCCTCTAAACACATTGGCGGTGTGGGGGTGGTGGGGGATTCGAAGTCATATCGAACCCTCCTCACCCGCATTACTTAATCGTTCTTGTGTTAGTCATAAAATAATATAGGAACCGCAATGGTTCCCTCACGTCTAACCGACTCCATTATGCCACTATGGGCGGAGAAGGGCGTGAAGAACAAAAACTTCCCCTGATAAAGAGGTCCTCTCGTGGAGGACGCTTCCGGGGAACATCCCATAACAGACACTTGAGAAGACTGATCAAAGGTTTCTGTGACGACAGGGTGCTACTAGTAGGATTCACAACGAGACTGTTTGATCTTAAACATTATCTACTGAATCAATTGAATTGGAGGATACACGTATCCTATCATTCATCCCCATGAGATCGGCAGAGCGTCTACTGCATATGCTCAATGGTCTGGGCATGGCAACAAGAACGACGGTAACTGATTGTTCTGGTGTGTTGCAAACACATCTATCATGGGCGTTCCCTCTGGTAGCAAATCTGCCCAAATACTCGCTTGTTGAGCATCCACTCCAATTGCAACAGGTGTCCTTTCTGAGAGAGCGGGTCTGGTAGTACGTTCAGACGACCCCGGTATATGATGGATAGAAAGATGAACATGATGATTCATGACGTATAGGAAAATCTTCTCCATTAGTTGGCATAATGGAAATGAATGGGTGCCGCCCTGGTTCCCGATGTACACTACTACTGTCGAGTTGTTCGACCAAATTGAACATAGACATCCGTTATTATGTGAATCCAATGTTGTAGCGCTGCTATATTGACATCATCTCTTGATGTTTATGTGATTCTCCTGGAACCGAGGGTCCCAAAGACCCTGACACTTCAAGACTGCGGGACTTAGGGTAGCGCCCCAACCCGTCTGACTCACATCCGTCACAATCGTGAAAGCCAGATCCAGCAGTTGCAGCAGAACTCCCTAAGTTAACCACTGAATATCTGCCCAAATCTGAACCCTTGTTTACTAGGTCCGTTAAAACAATACTGGTTCAAGCGAAAGCACCTTCACACTCCAGTTCTGAGTAAAGAATATCTGGAGGGGACGTGCGCAGGGGTGGCCCATCGGAATGAGATCCACAGCCGCTCTGCAAAGCTCCAACAGTCGCATGAATTCCCTCACTATTAATGCGTCGAAGTGTAGACAAAAGCGAGCATAACAACTGACTAATTTTGCTCTGGGTAACAGCAGACAAACCAGATTATTGGGAGTCTCAAAGCTCATTCCCAAGTGAATAGATGACTTGTACAGAGCTAGATCCAACTTCTTCTCGTTTACGATGAAACCGAGACGTTGGAGTAATAGAAGCAGACTCTAAACATTGTTCTGAAGTATAATTCTGTTGCCGTAACCCTGTAGAAGGTCGTCCAAGTAAGCCGACATTACCGCAGACGAATGAGCTCGTAAGTAAGACATTACTGAGTCAAGGGGCCAGATTCAGACCAAAGCATATTGTTCTGAACTGAATACACCTTCCCTTGTACGGTGAACCGCAGGTACTTTTAGAATGCCGGATGTACCAGGACATGAAAGTATGCATCCTTAGATCTATGCTTGCCGCATAATTGATCACTCGAATGCTCCCTTTTACCGACTGAATGATTTCCATAAAAAACACTTTTGGAGCCATGATAAGCTTGTTATCCAGCTCAAGTCTATTACCGGTCGGAACGAGCCGTCTGGCTTCGGTACGAGTAACAGGTGACTGTAAAAATTTTGAGAATCCTGATTCTCGATGACCTATATTGCTTCCTTTGATAAGAGAGCTTCTACCTCTGGTAGGAGAAACTCTCTTATGCAAGAATTTGATGGAATATTTGCCTAAAGAGGACAAATCTTGTGAGTGGGGTTTCACTAGACGCTTTCTTAACAGCCTGTTCATAGACTAACGAAAGCTAGTCGTCGAAAATAAAATGTCCGGAAACCGTAGCGACTCGGAGAGAGCTTTTCACCTTGTCATCTCATCAGTGATGACGACGCAAGGGCAGCATCACGTCTGATTAACTCCAGATTAACCACTGTTAGGGCGGAGTTATACATAATTGCCCTGGAAAGAACTCTAAGAGAGGTACGAACATCCTCATATTCCTTTCCCTTGAAACGTTGCGCCATAGCTCTTATGAGGTGATCTGCATAAGACATAACATCCAAATTCGCTCTATTTGAAGAAATTGCTGTCTCAATTGTGTTTGAGAGAATAGTGAATGATAAAGGTAAGGATTCTTCTAGATCTGCCGGCCTGCTCATCTCAACGCAGAAGAACTCTCTGAAATCTTCCCCGACTGTTTTTAAATGAACGTAGTCCAAAAAACGGTATGTATACGGAAGATGAAGATATGAAACCGCATTCTTGCTCGCACTCAAGAGGATAAATACGGTGTCGTCTATATGACCAAAGACCTGTGACACCTGCATAAACTGAACTGGAAAAAAAAGGACTTCCTCCTTTGTCTGGATAAAGTCTGCGCCTAATGACGCCAGCGGTTTCTCTCTTGTCATCGCAGCATTCTGATTCGGCGGAACAAAATCAGGGTAGTATTGATGGATGAAAGCCATCGCAAACCATGTACTGTTCTGAAAGGGAAGGGTAATTCTCTTCCTTATCCCTTTCACCATCCGAAAAATCAGTTGCGAATCTCAGTCCATTGCATCTGCGCGAACAGACGACTGGACCAACCCAGCACCGTCCGGCAGCTCAGATTCTGAGTCTGAGGGAGGCTGTATCTGCACTTGCTGGGATGCTGCAATCAGCTGCGCAATCTGCGACAGCAAGTCCATCATCGAGTGCTGTTGAGCAGCGGTTTTCAGTTCCTTAGCCGCATGCTGCTCCTGGGACGGTGTGTCGGAAATGGATCCTTTCTCCGAATGTCCTGATGATCAAGGCCTCATCTCCCTAGCTACCTGATGGTCCGACTTCACTGGCAAAGAGTGGTTCCTTCTTCGTGCAGCAGGCTGGATAACCGAAGTCGGGTAGCTAGGATGCAGTTGTGTGTGCTTAAATAACATAGCGGAGGAAGCCGTGACTGAAGCCGACCCCGGCTACAGACTAGACGGAGCATCCTGAGTGGCGGGTGGACATATGCTCCGTCTCGTGCAAGTTTCCAACCAGAAAACTTCATTTCGGCCTTGTGAAACGTAGCGGAGGAAGCCTGGACTTAAGCCGACCCCGGCTGCAGACTAAACAGAGCGTCCCGAGTGGAGGGCGGACATATGCTCCGGCTTGTGCAAGTTTCTCAAAACAACATCTAACTCCAGACGTTGCTAGATTAGAGAGGGGGCCTCTGCTGCTCTATCAGACCTCACCGAATACAAGAACTTGCTGACTTTCTCCCTATTTCCTCCCTATTTCCGTCGTCGCTGGGTGAGCTATTTATATTATAGCGCTCGCTCTACCCAATCCACTTCCTAGACCGCAACAGACTTATTTATTTATTTATTGGTAGTTAAGGTCACATACTTATGAACAATGGCTAATCGTGACCGTGACAGTTTTATGGGAGGAGAAAGCCAGAGTACCCAGAGAACCACCGAACAGCGAAGAGCAACTGTCAGCTCCTCAACATTCTAACACAGTTCAAGCTCCGCTCAAGCAGGGTTACAACGGTTGAAGACATGTGCACCATTGATGTGCAGTACGCCTCAGTACATAGCGTCATCGTACCCCCATGTAGGCAAGTGGGATAAAGTGCCTTGCCCAAGGACACAACACAGGTCGTCCCGGACAGGGATCAAACTCGGGACCTCAAGCATAGAAGTCCAACAGTCTATCACTGAGGCACCGCGCACCCCCGCAACGGACTTACCCGGCACCCACAGACGGAGTACCGCTTCACTGGTCGAGCTAGCTGCTTGCAAGAGATTAAAACCTTTAACAAAAGGCCCTAACTCTTGCAATAATGAGCACTGCAACTAGCTCTATATGTTCCACGGAGCGCGACGACGGTAGTGCACTTGGATGGGTGTCAGAATATCATCACCATGTTCATGTTCCTCTGAAATAGAAACTGACTGTGAATGAATTAAAACGTGGTATGAGGCTCTGATCCTCAGAACCTCACCACCAACAACCTACCACGACACCCGACTCCAACATTAGTCATCCCAGTGCAACACAAGAATGACAACAGTCTGCAGGAGTGCATCAACTAAACTAAGTTGATATCAGTCCTCCAAAGGAAACATTAAGAGCCCAAGGGCATCCTGATAGAGCCTAAGTGTGGACAAAATCCAAAATTTTTGAGCTACACTACCGGAATAACAATCCATGTATCCTACAGTATACTACAGTAATAGAATATAAAAAAACTACTTATACATGAGGACGTTGATAATGTAAACAACGTCAATGTAAAGAAGACATCAGGCACACAAAAATGCCTAAAGTCAGAACCAATTAAAATGCTATCAGATGCAAAGCTAGATCTTCATACCAAGAAAAAACGATACATCGGATAGAAGATGCAAGACTAAACGGCCTAACACCCCTAGGGTGAGGACGTAACCCTGGGGAAGAAACAGAATAATGTTCTGTAATAAATGTTAAACTCCCAAGAAATTTAATAAAAAATTTCAATAAACAAGAGGCCCCAAGGGGCCTGAGGGCGCTCACCTGACATGGTAGCCTTAATATCAACCCAGGGAATTGATTTCAACAAGTTGCATCTGCTCCTCCTAAGACAAGCCAAAACCAATACCGGGTCTGGACCTGCGTCGCTGCATGCAATTGAATCAGCAAACAGGAAGTGGCTGCACAGCAGATCTGAAAATTGCATACACGATACAACTGATCATTATCAGGCTCCAGATGAAATATAAAATCAATCCCTTGCAAAGAAGCCGAGAAAAGTTTGAAAATTACAATGTTCAGTGGGTACAGTAAAATTTCAAAGTATCGGTAAACAGGAAGTGGCTGCACGGCAGATCTGAAAATTGCATACACGATACAGCTCATCATTATGAAGCAGCAGACCAAATATAAGATCAATCCCTTGCATAGAAGTCGAGAAAACCTTGACGGAAAATTTCAATGTTCAGTGGGTACAGTAAAATTTCAAAGTATCAGCAAACAGGAAGTGGCTGCATGGCAGATCTGAAAATTGCTTACACAATACAACTCATCATTATGAAGCAGCAGACCAAATATAAAAACAATCCCTTGCATAGAAGCTGAGAAAACCTTGACGGAAAATTTCAATGTTCAGTGGGTACAGTAAAATTTCAAAGTATCGGCAAACAGGAAGTGGCTGCACGGCAGATCTGAAAATTGCTTACACGATACAACTCATCATTATGAAGCAGCAGACCAAATATAGAATCATTCCCTTTCATAGAAGCCAAGAAAACTTTGACGGAAAAAGTGTTTCGGACGGACGGATGGACAAAGGGACGGACGGACTGACGGACGGACAGACGGACTGAGTCGAGCGGTTACTAGACCTGCTCTGCCGCTGGCGACGCAGGTAAAAAACTTATACCAAATATCCCAAGATTCTGACCAGTGGATCTAAAAAAAGATTTTTAAAGAATATTCCTCATATTGAACTAAGTTATAATTCGGGCTCCCACAGGGAGCCCATATATGAACCCAGGGACTTGGCTTTAACAAACTTGAATCTCACCCCACTAAGGATGCTGCACACCATATATCAAAACATTCCGACTGCTGGATCTAAAGAAGAAGATTTTTAAAGAAAATTCCTCATTTTGAACTAAGTTACAATTCAAGCTCCCACAATAGGTCCAAATATGGACCTAGGGACATGGCTGAACAAACTTGAATCTCACCCCCTAAGGATGCTGCATACCAAATATCAGAAAATTCCGACAGCTGGATCTGAAAAAGATTTTTAAAAAAAATTCCCTCATTTTGAACTAAGTAATCATTCGGGCTCCCACAGTGAGTCCAAATATGGACCTACGGACATGGCTTGAACAAACTTGAATCTCACCTCCCCCTCCCCTCCCCCCCCCCCAAGGATGCTGCATACCAAATATCAAAACATTCTGACTGCTGGATAATCTGAAGAAGATTTTTAAAGAAAATTTCTCATTTTGAACTAAGTTATAATTCAGGCTACCACAGTGAGCCCAAATTTGAACCCAGGGACTTGGCTTGAACAAACTTGAATCTCACCCCCCTAAGCATGGTGTATACCCAATATCAAAAGATTCTGCCTGCTGGATCTTGAGAAGAAGATTTTCAAAGAAATTTGCCTGAAATGCACTATGTTCAAATTTGGGCTCCTATACTGAGCCCAAATGTAAACCCAGGGGGCCGATTTGAACAAACTTGAATCAGATCCACCCCACAATGTTCCATACCAAATATCAAAAGATTCTGCCTGCTGGATCTGGAGAAGAAAATTTTTGAAGAAATTTGCCTGAAATGCACTTAGTTCGAATTCGAGCTTCTATAGTGAGCCCAAATATGAATCTAGGGAGCCGATTTGAACAAACTTAAATCAGATCCACCCCACAATGTTGCATACCAAATATCAAAAGATTCTGCCTGCTGGATCTGGAGAAGAAGATTTTTTAAGAAATTTGCCTGAAATGCACTAAGTTCGAAATCAGGCTCCTATACTGAGCCCAAATATGAACCCAGGGGGCCGATTTGAACAAACTTGAATCAGATCCACCCTACAATGTTGCATACCAAATATGAAAAGATTCTGCCAGCTGGATCTGGAGAAGAAGATTTTTTAATCTTTTTCCCATTGCCTATAGTGTTAAAAAGTGCTGATTCAGCACTTTTTCAAAGTCCTGAAAAAAGTACCTTGTGATCAAACCGATAGGGATTTTTTTTAACCATTCTATTCTACTGGATAAAAGTAAGCTTTATACAAAATAACAATTTTCTGTGCCGTTTAGTTTTGGAGATATGGCAGTTTTAAGGTTTTTCCTATTTTTAGCTCCCGGGGTTCCCACGGGGCAATGAGAAATTTTTTTTTTGCATCAATCAACTACTTATGACCCATTATCATCTCATATCAAATCTGGTTCAAATCGACCTCACGGTTCAGAAAATAGAAATTTTAGGCGTGGCCAAAATTTTTGCCCCTCCCATAACGAAGGCAAATAATGCCAGACAAACTTCTCTTGAACAAACTTGATTCTAAACCTCAAAAGGACTCTGTATACCACATATGAAGTCTCTGCTACTGGTGGTTCATTAGAAGATTTTCAAAAAAATTGGCCATTTTTTCCCCACACCTCTGCTCAATATGAGCCGAAACCTAATTTGGATAAAAATCAAAATGCCCCTATATAACCACTACTTACATGAAATTTAATTAAAATGTGGCAAGTGGTTTAGGAGAAAGAGGCTCAAACACCACCTTCACGCAAGACGACGGACGGACGACGGACGAAGAGTGATAAAAGCTCACCCTGACTTTCAGTCAGGTGAGCTAAAAATAGCCAAAAAGCTTAAGAGTTTAACAGGAAGGGTTCATGGAAGGATAGGGAAGGAACACTAAACAAACAGTGGAATAATCATTTTTAAAAATGATGACGTCTGGCATATGTCCCGAAATTGGGACCCATAAAATAATTTTATAAATATAAAGTTACAGCCCTGAACGTCCAAAACCACCGGCGAACACTTCCTTCACCCACTAACAGCCTTGTATCCACCAATTCTTGCATTGATTTGTGTCTGGCATCCTCAAATGAAAGTGTCAATGACACTGTAGCTTAACTTGTGTGTTGTGTTTGATGAAAAGGCTAATGTTCAATGTTTATGAAAAGATTATGAAATAAGACAAGAATTGTGATAATTGGGAATATGTTCATTTCTGTTAATGTATGTTATGTTTTTGATAAAAATAATATGAGGCGTACACTGTACTAAAGAGTTGAGGGGTGGGTTAATATGACCTCACAGTTAATGTATGTGGCCCTCACAGTTAATGTATATCAACAAAAGTTACAAGTTGCAGTGAAATTATTCCAAAATGAGTCATCCTGTCAAGTTACATTAAAATCCCTTCATAAATATGGCCTGTAGACTGTGCTAAAGGTTTTCGGGCTTTGGGCCCCTGTAGCCGTCAGTTTCCCAATTGCGTCCAAGGGGGACGTTCTCATCTAGACATTATATGAAGTCAACCTACCAAGTTACAATGAAATCCCTTCATAAATATGACTTGTAGACTGTGCTAAAGGTTTTTGGGCTTTGGGCTCTAGCAGCCATCATGGTTGAATGATCGCAACCAAAAGGGGACATTCTCATCTGGGCATCATCTGGAGTGATCCTACGAAGTTACAATGAAATCCCTTCACAAATATGACCTGTTGACTGTGCTCAAGGTTTTCGGGCACTTGTAGCCATCACAGTTGACCAATCACGACCAAAAGGGGATGTCATCATCTAGGCATTATATGGAGTCATCCTACCAAGTTACAATGGAATCCCTTCATAATTATGACCTGTAGACTGTTCTAAAACGAGTCATCCTGTCAAGTTACATTAAAATCCCTTCATAAATATGGCCTGTAGACTGTGCTAAAGGTTTTCGGGCTTTGAGCCCCTGTAGCAATTACAGTAGCCCAATCGTGTCCAAAAGAGGTCGTTCTCATATAGACATTATATGAAGTCAACCTACCAAGTTACAATGAAATCCCTTCATAAATATGACCTGCAGACTGTGCTAAAGGTTTTTGGGCTCGGGCACCCATCAAGGCTGAATGATCACGACCAAAATGGGATGTTCTCATCTAGACATTATTTGGAGTCATCCTATCAAGTTACAATGAAATCCCTTCATAAATATGACCTGTAGACTGTGCTAAAAGTTTTCGGGCTTCGGGCACCTTTAGCCATCACAGTTGCCCAATCATGTCCAAAAGGGGATGTTCTCATCTAGACATTATATGAAGTAAACCTACCAAGTTACAATGGAATCCCTTCATAAATATGACCTGCAGACTGTGCTAAATGTTTTTGGGCTTCGGGCTCCGGCAGCCATCATGGTTGAATGATCGCAGCCAAAGGGAAAAATCTCATCTGGGCATCATCTGGAGTCATCCTACGAAGTTACAATGAAATCCCTTCATAAATATGACCTGTAGACTGTGCTCAAGGTTTTCGGGCTTCGGGCACTTGTAGCCATCACAGCTGACCAATCACGACCGAAAGGGGACGTCATCATCTAGGCATTATATGGAGTCAACCTAACAGGTTACAATGAAATCCTTCCATAAATATGACCTTTTTTCTATGCTAAAGGTTTTTGGGCTCGGGCAGCCATCAAGGATGAATGATCGCAATCAAAATGGGACGTTCTCTTCTAGACATTATTTGGAGTCATCCTACCAAGTTTCAAGGGAATCCCTTCATAAATATGGCCTGTAGACTCTGCTAAACGTTTTCGGGCTTCGGGCCCCTGTAGCCGTCAGTTTCCCAATTGCGTCCAAAGGGGACGTTCTCATCTAGACATTATTTGAAGTCAACCTACCAAGTTACAATTAAATCCCTCCATAAATATGACTTGTAGACTGTGCTAAAGATTTTGGGGCTTTGGGCTCTGGCAGCCATCATGGTTGAATGATCGCAACCAAAAGGGGACATTCTCATCTGGGCATCATCTGGAGTGATCCTACGAAGTTACAATGAAATCCCTTCATAAATATGACTTGTTGACTGTGCTCAAGGTTTTCGGGCTTCGGGCACTTGTAGCCATCACAGCTGATCAATCATAACCAGAAGGGGATGTCATCATCTAGGCATTACATGGAGTAAACCTAACAGGTTACAATGAAATCCTTCCATAAATATGACCTTTTGCCTATGCTAAAGGTTTTTGGGCTCGGGCAGCCATCAAGGATGAATGATCGCAATCAAAATGGGACGTTCTCTTCTAGACATTATTTGGAGTCATCCTACCAAGTTACAATGGAATCCCTTCATAAATATGACCTGTAGACTGTGCTAAAGGTTTTTGGGCTTCGGGCATCTTTAACCGTCACAGTTGCCCCAATCTTGTCCAAAAGGGGACGTTCTCATCTAGACATTATATGAAGTCAACCTACCAAGTTACAATATGACCTGTAGACTGTGCTCAAGGTTTTCGGGCTTCGGGCACTTGTAGCCATCACAGCTGATCAATCATGACCAAAAGGGGATGTCATCATCTAGGCATTATATGGAATCAACCTAACAGGTTACAATGAAATCCTTTCATAAATATGACCTTTTGCCTATGCTAAAGGTTTTTGAGCTCGGGCACCGATCAAGGCTGAATGATCGCGATCAAAATGGGTCATTCTCATCTAGACATTATCTGGGAGTCATCCGACCAAGTTACAATGAAATCCCTTCATAAATATGACCTCTAGACTGTGCTAAAGGTTTTCGGGCTTCGGGCCCCTGTAGCCCATCACAGTTGCCCAATCACGGCCAAAAGGGGACTTTCTCATCTAGACATTATATGAAGTCAACCCACCAAATTACAATGAAATTCCTCAATAAATATTACCTGTAGACTGTGCTAAAGGTTTTTGGGTTTTGGGCTGGGCAGTCGTCACGGTTGGCAGATCATGCCCAAATGGGGAAATTCTCATCTAGACATCATAGGGAGTCATCCTACCAAGTTACAATGAAATCCCTCCACATTAAACATGACCTGCAGACTGTGCTAAAAGTTTTTGGGTTTCGGGCTTTGGCCCTTAATGGCTTTGCGTTAAGCACCAGCTCGTCTGGGCCATTGGTTTACAGTGTAAAAGTTAAAAAATTTATAGTAATTTATATATTTTTTTATACTTACCAATGACCCAGACATAGCTGGTGCTAACTCTTAAAATATAGGGCCAAACACAAATTTTGCCCCCCAATCCCCAAAATTTGCATCTAAAACCAAAGAAAACATGTCCTGAATGGCCCTCCACACTTCACCTCTACTGCGCATGCGCAGTGTCAAGGACGTTCCGAAATTGGCGCCATTATTCATTCTTATAACCAGTGCCTGGTAAGCGCTATGTACTCAGCGGGGAGGTAAGTGTTCCCAACTCCTGGGAGGGCCATCCCCGTCTGGGTCATTGGTAAGTATAAAAAATATATAAATTACTATAAATTTTTTAAAATTTTTATACTGTACCAATGACCCAGACATAGCTGAATAGTAAAAAGGCTGGAGGGCCAAGGACATAGAGCAAGATGGAATACGCTCAATTATATAAAATAAGAGTCATCCCCTCTAGGGAATAGAAGTATTAGGCCTTACATGTATCTTTCTTATTTATGATAAATTAGAAAGATACAACACCTTCCAAATTGAGCATCCTACATCCATGTACTCTATCTAGTATAATCCTTGTACTAATAATTTTTAAAATAAGCCAATAAATAAAGTAAGTCTAGAGAAAAGAGACTCTTAATACTCCTTAAAAGTGTCTGAGGATTGTATAATAATGTCCGTTGACACGTGCTATATTCAAAAGCTATACTTTAAAAACTAAGACCTGAATGAATTTTTAAAACATAAACTTCTCACTAAACAACCATCCCAATAACAGCTCAGAATTACTAACTCCCCTTGTTTTCATAGTAAAACAGGTGACCCAAGGGAACACCCTCCCCCCCCCCCCCCCCCCCCCCCTTTTCCTTGCCCTGGGTCAAATAGCCCAGAGCGAAGAGGGCAGCAGAACGGAGTCACTGCCGAAACAGACAGCCTACCTAGCTATAGTAGCAACTGTAAAGTGAATGACATTCTGAGCAGAAGATAATAGACCTAACAATAGAGGCCTCCAGAAATGGACTCAATATTTCTGAGATAAAAATTCATGAATGTGGATGGCTGAGCGCAACGAGCAGCCTTCAAAAATCAATAATAGCGACACTATTAATGTAAGCCCAAGATGTAGAAGAACTCTTACTTCATGAGCCGAAATCTCAAACACAACTGCTGAGTGAATGATATACCATAAGCAGTATCGATAGTTAATTGAATCCATTAGCAATAGAATGGAGCGTAACGTCCTTCTATTAGGCATCAAAGACAGAAGAAGCTTACGCCCGTAGAAATAAACAGATATCTGTTTATAAATACATAAACTCTAACCGGACAGAGTAAAGGCCTATGCCCGTACGAAGACGGAAGGACCTTAATAACAATAGGTTCCGGATATTAATTAGGAGCCTGACTCTTATGCGAAAATCCAACCTAAATAGTAAAGGAAGTAGTGATTCCGAAACTACTAAAGTGAAAATCATCCACCGATAGTGCATGAAACTCACTGACTCTTAGTAAAAGAGAAGCCAACAGAATTACTGTCTAAAAGGTCAAAATTTGAAAACTACTGTTTCCAGAGGCTCAAATGATTACTTAACTAAATAAGAACCGAAGTTACTAACTGACTTAGATAAAGAGACATAAGACTCAATTGTAAACTATCATAGAGTGCATAGGTATGAGGTAACATAAACCTATAACCTTAATAATAACAGGCTGCAGTAGATCTTGTCAAACAAGTATACTAAAAAGTTGGAATGACTAGTATGGAGGAATCAACAATATCAACATAGTGATCCCTACACCAACGACGGAAGAGCCTCCACTTTAGCCGCATAGTATAGCGAAGATCAGGTTCTCCTATAGTAAGAAATCGCGTCCAAAGCTCATCCAGTACAATGCTTACAATGCAAAAAGGACAACACAACGGAATACGTGAAGGTTGAGACCTTGCGGGTTGTGATAAAGATGACACGATTTTACCCAGCGAAAAAAGATCCTCTCATGGAGGAAGATTTCGCGTTAAGTCCCACAGTAGACATCAGAGTAAATTTACCCACGGTCTCTGTGAAGACAGAGATGCTATCAACAGAAATGTATTGTGGTTGTTTATCTTAGCAATACTTGCTGAAACAACAGCGCAGGAGGATATCCTATCATTCCATCCTATTAGATCAATAGAGCATTAACAACATAAGCTCAGAGATCCGGACAAGCAAACACATACGTCTGCAATTGATTAGCAAGTTGTGTCGTAAATAAATTGTCATTGGGCACTCCCATTGATAGCAAATCTGATTGAATACTTGTTTGTTGAGAGTCCATTCTGACGGCAACAAGCGACCCATAAGTGAACGGGAGTCCGGTAATACAATCAGACGACCCGGAATAAGACGGACTGAAGCAGAACTTGGTGTACTATAACAAACAGAAGGATTCTTTCCATTAAATTGAATAACGGAAACGAATGAGTGCCTCCCTGGTTCCGGAGATACGCCACTACTGTCAAATTAACGGACAGGATTTGGACATGCGTTTCTGAATAATGTTCATCCAATGACATAAAGCAAGCCTAAAAAAACATTATTCTGTGGAAGATAAGTACTTGCTTAGAGACTGCGGAACCCAAAGACCCTGGAACTTCGAATCCGTTGGGATCAATATTATATCCCAACCTGTTTGACTGGCAACCGTCATAATTATAAAACTCGGATCCGGCAACTGCAGTGGCACTCTCTGAGTCAACCACCGAATGTTTGCCCCAGTCTGAATCTCTTGCTACACTAGATAGACAAGAGAACGCGTAAATCGAGCAATTCATGGATTGCTGAAAAGTTGCCGTCGAAGAGAAGCTTGTCCGAGAACGAAGCGACTCTGAGAGAGTTCTTCACCTTACTATCCACGCGCGTGGATGTAGCTAGGGCTGCGTCACGTCTAACCAACTCCAAGCAGCCACTGAAGGGCGGAGTTATACGTGAACAAACTACTGCCCTCAAAAGAAATCACATTGAGGATCATATCCCGGAATTCTTTCTCTTGAAGACGTAATGATAAAGCCTCAGTAAGGTGGATTACGTATGATAAAGCGTCTAAGTTAAGTCTATTAGACATCATTGTCATTTCCAACATTGTGGTTGGAAAAGACATAGACGGCGAAAAAGATTATTTCCAGTCTTTAACCACGCCGTCTAGACGCATATGAACTCTCGGTATGCCCTGTTCTGCCAAAATAAATTATTCGTATAAATGATAAAAGGCAGAAATGAGCATTGCGGACAAGAAACTAAACTATCATGCTTGGTAGCAGGCTTATATATATATAGCGTCGATAAATAATACACATGTTCTAATGACATTATTGGACTGTGTCGGTAAGTCAGGGACAATGTCCCTGAACCGATCCAAAATTCCGTGTCCAATGACACTATAAGACTCTTATCCAACATCGCAGCAATGTAGTCCGAAATAACAATCACTGGAAGATAATGCCGGAAGATATGTATGGCAGCTTCCGATGCTACGAAAGGGAAAACTCGAAATCTTTCGAATCCCTTTCGCCATCCTGTCGGACCCAATAAAGCGTTCGGTCGTCTGTACCTGATGCAACCGCGGACCGCACCGATCCAGCGCCGTCGGATAATTCCTGATTCGACCAAGAAACTGCCGATTGCTGGGATGCTGCGAAAAAACTGTGCTAACTCGGATAGCACGTTCGTCACTGAGGCCTGTGGAGAAAGCGGTCCTACGATGCATTGCCGCTGGAAGCTCCGTGATCGTTACCCAGTGCATACTACTAATATGCGAGCGAACGGAGTGTATAGGCCTCGTGTCCCTTGGCTACCGGATGGCGTGACCTGTTCGCCATGGAATCACTGAATGACGAAACTGATCGGATACTCGAGGTCACGTAGCCAATGTGCGGTCGTGTGCACTGCTGTGAGGATGAGGAAGCATTATCGACAGTCTCTCGGACTGTCAATATAACGGAGCGTCCCGAGCGATGGACATATGCTCTGAATGTAAAATATCTGAACCACAACATGCGGTCCCCTATGTTGTTGGACGAGAGAGGGACCTCTCTCGCTCACAGCCCGGACGGACCTGGACAAGTCAGGAACCGGACTAACAGGCTTCCTCCGATCTGTCCTCAATCCGCCATCACTGGGTGAGTACTAAAGTAATATAGTGCTCGCATCACCCAAATCTCCTTCCTAGACCGCAACGGACGAACCCGGCAGCCGAAGCATTCGATGAATGTACGCTACACCGGGTGAGCTAGCGAATGTCACTCCGTCGATCCTACAAGGGACCTCTTAGGCGATAGACATATTCCATGAGCACTTATTGCCGCTAGCTCTTCATTTACTATGACGACAGAGGCACACTTTTGAAAGACATCTCCGTAACTTGCGAACAAGAAACCAGAAATGCTTGGTAATAGCAAGCATATAATAATAAATATATAGCGTCGTTCAATAATTCGAAAGTTTGTGTGACATTATTGGACTATGTCGGAACTGAGGGACGATGTCCCTGAACCGAACCAAAAATTTCTAAGTCCACCGACACTATCGGTTTCTTATCCGGCATCGCAGCATTCTGGTCCGACGAAAGAACCTGTAGAAGATCAAGTCAGATGACATACACAACAGCATATGTTGTTCCGAAAGGGAAAGCTCGAAATCCTCCGAATCCCTTTCGGTATCCCGTCGGACCGGATGAAATTTTCGGACGTCCGTACCCGCTTCCGCAGAGCGTCCCAACCCAGCATCGTCGGATAAAACATTATGCGACAGATTCAGTTGTTACTGGGATGCTGTGATAAGCTGTGCTATTTAGGATAGCACATCCGTCCCCGAGGCCTGTGCAGTAGCGGTCTTACGATGCATTGCCGCCGGAAGCTCCGTGTACGTTGACTCCCGCACACTTTCCTATGCGAACGTCCGGAGTCTGCAGGCCTCGTGTCCCTGGCTATCGAATGGTGTGACCTGGTCGCCGATGATTCTCTGACTGGCGAAGCTGACTGGATATCCGAGGTCACGTAGCCAAGAGCGGTCGTGTGCGCTACCATGAGAATGAGGAAGCCTTATTGACAGTCTCTCCGGACTGACTATATGTCGGAGCGTCCCGAGCGGCGGACGTATGCTCCGAATGCGAAACATTTTGTACCACAACATCTGGGGCCAGATGTTGTTGTACGAGAGAGGGGCCTCTCTCGCTCGCCGTCCGGATGGACCAGAACGAGCTATGAACCGGACTAAAAGGCTTCCTCCGTTCTCCCTCTAATCCGCCGTCACTGGGTGTGCATTTGGTTGATTTATAGTGCTCGCATCACCCCAAAACTCCTTCTAGACCGCAACGGACGAACCCGGCTGCCGAACCATTCGATGAATGGACGCTACACCGGGCGAGCTAGCGGACGTCAAAGGCCGTCGAACCTATTAGGGTCCTCTTAGGCAATTGGCGTATTTACATGAGCACTTTTCCGCTAGCCCTTGATAATTGTGACGACGGAGGCACACTGTTGGAAGACATCACAGATACATCACCCTAATCTTGATCGTCTGAAATAGAAATTGATAAAGTAGAGTGACCCTGCGGGGAAAGGACCGGAATGTCCAATTCCCCACTAACATACCGTGACATACGCTTCCCATATTGTCATCGAAATCATCAGATACAGAACAGGAGTTAATGCGAGTACACTGACTACATATAGAATGATTATAAAGTCAGAGGAAGACTTCCTCTTATTACAATTGATCAAAATCCTTTCAAAGTGAAAAGAAAACAAAGTCCTGGTACTCGCACCAACCCCTGACAATCAAAATACATAATAATAATATGATCCATTAACATAGAAAAAATAATTGAAATCAAAATATTTTTGAAAAAATATTTTTTCAGAACAGCCCAAGTTTCTGAAAAGTAACATTGAGCCCCAATGGATCCCAAGCCTAAGTGTGGACAAAAAATTAAAAAATATTTTAAACAATTTATGCAACACTTACGAACAATAATAAAATATCTAGTTATGATTAAATTAACATCAAGATATTATTTTCAAGAAATCCCCCCCTCACACAGAGGGCTGTTGTAAATGTAAACAATGAGTGCAAAAACACTAAAATAAGACTCCAGGCACCCAGGCCCGAAATCAGTTACCAAAAATACACTATCTGATGCAAAACAGAGACTTCCAGGGAAGAAACTGCAGAACATCAGATGGTAGATGCAGAACCACCCATAGGTGAAGACGTAAACATGGGGAAAAGAACAATTCATTCTGTTATTCAGCTAAAACTCCCAAGAAATTTTAGTAATAATAATTACAGAAACTATGCCAAAAGCATGGGAGAATAGCAAGAGGGGACTTAAAGGAAAGGGAGAGAGGAAAACACTTAAAAATCAGTGTAACTAAATAACAAGAATGACAACAAAATGGCTGCTGCCTTGAAAATAGGTAACTTAACATAATTTCATTAAAAAATTTTAAGTTACAGCCCTGATAATATTCTGTCACACATTTTTCCTCTCCTCCTTCTATATCCTCCTTAGAATCACCATTTCACTAATATTTATGTGTCTGGCATCATTTAAACTGAAATTTACAAGCACAAAGATCAGTCAGATGTTAACTGATGAAGGGCCAAACTAAGAATGAATAATGGCGCCAATTTCAGAACGTCCTTGACACTGCGCATGCGCAGTAGAGGTGAAGTGTGGAGGGCCATTCAGGACATGTTTTCTTTGGTTTTAGATGCAAATTTTGGGGATTGGGGGGCAAAATTTGTGTTTGGCCCTATATTTTAAGAGTTAGCACCAGCTATGTCTGGGTCATTGGTACAGTATAAAAATATATAGTTTTAGCTTCTGACATTCAACTGTGAGCTTAGGATGTAAAATGTAAATGTGGTGTGTAACACACTTTATACGATGCTCACCTATGTTACCACCTGTGAAAAATAGGCCGATGAAATCGTCAGATGTGTACCCATACGCGCAATTAGTAGAAAGCTGTATGACGGAGGGCCACCATGGATGCTGACATAATGTACACCATATAAGGTATGGGTACATATAGAAATGGACTGGAGGAGTGTCTAATTTGATGGATAAAGGGTTAATATCTCCGGATCAAATTATCAGATTTACATAAAAAACTATACAGCACTGCACATCAGTAACCTGAATAAATATATAAAGTAACATGACAATCGGATTGATATTTTTTGAGTTATTGAATGCCAAAGGGATTGGAGGAATTTTCAATTTGAAGGATAAAGGGTTAATATCTCAGGATCAAAATAACAGATTTACACCAAAAACTATACAGCTCGGCACATCAATAACCTGAACACAAATATAAAGTAACCTGACAATCCAAGTAATATTTTTCAAGTTATCGAATGCCATAGGGATTGGAGGAATTTTCAATTTGAAGAATAAAGGGTTAATATGTCGGGATCAAATCATCAGATTTACACCAGAAACTATACAGCTCGGCACATCAGTAACCTGAACACAAATATAAAGTAACTAGACAATCCAAGCAATATTTTTCAAGTTATCGAATGCCAAAGGGATTGGAGGAATTTTCAATTTGAAGGATAAAGGGTTAATATGTCGGGATCAAATTATCCGATTTACACCAAAAGCTATACAGCTTGGCACATCAGTAACCTGAACACAAATATAAAGTAACTTGACAATCCAAGCAATATTTTTCAAGTTATTGAATGCCAAAGGGATTGGAGAAAATTTCAATTTGATGGATAAAGGGTTAATATCTCAGGATCAAAATAACAGATTTACACCAAAAACTGTACAGCTCGGCACATCAGCAACCTGAACACAAATATACAGTAACTTGACAATCCAAGCAATATTTTTCAAGTTATCGAATGCCAAAGAGATAGGAGGAATTTTCAATTTAAAGGATAAAGGGTTAATATCTCAGGATCAAATTATCCGATGTACACCAAAAACTATACAGCTCGGCATATCAGTAACCTGAACACAAATACAAAGTAACTTGACAATCCAAGCAATATTTTTCAAGTTATCGAATGCCAAAGAAATGGATATGGATGCCGGACGGACAGACAGACGGATGGACGGACGGATGGACAAAGGATGGACGAACGACGGATGGTCACCCCGGATGCCGGCATTATGTGTACCATACATAGTATGGGTACACATAAAAACCTGTATGTCAAATTTTAGCTTTAACCCCACTACCGGTGTAAAACTTCTACTGCGTTAAAAAAAATGTACACATATAGTCGGACATTCATCCAACTTGACCTTTGACATGATGCAATAAGCCGACTTTGAAAAATTCACACTTCACGATGTTTCATTCAAACATATGACGTTTTGCGGTACTATCTACTATGTGCAATAACTAATTAAGTTTAAAATACCTACAATTAAATATTTAAAATAAAATTGAAGAATGTAAATAAAAATTTGACTGAAAAAGCAAGGTAAATTCAATCAACTTTGATGTGTCTAGCTAGCTGTCAATCAAGCATTCACGTGCAGCCGGTAGTACTGCCTATTGGCGCAGGTGTAAACAAAACAAACCTGTGTGTTTGCGATAGAAAGTGTCGTTTTTTCTCTATTTTAAGTGACAAAGATGATAAATAAAACAAATAGGTACTAGGGCCGGTAATCAGATTTAAACCACTCGTAGAATAAGGGTTTTAATCCCTCAGCAAGCAAAGTGGTTAAAACCCTTATCCTACTTGTGGTTTAAATATGATTACCAGCCCTAGTACCTATTTATTCTATATGTCTACCAACACGAAATATGCGTAAGAAGTTTCATCAATTTAGGTCATGTAGTGAAGTTATGGTCTGGACAAGAAAAGTCACTAAAATATAACATTATTAACATTTGATACATAGGTTTGACTTTGACCTTGGGATACAGAATGTAAATGAGGCATGAAACACACTGCCTATTGATGATATATATGCATGAAAAATTTCATCAAGATGTGTCAAGTAGTAAGGTAATATGGTTCAGTCAGTTAAATATAACTATGAAAGGTATTTTTGAGAATTTGACACTCAACTGTAACCTTGACCTTGGGATTCCTGATTAGAATGTAAATGTGATGCATGACACACCATCCACTTATGTCATTTAGTGAAGTTATGGTCCAGACAAGAAAAGTCACTAAGATATGACATTATTAACATTTGATGCATAACTGTAACCTTGACCTTGTGGGCAGCCAATTGTGACCATAATAGAATGTTCTCATCTGAGTATGAATCTGAACATGCTAATGAAATTTGGTGATGATTGGAAAAGCAATGCAGGCTGTAGCCTGTACTGAATGAATTGTGAACAGTGTTCAAAAGTAATCCAAGATGGCTGTTGTTGTGGCCATTATAGGCAGCCAACCATTACCAAATACAACGTTCTTATCTGCTTATCATACTAATCACAACTCAAATTTAAAGAAAATTGCTGCATAAACATGACCTGTAGCCCAAGCAGAACATAGATGGAAGCTATGGCAGACATTGTGGGCAGCCGACAGTGACCACAATAGGATGTTCTCAACCAGGTAGAAATCAGAACATGCTTATGACATTTGGTGATAATCTTGCAAGAAATGCAGGCTGTAGATCCTGCTGAATAAATTAAGGACAGTGTTCTGATGAAATTCGTGATGGCTGCCAACTTTTAACAAAATAGGATGTTCACATCTATCATCATACAAAGTCATCCATCTAAATTCAGCAAACAAGAGGCTCCAGGGGGCCTGAGGGTGCTCACCTGACATGGTAGCCTAAATATCAACCTAGGGAATTAATTTGAACAAGTTGCATCTGCCCCTCCTAAGAAAAGCTGATACCAAATATCAAAAGATTCTGACCAGTGGATTTGAAAAAAAAAAGATTTTTAAAGAATATTCCTCATATTGAACTAAGTTATAATTCAGGCTCCCACAGGGCACCCAAATATGAACCCAGGGACTTGGCTTGAACAAACTTGTATCTCACCCCCTAAGGATGCTGCATACCAAATATCAGAAGATGCTGATTGGTGGATCGGAAGAAGATTTTTAAAGAACATTCCTCATATTGCATTAATCTGAACATTTGGGCTCCCATAGAGAGCCCAAATATGGACCCAAGGATTTCATTTCAACAAACATTTGAATGAATCTTCCAAAGATGTTATATGTGAAATATGAAAGCCTTTGGAGCAGTGGTATGGGAGACAAAGATTCTTTCATGTTTTTCCCATTACTCACAGTGTTAAACTAGAGGCTCCAAAAGCCTGTAATCGCTCACCTAGAACTACATAAAAAAACGTGATTTCCCATAGGCTTTCAATGGTAATTATGAGCTGCAACTGTGGCCATGTTTGCAACATTACATCAACATTTCATGAGGATCATTGGTAGAAGGTGTCCCGGTCTTCAATCACTGAAGTTTCAAAACATTTGAATTCATCAAACAGAATCATAGAAAGTCTCTGGTGGCCATATTTTCCAACCAACAGGAACAAAAAGACGATCGTTTGTAGATGGCCTCCTATAGACCATTCCTGCAAAGTTTTGGTTCCTTCAGCTCAGTAGTTCCAGAGAGAAGATGAAAATGTGATTTCCCATGGGTTTTTTCTATAGTAACTATAAACCGCAATTGTGGCCATGTTTACAATACGATCAACATTAAAATGAGGAAAGTAGTGGAGGGTGTCCCAATTATCAACCATGCAAAGTATCAAAACATTTGGCCCTGTGGTTTCAGAGGAGAAGAGTTTTCAAAATTGACCAATCAGAATCAAAGAATGCTTCTGGCGGCCACGTTTTTTCACCCAACAGGAATAAAATGAGTAACAGTTGTAGAGAACCTCCCATAGACAATGCCTGCCAAGTCTGGTTCACATTGGCTCAGAACTTTCAGTGAAGATGATGAAAATGTGATTTCCTGTAGGGTTTCTATAGCAACTATAAGCCACAATTGCAGCCATAATTGCAACCCGATGAAGATTAAAATGAGGATCATTGGTAGAGGTTGTTACAGTCATCAGTCACACTAAGTTATCATACCATTTGGCCTTGTAGTTTCACATATTTTCTTGAAAATGCACACATTTATGAATTTTGTTTCAACAAAAAAAAATCAGTAAAAGAAGGTTAAATATTTTTAAAATTACAATTTTCTCAGACAGTATTCTCTTTTCAAAATAGCTTTGGATAGGTAAAGGGTTACAGTCAAAAACATTTTACTCCAATTTTTGTCAAATCTTAAAAGATATACAATAATTACTGTCATCTAAGCTGACATGATTGCAAGAGAATACAAACAAAAACTTTCATGTTACTTATCAGAAAATACTGATTGATGATGACAGGTGTTTGGAAAACTAGGAGACTAATGATGCATATCTCAAGATTCAGTTGCAATTGTTTACAGTAAAGTCAAAATAAGTTGTGTAGGATAATCCTATAAACTATGTATCTTTTTCTCTTCCTACACCTGATAAGACCAGAAGCTGACATCATTTTCTGGAAAGCTCTCACTGATAGCTTTCCAGAAAATGTCAGATTCTGATCTTGTCAGGGCAGGAGCAGCAGTTTACTTAGTTTATTGCAGTTATGCAACAGCTTATTTTGGCTTGTTCTGTGTACACAATATTTTGGGGGGGGGGGGGGGGGGGGTTCCCAGTTCTTTATGCAACAGCTTATTTTGGCTTGTTCTGTGTACACAATATTTTTTGGGGGGGGGGGGGGGGGGGGGGTTCCCAGTTCTCAGTGGAGAAAACTGGAACCGACCCTTACCAGATTCTCAAAAAACAGGTATTTTGCTGACAGTACTGATCTTTGGGCAGACAGGAGAGGCATTGTGTTAAGCATTAGAATATAGCCTCTGGTGGCCACATATTTTCACCCTCTCATAGACCATTCCTGCGAAGTTTGGTTCACGTCGACTCAGTAGTTTCAGAGATGATGAAAATGTGATTTCCCATAGAGTTACCATAGTAACTATAAGCCGTAATTGTGGCCATGTTTACAACCAGATCAACATTAAATGAGAATAGTTGGTAGAGGAGGGTCCCAGTCATCACTTATGTGAAGTATCAAAACATTTGGCCTGGCAGTTTCAGAGGAGAATATTTTTGAAAATCCACCTATCAGAATCAAAGAATGCCTCTGGTGGCCATGTTTTTCAACCCTTGGGAACAAAATGAGGATCGTTTGTAGAGGACCTCCCCTAGACCATCCCTGCCAGGTTTGGTTCACATTGGCTCAGTAGTTCCAGCGAAGAAAATGAAAATGTGATTTCCCATAGGGTTTCTACAGTAACTATAATCTGCAATTGTGGCCATGTTTGCAACACGATCAACATTAAATGAGGATCGTTGGTAAAGGGGGGTCCCAGTAATCATTTATGTGAAGTATCAAAACATTTAGCCTGGCAGTTTCAGAGGAGAAGATGTTTGAAAATCTACCAATCAGAATCAAAGAATGCCTCTGGCAGCCATGTTTTTGAACCCACGGGAACAAAATGGTGATCGTTTGCAGAGGACCTCCCATAGACTATCTCTGCCAGGTTTGTTTGTCGCCTCGCTTTTTCCAGAGAAGAGGAGGAAAATGTGATTTCCCATAGGGTTTCTACAGTAACTATAAGACGCAATTGTGGCCATGTTTATAACCCAATCAACATTAAATGAGGATCGTTGGTAGATGGGGTCGCAGTCATCATTTATGTGAAGTTTCAAAACATTTGGCCTGGCAGTTTCAGAGGAGAAGATTTCTGAAAATCCACCAACCAGAATCAAAGAATGCCTCTGGAAGCCATATTTTTCATCCGACGGGAACAAAGTGAGGGTCATTTGTAGAGGACCTCCCATAGACTATTCCTGCCAAGTTTGGTTCACACCGGCTCAGCAGTTACAGAGAAGAAGATGAAGATGTGAAAAGTTTACAGACGCCAGATGACGAAAGATGCCAAGTGATGAGAAAAGCTCACATGGCCTTTTAGTCCAGGTGAGGTAAAAATCAATAGCTCACATCTAAAGGTCACCCCGAGCACACATACCAAGTTTCAAAGTGATCCGATTATAAATGTGCCCTGAAGGGTGTGCCAAAGGGAAATATTGAAGCCTGACTAAACTAAGTTCAAAGGTCATTGCCAGCGGCAACATTTTTTGACAGAAATGGAAGAAATTCGATAACTCCCATATAGATATCACCCTACACAAGCTTCCAAGCGATCCAATCATAAATGTGCCCTGCAGGGTGTGTCAAAGGGAATATTGATGCATCACTGCACTAAGTTTTCATTAAGTTCATCAGAGGTCATTGCCAATAGTAACTATTTTTGAGGGAAATGGAAGAAAATCAATAGCTCCCATCTAGAGGTCACCCCAAACAAGCACACCAAGTTTCAAAGCGATCCGCTCAAAAAATGTGCACTGCATGCTGTGTCAAAGGGAAATATATTGATGCATAACTGCATGAAGTTCCTTGAAGGTCATTGCCAGCGGCAACATTTTTTGACAGAAATTGAAGAAAATCAATAGCTCCCATCTAGAGGTAACCCCAAACAAACATACCAAGTTTCAAACCATTCTAATCATAAAAGTGCCCTGTAGGGTGTGTCAAAGGAATATATTGATGCCTGACTAAACTAATTTCAAAGGTTGTTGCAGTGGCAACATTTTTTGACGGAAATGGAAGAAAATCGATAGCTCCCATTTAGAGTTCACCCCAAAAAAGCATGCCAGGTTTCAAAACAATTTGATCATAAATGTGCCCTGTAGGGTGTGCCAAAGGGAAATATTGAGGTCTGACTTAACTAAGTTCTAAGAACGTTGCCAGCGGTAACATTTTTTGACGGAAATGGAAGAAAATCAATAGCTCCCATCTAGAACTCACCCCAAAGAAGAGGCCTCACAGGGCCTGAAGCGCTCATCCTGAACAGAACACAATTTAAACAGAATCCAAGAATGAGTCTATATCAAGCAAGCCATCTCCATAGGCTACACTGTCAATCCTTGAGTCCCTCAGGAGTTACAAAAATAATCTGGGCATCATGCCTTTTCTTTAGTTGATCATGAAGAATGAAAGTGTCAATGACACTGTAGCTTAACTTGTGTGTTGTGTTTGATGAAAAGGATAATGTTCAATGTTTATGAAAGGATTATGAAATAAGACAAGAATTGTGATAATTGGGAATATGTTCATTTCTGTTCCCTGTATGCTATGTTTATGATAAAAATAATATGAGGTGTACACTGTACTAAAGAGCTGAGGGGTGGGTTAATATGACCTCACAGTTAATGTATGTGGCCCTCACAGTTAACGTATATCAACAAAATTTACCAAGTTACAGTGAAATTATTCCAAAACGAGTCATTCTGTCAAGTTACATTAAAATCCCTTCATAAATATGGCCTGTAGACTGTGCTAAAGGTTTTCGGGCTTCGGGCCCCTGTAGCCGTCAGTTTCCCAATTGCGTCCAAAGAGGACATTCTCATCTAGACATTATATGAAGTCAACCTACCAAGTTACAATGAAATCCCTTCATAAATATGACTTGTAGACTGTGCTAAAGGTTTTTGGGCTTTGGGCTCTGGCAGCCATCATGGTTGAATGATCGCAACCAAAAGGGGACATTCTCATCTGGGCATCATCTGCAGTTACAATGAAATCCCTTCATAAATATGACCTGTAGACTGTGCTCAAGTTTTTTGGGCTTCGGGCTCCTGAAGCCGTCACAGCTGACCAATCACGACCAAAAGGGGATGTCATCATCAAGGCATTATATGGAGTCAAACTTACGGGTTACAATGAAGTCCTTCCATAAATATGACCAATAGACTATGCTAAAGATTTTGGGGTTTTAGGTTCGGGCAGCCATCAAGGCTGAATGATCGCGACCAAAAGGGGACGTTCTCATCTAGATATTATTTAGAGTCATCCTACCAAGGTACAATGAAATCCCTTCATAAATATTACCTGTAGACTGTGCTCAAGATTTTCGGGCTTTGGGCCCCTGTAGCCAACACAGTTGCCTAATGGTGTCCAAAAGGGGCTGTTCCCATCTAGACATTACATGAAGTCAACCTACCAAGTTACAATGAAATCCCTTCATAAATATGATCTGAAGACTGTGCTAAAGGTTTTCGGGCTTTAGGCTTGGGCAGCCATCATGGTTAAATGATCGACCAAAAGGGGACATTCTCATCTGGACATCATCTGGAGTGATCCTATGAAGTTACAATGAAATCCCTTCATAAATATGACCTGTAGACTGTGCTCAAGATTTTCGAGCTTCAGGCACCTGTAGCCATCACAGTTGACCAACCACGACCAAAAGGGGATGTCATCATCTAGGCATTATATGGAGTCAACCTAACAAGTTACAATGAAATCCTTCCAAAAATATGACCTACAGACATGCTAAAGGTTTTTGGGCTTGGGCAGCCATCAAGGCTGAATGATCGTGACCAAAAGGGGACATTCTCATCTGGACACTATTTGAAGTCATCCTACCAAGCTACAATGAAATCCCTTCATAATTATGACCTGTAGACTGTTCTAAAGGTTTTCAGGCATTGGGCCCCTGAAGCCGTCACAGTTGCCCAATTGTGTCCAAAAGGGGACATTCTCATCTAAACATTATATGAAGTCAACCTACCAAGTTACAATGAAATCCCTTCATAAATATGACCTGTAGACTGTGCTAAAGGTTTTTGGGCTTTGAGGTCGGGCACCCATCAAGACTGAATGATCACGACCAAAATGGGATGTTCTCATCTAGACATTATTTGGAGTCATCCTATCAAGTTGAATGAAATCCCTTCATAAATATGACCTGTAGACTGTGCTAAAGGTTTTCGGGCTTCGGGCCCCTTTAGCCCTCACAGTTGCCCAATCATGTCCAAAAGGGGATGTTCTTATCTAGACATTATATGAAGTAAACCTACCAAGTTACAATGAAATCCCTTCATAAATATGACCTGCAGACTGTGCTAAATGTATTCGGGCTTCGGGCAGCCATCATGGTTGAATGATCACAGCCAAAGGGGACAATCTCATCTGGGCATCATCTGGAGTGATCCTGCAAAGTTACAATGAAATCCCTTCATAAATATGACCTGTAGACTGTGCTCAAGGTTTTCGGGCTTCAGGCACCTGTAGCCATCACAGTTGACCAATCATGACCAAAAGGGGCTGTCACCATCTAGGCATTATATGGAGTCAACCTAACAGGTTACAATGAAATCCTTCTATAAATATAACCTTTTGCCTATGCTAAAGGTTTTGGGGCTCGGGCACCCATCAAGGCTGAATGATCATGACCAAAATAGGACGTTCTCATCTAGACATTATTTGGAGTCATCCTACCAAGTTACAATGAAATCCCTTCATAAATATGACCTGTAGAGTGTGCTTAAGGTTTTCGGGCTTCAGGCTCGGGCAGCCATCATGGTTGAATGATCGCAACCAAAGGGGACAATCTCATCTGGACATCATCTGGAGTGATCCTACGAAGTTACAATGAAATCCCTTCATAAATATGACCTGTAGACTGTGCTCACGGTTTTCGGGCTTCGGGCACTTGTAGCCATCACAGCTGACCAATCATGAGCAAAAGGGGATGTCATCATCTAGGTATTATATGGAGTCAACCTAATAGGTTACAATGAAATCCTTCCATAAATATGACCTTTTACCTATGCTAAAGGTTTTTGGGCTTGGGCACAAATGAAGGCTGAATGATCGCGATCAAAATGGGACGTTCTCATCTAGACATTATTTGGAGTCATCCTATTTATTTATTTATTGATGTTTAAGGTCACATAGTTATGCATAATGGCTAATCATGACCGTGACAGTTTTACGGGTGGAGGAAGCCGGTGTACCCGGAGAGAACTACCGAGCAACGACGAGCAGCTGCCAGCTCCCCAACATCGTAACTCCGCACAGCAGCACAGGCAGGGTTAGATTCATTGAAGACATGCGTACCATCGATGTGCAGTACACCTTAATACATGGCGTCATCGTGCCCCCACGCAGGCAATGGAGATGAAGTGTCTTGCCCAAGGACACAATGCGGTTGCCGCAGGTGGGATTCGAATCGAGGACCTCTCGGCTTGCAGCCTGCAGCTCTACCTACTGAGCCACCACGCTTCCTGGAGTCATCCTACCAAGTTACAATGAAATCGCCTCATAAATATGACCTGTAGACTGTGCTAAAGGTTTTCGGGCTTCAGGCACCTTTAGCCGTCACAGTTGCCCAATCATGTCCAAAAGGGGACGTTCTCATCTAGACATTATATGAAGTTAACCTACCAAGTTACAATGAAATCCCTTCATAAATATGACCTGTAGACTGTGCTAAAGGTTTTTCGGGCTTCGGCAGCCATCATGGCTGAATGATCACAACCATAGGGGAGAATCTCATCTGGGCATCATCTGGAGTGATCCTAAGAAGTTACAATGAAATCCCTTCATAAATATGACCTGTAGACTGTGCTCAAGGTTTTCGGGCTTCGGGCACTTGTAGCCATCACAACTGACCAATCACGACCAAAAGGGGATGTCATCATCTAGGCATTATATGGAGTCAACCTAACAGGTTACAATGAAATCCTTCCATAAATATGACCTTTTGCCTATGCTGAAGGTTTTTGGGCTCGGGCACCCATCAAGGCTGCATGATCACGATCAAAATGGGACGTTCTCATCTAGACATTATTTAGAGTCATCCTACCAAGTTACAATAAAATCCCTTCATAAATTTGACCTCTAGACTGTGCTAAAGGTTTTCGGGCTTCGGGCCCCTGTAGCCGTCACAGTTGCCCAATCACGTCCAAAAGGGGACTTTCTCATCTAGACATTGTATGAAGTCAACCCACCAAGTTACAATGAAATTCCTCAATAAATATGACCTGTAGACTGTGCTAAAGGTTTTCGGGTTTTGGGCTCGGGCAGTCGTCACGGTTGGCAGATCATGCCCAAATGGGGAAATTCTCATCTAGACATCATAAGGAGTCATCCTACCAAGTTACCATGAAATCCCTCCACATTAAATATGACCTGCAGACTGTGCTAAAAGTTTTTGGGTTTCAGGCTTGGGCAGCCATCACGGTTGATAGATCATGCCCAAAAGGGGACGTTCTCATCTAGGCATTATACAGAGGCATCCTACCAAGTTACAATGAAATCCCTTCATAAATACGACCTGTAGACTGTGCTAATGGTTTTCAGGTTTTGAGCTCGGGCAGCCATACCGGTTGCCCGATCACGACCAAAAGGGGACGTTCTCATCTAGATGTGACCTCAAACCTGCATATTTTGTGACGATCAGACAAGAACTGCGGGGTGTAGTCCGTGCTAAAGGAAAATGTGAACAGATGTCATAGACTCACAGACTAAAAGACTTCCGCACGTGTGATGGCAATAGCTTATTTTGACTATGTCAAGTTAAGCTAAAAATGTAGAGCTCCCCTATGAAGCCCCTTGATACACCCTATGTGGATTAATCTTAGTTACACACCTCTAGTGGGTACTGAATACAAAATTTTTAATTTTTCAGCAAAATGGCCAATTCCCATAGAGAGCCCAAATATTAACACAGGCTCTTGATTTGAACACATTTGAATCTGACTTCCCTAGAGATGCTGTGTACCGAATATGAAACCATTCTGACTGTTGGATCTGAAGAAGAGAAATTGTAAAGAAATTTCTTCGAATTGCACTAAGTTCAAATTTGGGCTGCCATAGCGAGCCCAATTAAAGAACCTTAATGAGCACGCTCACATACCCCACGCGCCCCGATATTTCAAGCACTAATCATTTTTTAAAAATAAACATAGATTCTAGGAATACTGCAGAAAACAGTGTTCTGTAGTTTCAACGGTATTGAAAGAATTCAAGCAGAGAAAAAGCCCGGAAAACTGTAATTTTGATGAACTTTTCAAAGTCTATGGGGCCGTAATTTTGGTAAAAATCAGTGGAGCGGAACAAAACCCAAACTTGTTCTGTAGGCCACCATGTCAGACTAACATATCAAAAATCAGCTCAATATCTGGAAGCGTGTAGGAAAAAAGTCCGGAAAACTGTAATTTTGATGAACTTTTCAAAGTTCAAGGGCCGTAATTTCGGTAAAAATCAGTGGAGCGGAACAAAATGCAAACTTGATCTGTAGGCCACCATGTCAGACTAACATACCAAACATCAGCTCAATATCTGGAAGCGTGTAGAAAAAAAGTCCGGAAAACTGTAATTTTAATGCATTTTTCAGAGTCCAAGGGTCGTAATTTCGGTAAAAATCAGTGGAGCGGAACAAAACGCATACTGGTTCTGTAAGCCACCATGTTAGACTAACATACCAAAAATCATCTCAATCTCTGGAAGCGTGTAGGAAAAAAGTCTGCAAAACTGTAATTTTGATGAACTTTTCAAAGTTCAAGGGCCATAATTTCAGTAAAAGTCAGTGGAGCGGAACAAAATGCAAACTTGATCTGTAGGCCACCATGTTAGACTAACATACCCAAAAACAGCTCAATATCTGGAAGCGTGTAGAAAAAAAGTTCGGAAAACTGTAATTTTGATGAACTTTTCAAAGTTCAAGAGCCGTAATTTCGGTAAAAATCAGTGGAGCGGAACAAAATGCAAACTTGATCTGTAGGCCACCATGTTAGACTAACATACCAAAAATCAGCTCAATATCTGGAAGTGTGTAGAAAAAAAGTCCGGAAAACTGTAATTTTGATGAATTTTTCAGAGTCCAAGGGCCGTAATTTTGGTAAAAATCAGTGGAGCGGAAAAAAATGCAAACTTGATCTGTAGGCCACCATGTTAGACTCACATACCAAAAATCAGCTCAATATCTGGAAGCGTGTAGAAAAAAAGTCCGGAAAACTGTAATTTTGATGAATTTTTCAGAGTCCAAGGGCCGTAATTTCAGTAAAAATCAGTGGAGCGGAAAAAAATGCAAACTTGATCTGTAGACCACCATGTTAGACTCACATACCAAAAATCAGCTCAATATCTGGAAGCGTGTAGAAAAAAAGTCCGGAAAACTGTAATTTTGATGAATTTTTCAGAGTCCAAGGGCCGTAATTTCGGTAAAAATAAGTGGAGCGAAAAAAAATGCAAACTTGATCTGTAGGCCACCATGTTAGACTCACATATCAAAAATCAGCTCAATATCTGGAAGCGTGTAGAAAAAAAGTCCGGAAAACAAGTAGGACTGACTGACGGACCAGTCAAAAACATTATACCCCAGCAACTTCGTTGCGTGGGGTATAAATATTAACCTATGGATCCGATTTGAACAAACTTGAATCTGACCCCCCTAGAGATGTTGTATACCACATGTGAAAGCATTCTGAAGAGTGGATCTGAAGAAGATTTTTGAAGAAATTCCCTCATATTGTTAAATTTCATGTTCCCATATGGAGTCCAAATATTAACCTAGGCACTCGAATTGAACAACCTGGAATCTGACCCCCCTAGAGATGTTGTATACCAAATATAAAAGCATTCCGACTAGTGGATCTGAAGAAGAAGATTTTTAAAGAAATTTCCTCATATTGCACCAAGTAAAAATTTGGGCTACCACAGTGAGCCGAGATATATACCTCGGGATCTGATTTGAACAAACTTGAATCTGACCCCCTTAGAGATGTTGCATACCAATATTAAAGCATTCTGACTGGTGGATCTGAAGATTTTTTTAAATTACCCTCCATATTGAACAAAGATAAAATTTGGGCCAAATATTAACCTAGGGACTTGGTTTGAACCATCTTGAATTTGACCCTCATAACAATGATGTATACTAAACATTAAAAGATTCTGACTGGTGGTTCTGAAGAAGATTTTTAAAGAATATTCCCCACATTACTCTATGTTAAAACTTCGGGCTCCTGTAGAGAGCACAAATATGAACCAATGAGCTTTATTTCAACAAACTTTTATCTGACCCCCCCCCCCCCCCCCTCCCCTATGAATGTTGTATACCAAATATCAAAAGATTCTAATGATTGGTTCTGGAGAATTTATTTTTATTTATTTATTGGTGTTTAAGGTCACATACTTATGCACAATGGCTAATCGTGACAGTGACAGTTTTACGGGTGGAGGAAGCCGGAGTACCCGGAGAGAACCACCGAGCAACGACGAGCAGCTGCCAGCTCCCCAACATCGTAACTCTGAACTCTGCACCGCAGCACAGGCAGGGTTAGATTGGTTGAAGACATGCGCACCATCGACGTGCAGTACGCCTCAGTACACAGCATCATCGTGCCCCCATGTAGGCAATCGGGGTGAAGTGTCTTGCTCCAGGACACAATGTGGTTGCCGCAGGTGGGATTTGAACCGAGGACTCTCTCGGCTTGCAGCCTGCACCTCTACCAACTGAGCCACCGCGCCCCAGGTTCTCGAGAAGTGATGGCAATAGCTCAGCTTGACTTTGTCAAGTTGAGCTAAAAATGATGCCTGCTAGATATCGTACTTGGAGAACTGGAGATGTTTCGTTGTTTTGGATACAATTACAGCTGATTCTGATAGTAAAGGTGGAGAAAGAATAATAATGAATTTGATACTGACTATGACGTTGATAGGGAAGGCCGGAATAGTGATTCGGGTGATGAATATGACTCTGATTCGAATGACAGCTCCTTGTATTATAGATGTGGTTATTCTAAGAATACATGTACAGTATATTATCCATAACTAACATTTCTAACCTTTATTTCCTGTGTGCGACACAATATAAATGATTTAAAACATGTTATGTTATTTTCTTGAAAAATCACATTTTTTCTACAAAATGTGTCAGACTGGGGGGTAAGACTGGTATAGATCGAAAGGGTTAATTTTATCTTTTTTACTGCAACTACTAGCACCATAACTGCACTGAAGAAGGATGTCTGTTTCTCAACCATCAATCCCACCTTTTTTACACATACTATGTTAGGCTGAAAATTATGTCGAAAAATGACTAAAGAGCTTCCCTGTGAAAAGACCTCCAAGGATGGTTAGAATTTGGAGTAAAAATTGGCTGAAATATTCAGTTCTCCTGGTATACATCAGTCCTGTGAGGAAATGGAGTGAATTGCAGTGAACAAGGGCAAGAATGAAACAGGGTTTTTTTTATATCAAATTAGGACTTTCTGGTTGTGTGTTCTTACTAACTCACAAACAGATGGAATCATTAAGGAAAACAGAACATTTGTGATAGAGAAATTTTTTTCATTACCAAACATACAAAAGATTCTTCCTGGTGGATCTCTGAAGAATATTCCTCATATTGCACCCAAGTTAAAATTCGGGCACAAATATGAACTCAGGGGGTTGATTTGAACACATTTTAATCTGATTCCCTAAGGGATGTGCATACAAAATATCAGATGCTTCTGACTGGTGGATCTGAAGTTAAAATGTGTCTCCTGTATGGACCAAGGAGTTTGATTTGGCTAAATTTGAATCTGATCCCCCAAGGATGTTGATTGAATACCAAATATCAAAAGATTCTGATTGGTTCTGGAGAAGATTTTTTATTTTTTTAAAACATGCTGCCTTGCAAATTTTTTATTCCCTAATACCCTATGACAAAACTGATTACAATTTATTGTTTCCCACTTGATTCTACTAGTCCTAAGGATGCTTCATACCAAATAACAGTTCTTTGTTCCATGTCGTTTGGAAAGTATGGGCATTTAAAATATTTCTATTGGGGTTTCCTTGGGGATGGAGATTTTTCCTTTCATGAATCAAGTACTCATGACCCAATAAAATTGCATACCAAATTTGGTTAAAATCAATACATTGGTTCCAAAAACAGAAATTTCAGGCGAGCCAAAAATCTTGCCACTACAACAACAAAGGAAAATATAGTCCTACACACTTCACTTAAACTTTATTCTGTATCTCAAAAGGAAGCTCAGTATCAAATGAAGTCACTGTATCCATCAGTTCATGAAAAGATTTTTCAATATTTGGGACATTTACTCCCACACCCTTCCTATAAGATAGGGTTACTTGATTTGAAGAAAGTCAAAATGTGATGTCATATAAACAATCAACTCAAATTTCACTGAAATCAGTTCTGAAGAAGTCATGAATACCATATTCCAGGACAATGGATGCCAGATAATGGATGGCAGACAAAGAGTGATCACTATAGCTCACCCTGGCTTCGTCAGATGAGGTGAAAATGTTGTTTTTATGGTAATCTTCGGGACCTGGAAACCATTGTTTTCATTCACCAGGAGTACCTTTACAACCCTGCAGCCATCAAGTCCCTTGAAAATTGACATTTCCCCATCCCATCCTTCCAAAACACCAATTTTACAGATTCTTACATTTCAGTGTCTAAGAGGTAAATACAAAGAACTCATCTGAGCTTACCTTCTGATAAAGGAATTGATATAATAACACCATTTCCAGTACCAATCCATAGTCTGTTACTGGCTAACAACATGGCAGTTATCCGAACAAAGGAAAAACCAAGTTACCTGTACCTACAATATTAAAATGTATTTCTTACTTGAATACATACTTCATCCAACATTATTGAAAGAAATTATCACCAAGCTCAATGGTCATCACATAATTTTCTTACTGGCAGTTCAGTATTCATCCAGATTTCTAAAACTCAAATTTAACACCTCACCCAAAGTAATGACCAAAATGGCCAGCATTATTCACAACCAGAGGCTCAAGTGAGCCTAAAATGCTCACCTGGCTCAAGTTGTCAAAAGAGATGAGTGTATCAGTAAGTCATCAGCAGCAAGAGCAATTTTTTGATTTGCTATGACACAACCAAAGGCAACTTTTTCAGCCATTCATTTCTGCTGGTCCTAGGAAAGCTTTCTAGCAAGCTCTGTTCTGTGATTTTTTGTATTTGTTTTCAACTACTGTGGTTCTCTCTACCCCCATCCTCCTCACCCCACCCCCCCCCCCCCCCCCCAAAAAAAAAAATTCCTGCATAAATAAAATACTTATGACCCAGTTATATACTTCATTACAAATATGGTTCACATCTGCCCATTGAATCTGAAAATAGAAATATTGAGTGTAGCCCAAAATTTGGGAGCCCAAATTTGACTTATTGGGTTTCTTTGAAAAAAAGAGAATCTGCATCACTAAAGTAAGTTCCAAACAAGAAATCTAAGCATTATTGCAAGTGGCTTATAAAAGAGGATTTTAAAAGCATATTAGGCTTATGGAGCATTAACCCCATCCTAAGGGATATAGTAATTTGGAGGGAAAAATCAGAAGAGTAAATTCAACCAGTCTTAAGATGGCAGCAGCTTCATTTGAACAAAGGGGGAAAAGGTTCACTCCAAAGATGGTCAGTGCCATAAATGAATGAATTTGGCCCAGTGATTTTAAAAAATAAGAAAGATTTCAACTAGAGAAACAGAATTTTACTGCCACCAGTAAATTCAAGTCTGTGTGAAAATGGTTAAAGCAATATTTTAAAAGAAATCAGAAAAAAGGTTTCCATTAACAGTATTACATGAAATAAAATCTTTGGAACCCATACTGAAGCCTTGAGAGGGTTAAATTAAAGATATTCATACAGGAATTAGTGAAATTTTTTCCAAGAAACCAGAACTAGAGTGATGTCACGCATACAGCCTGACTGTCCCAACATGGCAATGCTTATACACAAAATAGTCATAGCCATTTTTTGTTAACTGTTTAACTAACGAATCTGCCATATTTGCACTCGTGATATATAATAATTGCTATTCAAATTTTATTTTTTCATTTCTTTATCCCAAAACATACCTCATGACCTATTAACTGGTAGAGTGCTGAATTATTTATAGTCATCAAAATTTGTTCACAAGTCTTTGCCACCTTACAATTTATGGGAGAGTGCCTTTGGGCACTCTCCCATAAATTGTAACAAGGAAAATCCATACAGACTAAATAATTTAGATTCAAAGTACTATGAAGAATATCCACCTCGTTTGAAGCCTTGGAGTTGCAGTACTTGCACTTCTGAGTAAAGCCCATATATGTTATGTTGTTATAGTAGTCAATTTTTGTTTGTTCCATTTAATAACTCCAATCCTTCAAAATGCATTTTAGGAAAAATTGCCTAAATGAGCGCGTGTGTGTGTGTGGAGGGGGGGGGGGGGGGGGGGAGGGGGGAGGGAGGGGGGGAAGAACCCATATTCAAACTTGGCCTGTATTATTAGCTGGAAAATACACATATCAACTTTGGTTGAAATCAAATAATCCAAACTGGAGTTATCGGTCGGAAACCAATTGTTTAACGGACCAACGGACGTACAGACGGATGGAGGTACAAACAGATGGATGGACGGACGGACAGATGGATAGACCATTTACATAATATGACCATTTTTACAAATGGGCGTATAAAAAAGTAATATCAAATTTGAAGAGAATCATATAATTGGAACTGGATTTATCTTCTGGATAACATGGGGCGGAGTGGATTGGATCCACCCATCTCCGACAAAGTTTTGGACACAGCATCGAAGTCCCTCACTCCCATTTCCTTCCAATCTGTATTACTTTTGTAAAACAACAGAAGTTTGCTGCAGAAGGCATTTCTATATATTTCAAAATGTGAACGTCAGGTAATGAGAAAAAAAGCTGCATACAAGTAAAAGAAAACATGTCTGTAAATGCAATTATTAAAAGTTGTACTGATCATGCAAAAACAAAAAGTGACAAAGTATGTGTTAGAAGCCCAATTTCAAATTTAAAGAATCTAAACTCGAAAAAAATTTGAAAAGGGTTAAATTAATGCAAATATTAATTGAAAACAGTGTCAGTAGACCTTGCCCCAAATGAAAAACAATGACGTTGTAACACAGTGTTTGAAGAATAAAAGGTACAACCTTGAAAAGCAAAACTTTAATCCAAAACTTTAAGCTGGGAATACTTAGTAAAACTGACTGCAAAAAAGGGTTAAATATTTCCTAAAACCAATAAAAGAAATCACTGATGTACATGCAATCATTAAGTTGTATTTTCCAATACAAAGAAACCAAGTCTGAAAACTGTTTAAAAGGAGTAAAATCCTGCCAATATTTATTATAATCACAGTAGAAAGCTTCAGTAGACAGTACAGACATTGTCCCAAATGAGAACATTGACATTCCACTAAACTGTTTGAAGAATTAAAGGTGTAACTCTGTAAATAAAAAACTTTAACCCAAAAACTTTAGCCTGGAAGTTCTAAGTTAAAGTGACTGCAAAAAAAGGGTTAAATATGTCCCAAAATAAAAGAAAACTAGTGAGAATGATACAATCAATAGTAATTAATAATTATTAAAAAGAATAAAAACTGTAACCTTCACTAAAATCCTTTAACCACAAACTTTAACCAAAACTCCAAATGTTAAACTGACGAATGGATGGATGGATGGACGGATGGACGGAAAGATGGTTGGACGTCATGGCTATAACTGTAAACAGTCAGGCTAAAAAGCCTAATTGGCACCCCAAGTGGTGGCGGAGGGGGGCGGGTTATAGTAGTCAAAAGTTTTTCCACATGTAGTAACTCTAAATCCTTCAAAATGCGTTTTGGATCAAAGAAATAATATTGCTTAAATGGCCCTGGGGGAGGAGCAGGGGTGTAGGAGAGAGGGGGAGGGGGGTTGGGGTTGTAGGAGTCCATTTTTTTCTGCATGTAGTCACTTTAAATCCTTAACAATGCATTTAGGACCAAAGAAAAAAAAGTGCCAATTGGCAAAAGGGGGTGGGGGGTGGGGGGGGGGGGGAGGGGACGTATGGGAGTTAAAAAAAAGTTCTGCAGGTTGCAGGTAGTCACTCCAAATACTTCAAAATGCATTTTGAAGCAAAGAAAAAAAATGCCTAATTGGCAGGGGGGGGGGGGGGGGGGGGGGGGGGAGGGCAATAACTTCAACAGTTTTCATTGGATAATGCTGGTCATCGAACTTGACATACACATTGCTGCTGTAGAGACATGTTCTGAAAAGAACTGAAATCTGTTAAGTATTGTTCAAGTTTTGCCATAAACCAAGTTCGGACAGACAGATGGATGGACTGACAGACAGACGGATGTTCTTACAAATGGCTACTTTATTTTATTTTATTTTATTTTATGGACATGTTAGGTGGCTAACCTAAAACACATGTCCAACACAATAACAAGTTTTTTGGGGGAAAATTTTGGGGGGTCAGTTAACCCTAACCCTACCCTTTACTGACCCTAACCCTAGCACCCCTAACCCTAGCCACATAACTCTAACACCCCTTCACTGATCCCCACCCTCACCCCACCACTAAACCCCACCCCAGAATGCCCTAACCCTACTCTACATTTATCTACCCCACCCCCCCCCTCCCCCACACTAGTCACATAACAGACTTTAACCCTTTACCCAATGCAGACGATATCTAAATTTATTATTATAAATATCATTTTCTCAAATTTGTCAAAAAATTTCAACAAAACCATATCATGTGACCCCTCGGAACGAGCTCGACAAGCTCGTTCCAACAAGGGGTCACACGATATAGTTTTGTTGAAATTTTTTGGAAAATAATATTTTTTCAACTGCTGAATTTGCATTTTACACAGGTGGATGGGGCCGATTCGTTGGGTAAAGGGGTTAACCACATAAGTATCCTGTTTTACTAACTCGTAGCCATACAAGTAGTCATTTGTGTGTGCGGACAGACGGATGGACAGAAGGATGAACAGATGGATGGACGGAGTTGTATGCTATATCTCTCCTTGTGGGGGGATAATAACTAACAAAGTATGTAGTAGAAGCCTAAGGCAAAAAAAAAAAGAGGAATTGATTCTCAGGCATCACCGCGTTGAAATAAATGGCCCGCATTGGGCCTTTTTATTTGGACCGTCATTGCACGAAAATGGGAAACAGGGAAACTGAAAAGGGCACATTGGTTTTAAGGCCCAAAACCAACAAATAAACAGGTAAATGGGCACAGGCGTGTGTTAAGTATGAGAGGGGAAAGGTTATCGCCATATTTTCGAGAGGTTGGTCGCACACGGCAGGGGAATTCAAAAGCCAAACTTGACTTGGTGTTTGGTGACCTGCCCAACCCAAGGATAACCCATTTTGTTGAATACCAAATGTTAATTTGCCAGGTACTGTCAAATTACAACACAGACAGGCTGTCAAAAAACACACTAATTCTGGTGTGAATTTCAGTAACATTAGTTTAATCCACAAAGATACAGGCGATTACAAAACTACCTCCAATATATTTTCAATGGTCAATGCCAGATCTGTGAGGAACAAAGTACCTAATTTGAACTTTGGATTACTTAATATAAGATCTGTTTCTGGGAAGGAACATGATCCAAAGGACTTCATACTAGATAACAATCTGAGTGTTTTGGATCTAACTAAAACGTGGTTGAAAGAAAATGATAGTGACAGTTTTTCCATTGGACAACTATTACCACTGGGTTTCTCCATCTTAAACAACTCACGGGGAAGTTGAGGTGGCGGTGTAGCTGTCATCCACAGTGATGCGTTAAACATAAAACAGCATCCTGATTTATACAAATCTCCGCCATCTTTTGAAATGATTGACTGCCTCGTGTCGAGCAATCGTTCACTTCGATTACTCGTAGTTTACCGACCACCACCATCAAAAAGGAACAAACTTACATCAGCACAGTTTCTAAATGAATTCTCTGAATGTCTGTCCTTCTATGCCTTGTATGGATGTGATATAGCTATTGCCGGTGATTTCAACATCCATGTTGACAATTTACATGACACTTTTGCCAAGCAATTCACAAATTTGTTTGAATCATATGGCTATTCACAACTGGTCACAAAACCTACCCACAAGAGAGGACACACCTTGGATCTAATTCTTGTTCGTCAAAGTAACAGCACGTCAGTACAAAATGTCCATGTCACAGATCCAGCATTGTCTGATCACTATGCGGTCTTGGCGAATTGACACTAGCAACTTCAAAAATCCCTCCCAAGAAAATTACTTATCGAAAATATAAATCCATAAACATTGATGCCTTGAAAATGGATATCAGTTCATCAAATCTGTGTTCAAACTATTTTTGTAGTAGTCATAAAACAAGCTATTAATTGAAAATAGAATATGTTTTCATTTTTGGAGTTCACAAAAAAAATCAAACTTTCCACAATCAGTTCTAATGAGGGGTCACAAACTAAGTTTGAGAACAGTACTGGCTGGTTTTGGCCATTACGTGGGTAAAGAGTTTATATAGATCAGATTTACACTAAGAATGTACAGTGCACAGGGTTATTTACTTGGTTAATAATGAATTTTTTTTATAACCATAAAGTGTGACTAACCCTGTGCATTGCACAGGGTTAGTCCACTTTCTGGTTATAAAAAAAACCCATCTAACTGCTATATCACACACTACATGAAAAATTTATACTGACTAAAGCTGTAAAATACACAGAGTTAGTTGGTTACATGTTGTTACATAGGGTGCAGGATTCAAGGAACTAATAGAAATACTTATACAGGATTGTGGAAATTTTTTCAAACTGAATTCCAAAAATGAAAACATATTCTATTTTCAATTAATAGATTGTTATAAATCATCTGAGCAATTGCTATCTTTATTTGAAGAAACTCTTAAGGGCATCAAGGCTGAACATGCACCACCCAAGTCAAAAATTATAACTAGTAGGGAAAAAGTGGAGTGGTTTTCAGAAGATGTTAGAGCTGCTAAACAACAGCGCCGCAGACTTGAGCGTCTTTACAATAAAACAAAGCTTGAGGTTCACCGGCAAATGTTCTGCTACCAAAGAAATACAACTAATTTAGATCATCAAAAAGGCAAACAGGGAGTACTACAATTCTCTTATAGAAGAGCCATCTAATACAAGAGTGCTGTTCTCGCTAACCAATAGTCTCCTTGGTAAAGAACAAAAAGTCATTCTCTCAGATCATCTAAATACTGAAGAAATTCTGGAAAAATTCAGCGACTATTTCATAACCAAAATTCAAGTAATTCTGGATAGTATACCATCACGTGAAACACATCTTGACATAAAAAGTGATTTTTCTAATTTTCACTCTGTCTCAGAAGACGACATTCGAAAAATGATTTTATCATCATCCAATAAATCCAATGATCTAGATCAAATTCCAACATTCCTTTTAAAAGAGACAATTGATTATCTTCTGCCAGCAATAACATCTATTATATCTGCATCCCTACATGAGGGATTTGTTCCAAATGCACTGAAAAAAGCACTTGTTACTCCACTCATCAAGAAACCATCTCTTGATCCTGACAACCTGAAGAATTATCGACCAGTATCGAACCTCTCTTTCCTGTCTAAATTGTTGGAAAGGGTTGTTGCTTTACAACTCAAAAATCATCTGCATGAAAATGATCTTTTAGAGCCCTTCCAGTCTGCATATAAATCCAACCACAGTACAGAAACAGCCTTACTACGAGTCAACAATGACATTGTAAAATCAGTGTCTGAGGGTAAGGCTGTACTGCTTGTTCTCTTGGATTTGTCAGCAGCATTCGACACTGTCGACCATGGTATTCTCATGCAGACATTGACACAGCATGGCATTTGTGGAACTGTCTTATCGTGGTTTGCATCATATCCAGAAGGTCGCAGTCAACAAATATACATCAATAAGATCGGTTCAGAAAGCAGGACGTTAAAGTGTGGTGTTCCTCAGGGCTCAGTTCTTGGACCACTCTTTTTACTCTGTACACTTCTTCTCTCGGTCGCCTTCTTAAAAAACATGGCATATCATATCATCTGTATGCAGACGACACCCAATTGTACATCACATTCAACCCATCTGTTCCAAGTGACTCCTTCACCGCAGTCAATAACATGGAAACTTGCATAAATCTTGTGCGGGAATGGATGATAGACTTTAAACTGAAAATGAATGACTCGAAAACTGAATTCTTAATGATATCCGGGGTTCGCATGCCTACACCCTCTGTTACATCAATTCTGGTTGGAAACAACATCACTATAAAAAGTGAATCGGCCAGGAATATTGGACTGATTATGGACTCAAATTTAAAACTAGACATCCATATCAATAAAATATGTCAAAAATGCTATTGGCAGCTTCGAAATGTTGGAAGACTGCGACCTTATCTTAACCAGTCAGCACTTGAAAAACTTGTGCCCTCCTCAATCACCTCACAACTAGACTATTGTAATTCAGTGTTAGTGGGGCTGTCCCAGTGCCTGATTCAGAAGCTTCAAAAAGTTCAGAATACTGCTGCTAGGATAATTACTGGTACCAAACGCTCTGAACACATAACACCTGTTTTAAGACAATTACAATGGCTTCCAGTTAAACAGAGGATTGATTTTAAAATATTGATCTTAGTATTCAAATGTATCCACAAACTGGCTCCAGTTTACCTGCAAGAGCTCCTCACTGTATATAAACCATCACGCAGTCTCAGATCTAAAAACCAAATTCAACTAGTTGTGCCTTTTAACAGATCTAATCAGGCTCATGATCGTGTGTTCTCCATCGTGGGTCCCAGATTGTGGAATTCCCTGCCAATTAGTGTCAGAACTTCAGAAACTCTCGATGTCTTCAAAAGAAATCTTAAAACTTTCCTATTTACTGAAACATTCTCCTAAACCTCTCTAAGAGGCAACCAAAACAGATGTGACTCTTCATTTCAGAAAAGTGTATTTATTTCTGTCAAGCGTTTTAGAGCACTATTTGTGGTTTTACGCTCTAGAAAATCAATTATTATTATTATTATTATTACTGGCGTCAAGTAACCTTTTTTGCTGTGGAAACATGAATGAGAAATAGTGAGAATAATCGGTACAGGTATCAACTGATTGGTGCACTAATCAACAAGAATTAGTTGCAAGTTACATTTTGCCAATTTGGGATGCAATGGAAATAGGTAAGTTTTCATGAGTTTTCATGTGTTGAATAAGATAAAAAAATAAAGGAAAATTATTATTAAAGATTTAAAAAATACTCGCATTTATTTGTTTTTTGTTGTTTGTTTATCACGCCAATGTCTTCATCCCTGTCAAGAAAATCCAACACTCATTTGTGACTGAAACTTCATAGTTTCAGAATCAGAGCACCATTTGTGCCATAACCTGCACAGTTGTTGTGTTTATGTTGGTTTTTCCTGAACGTGACAGGAAAGTCCAATATAAATACAACAAGAGCTGGACTTTCGTCCGGTGCATACCCCCACGTGGTGTACTGCCTAGTGTGGGCATACCTATGACCAACAAATATTATTTATGAATATTCTCGTATGGACTGACGCACAGATGGATGGATGCAATCCAGTATACCAACCCCCCCCCCCCCCACACCCCACTTCGACAGTTTTCAACAATTTCCAACAATTTCGAAGTCAAAAGGTATGGTAAATTGTTTGGTGTTTTGGAAGTTTTATGCAATGAGGCAGAAGCCTTTGTCATAGACAAACTGCATGCCATATTTCACTGAAATCCACTAAACCCCATTCCAGTATGCCCCCCCCCCCCCCCTCCCCATTTTCTTCGAAAGTTTTCAACAATTTACAACAATTTCTAAGTCAAAAGGTATGGTAAATTGTTTGGTGTTTGCATGCCATATTTCACCGAAATCCGATAACCCCATACCTGAGATACAGGCTGAACAGACAAATAATGTCTATTTCCTACAATTTCTAAGTCAAAAAAGGGGGATAACTCTAAAGAGGAGAATGTGAGAAAAATATCGTTGAATTCGTTTTTTAAAGTCTATACCATAAGCAGTGTTCAAGGCAAATTTCATTGCAATAGAACATTCGATACCCGAGATACAGGCTGAACAGACAAAATTTGGCTCGGATGGACACAAGTAATAATAAAAAAAAAAAAAAATATAAAAAAAAAATAACTAGTGTGGGTATACCTATGACCAATAAATATTATAAATGAAAGTGTCAATGACACTGTAGCTCAACTTGTCAAGACAAAGACATGCACATGTATAGTATGTGACACAGCAATGACAAACATCTAGGTAATGACCTGATAACAAAGGTACATATAAAGTAATGTAATGGTCTGTACATAAATACTGACCGTTGCCTGTAACAAATGTATAGGTAAAGTAAGGTAAAGTATTGTAAAGGTGGGTGACAGTCAGATGCTAAACTAGAAAAGAAAACTTTGAGTCCCAGAGTGGGTCTGACTGAACCCCAAAATATTTGTTCTCACAGCACAGTGATAACAAAGGCACCCCAAAACACACTCGTTCCTGTCCCAAGGTGAAAACAAAGGTACCCAAGAAGTTTTGTGAAGATCAATTCATAAATACGAGCTGTATAGAACTTGTGACAAAAAACTGATTGGACCTAATTTTGGTACAAAATGGCCACTGGCAGCCATCTTGAATTTTGGACCGTACCCAGAAACACTCATTCTCGTCCCAAGGTGATAACAAAGGTACCCAAGAAGTTTTGTGAAGATCGGTTCATAAATACAGCCTCTACCCTGAGCCGTATTGACATGTGTGCTCACATTGTGCAAGTAGCACTGAATAAGTCAAAGTTCATCTAATTTGCATAATTTCTGCACAAAAAAACCCCCCTTAGAATATGTGATGTATTCCATGTTACTAAACATTCATACAAAAATTTATTCAAATCAGAACTTTCATACAGAAGTTCTGTACAAAAGACTGATCGCACTAATTTTGGTACAAAATGGCTGCTGGTGGCCATCTTGAATTTCGGACCACACCCAAAAACACTCGCTCTCATCCCACGGTGATAACAAAGGTACCCAACAAGGTTCGTAAAGATTGGTTCATAAATATGGCCTCTAGTCTGAGCTGTATAGAAGTTGTGTACAAAAAACTGATTAGACCTAATTTCGGTACAAAATGGCCACTGGCAGCCATCTTGAATTTTAGACCGCACCCAGAAACACTCGTTCTCGTCCCAAGGTGATAACAAAGGTCCCCAAGACATTTCGTGAAGATCAGTTCATAAATACAGACTCAAGTCTGAGCCGTATTGACATGTGTACTTAATGTGTGTAAGTCGCACTGAAATATCAAAGTTCATCTAATTTGCATAATTTCTTCACGAGAAAAAAACGCGTATTATATGTGATGTATCCCATGGTACTAAACATTCACACAAAAAATTATTCAAATCAGCGCTTTCATATGGAAGTTCTGTGCAAAAATCTGATTGCACCTAATTTTGTACAAAATGGCTGCCATCGGCCATCTTGAATTTCGGACCGGACCCCAAAACACTCGATCTCGTCCCACGGTGATACCAAAGGTACCCAAGAAGTTTCGTAAAGATCGGTTCATAAATACGGCCTCTAGCCCGAGCTGTATTGGCATTTGCACTTACAGTGCTGAAATTAACACCAAAAAACATCAAAATTAGTCTAATTTGCACAATTTACGCACAAGAAAAAAACCTGTATTATATGTGATGTACCCCATGGTACTAAACATTCATACAAAAAATTATTCAAATCAGAGCTTTCATATGGAAGTTCTGTACAAAAAACAGATTTCTGCATCATCGGTACAAAATGGCGGCTGGCAGCCATCTTGAATTTCGGACCGCACCCAAAAACACTCGTTCTCGTCCCACGGTCATAACAAAGGTACCCAAGAAGTTTCGTAAAGATCGGTTCATAAATACGACCTCTAGCCCGAGCCATAGCCAATTGTTGACGTACGGACAGACGGACGACAGACGGCGGGCCATGACAATAGCTCAAATTTGACTTCGTCAAAGTTGAGCTAAAAATAATAATTTACTTAAGTTATGAATATTTTCGGACGGACTCACACACGGACACACAGATGGAGGGACAGATGGACGGACAAACAGACGGACGCATGTAATCCAGTATAACCCCATTTTCTTCAAAAGTGGGGGTATAACAACTGCGCAGGTTACAGCGCAAATTGTTTTCAAATTGTTGTCCTACAAAAGCATTCTTGGTGCTATTGAAACTAATATACACGGACATATTCGGTAAGTATATTTTCGGGGTGGGGGATTATCACTTACTAAAGAAATACAAAAGTCCAAATTCTGCTGACGTTTCGTGAAGATAACCAGGGAAAGAGTGGGTAAAACACTGAATGGAATCTGAAATCAGATTTTTCAGAGCAGTTGTGCATCAAGGGAGATTATTCAAAATGTATGTGTGTTTCCCAATACGAATGACGTCTTCATTCAAAGTAAACAGAAACAAAGTCTTTATGGGTTGACACGTCCAGCTTATTTTGTGTATTGAGTTGGGCCTAAACATTTATTATTTTCACCCATGGACCCTCAGATAGTGATATGAATGAAAGAGTTTCACCGCAGTGGAAAAATAAAGTGATGTTTCCTTTTTTTAAATATCAAAGTTGGTCACTTGGATGTATACGGGTTCCAACTATTTTTAATAGGCGTGGTCTTTGGGAGGAGCTCTTGACAGCCGGCTGACGACGTTACAAGTGTTGTGTAAGTTCCATACTGAATTGACACCGGAAGCTTGCTTCCATTCTCAGTTGTTTTCATTCGAAAATTTCAATCATAAAAATGCTAATTTCTATCAAAATAACAGTTTTAGTTTTCAATAAAATGAGTTTTATTTGTGTATCATTTTACAATATGCACTTTCCATGCTTTTTAGGTAAAAACAGACATCAGAAAGTGACTTTTGCCTCTCAATCCTTGCTCACCATCTGGAAGAAATAAAAATAAATAAAAAATAACTAGAGGCTCTACAGAGCCTGTAATCGCTCACCTGGAACTACATATAAAAATGTGATTTCCTATAGGCTTTCCATGGTAACTATGTGCTGCAATTGTGGCCATGTTGCAACATTACATCAACATTACATGAGGATCAATGGTAGAAGGTGTCCCAGTCTTCAATGACGTGAAGTTTCAAAACATTTGAATCCACCAAACAGAATCATAGAATATCTCTGGTGGCCATATTTTCCAACCAACAGGAACAAAAAGAGGATCGTTGGTAGAGGGCCTCGTAAGGACCATTCTTGCCAAGTTTTTGGTTCACGTCGGCTCAGTAGTTCCAGAGAGAAGATGAAAATGTGATTTCCCATAGGGGTTTTCTATAGTAACTATAAACCGCAATTGTGGCCATGTTTGCAAAACGATCAACATTAAATGAGCAAAACATTTGGCCCTGTGGTTTCAGAGGAGAAGAGTTTTCAAAATTGACCAATCAAAATCAAAGAATGCTTCTGGCGGTCATGTTTTTCACCCAACAGGAATAAAATGAGAAACAGTTGTCGAGAACCTCTCATAGACCATACCTGCCAAGTCTGGTTCACATTGGGTCAGTACTTTCAGTGAAGATGATGAAAATGTGATTTTCCTATAGGGTTTCTATAGTAACTATAAGCCACAAATGCAGCCATAATTGCAACCTGATGAAAATTAAATGAGGATCATTGGTAGAGGGTGTTACAGTCATCAGTCACACTAAGTTTTCAAACCATTTGGCCTTGTAGTTTCAAAGAAGATTTTCTTGAAAATGCACACATTTATATGAATTCTGTTTCAACAAAAAAAAAGGAGTAAAAAAGGGTTAAAATAATTTGAAAATAACAATTTTTTCAGACAGTATTCTCTTTCAAAATAGCTTTTGGATAGGTAAAGGATTACAGGAAACACATTTTACTGGAATTTTTGTCAGATCTTAAAAGATATATATAATTACTGTCATCAAAGCTGACATGATGGGAACAGAATATAAACAAACTTCCATTCTTTCTGTTCTCACCTGTCATCAGTCACTATTTTTCTGGTAAGTAAGAGAGAATAGTTTAATTACTTTACAGCTGAAGTTGTTTTACAGTACAAGTCACTATAAGTTAGGTTAATCCTATAAACTATGTATCTTTCTCTTCCTACACTGATAAGACCAGAAGCTGACACCATTTTCTGCAAAGCTCTCACTGATAGCTTTCCAGAAAATGTCAAATTCTGATCTTGTCAATGCAGGAGCAGCAGTTTATTGCAGTTATGCTACAGCTTATTTTGACCTGTACTGTATACACAATATTTTTGGGTTTTTTTCCCCCAGTTCTTAGTGGAGAAAAACTGGAATCAACCCATACCAGATTCTCAAAAAGACAAGTATTTTGCTGACAGTACCGATCTTCATGCAGACAGGAGAGGCATTGGGTTAAGCATTAGAATATAGCCTCTGGTGGCCACATATTTTCATCCTCGCATAGACCATTCCTGCGAAATTTGGTTCACGTCGACTCAGTAGTTCCAGAGAAGATGAAAATGTGATTTCCCATAAGGTTTCTATAGTAACTATAAGCCGCATTTGTGGCCATGTTTACAACCCAATCAACATTAAATGAGTATCGTTGGTAGAGGGGGTCCCAGTCAACACTTATGTGAAGTATCAAAACATTTGGCCTGGCAGTTTCAGAAAAGAAGATTTTTGAAAATCCACCAACCAGAATCAAAGAATGCCTCTGGAAGCCATGTTTTTCATCTGACGGAAACAAAATGAGGATTGTTTGTAGAGGACCTCCCATAGACCATTCCTGCCAAGTTTGGTTTACACCGGCTCAGCAGTTACAGAGAAGAAGATGAAAATGTGAAAACTTTACGGACGCCAGACGACGGATGACAGATGACGGACGACGACGGATGCCAAATGATGAGAAAAGCTCACATGGCCTTTTAGGCCAGGTGAGCTAAAAATAAAATCCTCTCTCCCTCATTGGTTTGAAAAAAAAACTGCCTGAGAATCAATTGATTTTTTTTTTTGCCTAATTTGAAATTTAGAGAAACTAAGTTCAAAAACCATTTTGAAAAGGGTTAAATTAATGCCAATATTACTTGAAACCACTGTATTCCGATTCAGCAGACCTTGCCCCAAATGAAAAAAAAAAACAACTAGAGGTACTGTGAACAAACTCACAAAGTGATACCCACCCCCCCCCCCCCCACGCCTGAAATGTATAAGTTAGATTATCTCCCCTTGGAAATGTCAGAACGGAATTATATTGCTTCATGCACATCTTCATATGGAGTTCTTCCATTGTGTAAAGTTTCATGAAAATTCTTCAAATGGTTTAGGAGGAGTTGCGCTTACAAGGATGGACAGACGGTATAAGTTAGATTATCTCCCCTTGGAAATATCAGAACGGAATTATATTGCTTCATGCACATCTTCATATGGAGTTCTTCCTTTGTGTAAAGTTTCATGAAAATTCTTCAAATGGTTTAGGAGGAGTTGCGCTTACAAGGATGGACAGAAGGTATAAGTTAGATTATCTCCCCTTGGAAATGTCAGAACGGAATTATATTGCTTCATGCACATCTTCATATGGAGTTCTTCCATTGTGTAAAGTTTCATGAAAATTCTTCAAATGGTTTAGGAGGAGTTGCGCTTACAAGGATGGTCAGAAGGTATAAGTTAGATTATCTCCCCTTGGAAATGTCAGAACGGAATTATATTGCTTCATGCACATCTTCATATGGAGTTCTTCCATTGTGTTAAGTTTCATGAAAATTCTTCAAACGGTTTAGGAGGAGTTGCGCTTACAAGAATGGACAGACGGTATAAGTTAGATTATCTCCCCTTGGAAATGTCAGAACGGAATTATATTGCTTCATGCACATCTTCATATGGAGTTCTTCCTTTGTGTAAAGTTCATGAAAATTCTTCAAACGGTTTAGGAGGAGTTGCGCTTACAAGGATGGACAGACGGTATAAGTTAGATTATCTACCTTTGGAAATGTCTGAACGGAATTATATTGCTTCATGCACATCTTCATATGGAGTTCTTCCATTGTGTAAAGTTTCATGAAAATTCATCAAGCGGTTTAGGAGGAGTTGCGCTTACAAGGATGGACAGACGGTATAAGTTAGATTATCTCCCCTTGGAAATGTCAGAACAGAATTATATTGCTTCATGCACATCTTCATATGGAGTTCTTCCATCGTGTAAAGTTTCATGAAAATTCTTCAAACGGTTTAGGAGGAGTTCCGCTTACAAGGACAGACAGACGGACAGACGAACAGACGGACGGACAGGGTGATTCCTATATACCCCCAAACTTTGTTTGCAAGGGGGGGGGGGGGGGGGGGGTATAATGACGTTGTAACACAGTGTTTGAAGAATGAAAGGTACAACCTTGAAAAGCAAAACTTTAATCCGAAACGTTAAGCTGGGAATACTAAGTAAAACTGACTGCCAAAAAAGGGTTAAATATTTCCTAAAACCGATAAAGGAAATCACTGATGTAAATGCAATCATTAAGTTGTATTGACTATGCAAGAATTAAAGTAAGAAAGTATGTGGCAAAGCCTAATTTCAAATACAAAGAAACTAAGTCTGAAAATGTGTTTAAAAGCAGTTAAAATCATGGTTATCTTAATGAAAATCACTGTAGAAAGGTTCAGTAGACAGTAGACAGTAGACATTGTCCCAAATGAGAAACAGTGACACTGCACTAAACTGTTGAAGAATTAAAGGTGTTACTTTGTAAACCCCAAAAAAACTTTAACCAAAAACTTTAACATGAAAGTTGTAAGTTAAATTGTCATACAAAAAAGGTTAAATATTTCCCCAAATAACATGAAACATAATGAGAATGATACAATCAATAATAATTAATATTAAATAAAAAGAAAAAAACTTTAACCATGACTAAACTAGAGGTACTGTGAGCACACTCACAAAGTGATACCCCCCCCCCCCCCCCCACGCCTGAAATGTATAAGTCAGACTACCTCCCCTTGGAAATGTCAGAACCGAATTATATTGCTTCATGCAGATCTTCATATGGAGTTCTTCCATTGTGTAAATTTTCATGAAAATTCTTCGTATGGTTTAGGAGGAGTTGCGCTTACAAGGGTGGACAGACGTTATAAGTTAGATTATCTCCCCTTGGAAACGTCAGAACGGAATTATATTGCTTCATGCACATCTTCATATGGAGTTCTTCCACTGTGTAAAGTTTCATGAAAATTCTTCAAACGGTTTAGGAGGAGTTGCACTTACAAGGATGGACAGACTAAGTTAGATTATCTCCCCTTGGAAATGTCAGAACGGAATTATATTGCTTCATGCACATCTTCATATGGAGTTTTTCCATTGTGTAAAGTTTCATGAAAGTTAAAAAAATTATAGTAATTTATATATTTTTTATACTTACCAATGACCCAGACTTAGCTGGTGCTAACTCTAACAAAACCAGGGCCAAACACAAATTTTGCCCCCCAATCCCCAAAATTTGCATCCAAAACCAAAAGAAATCATGTCCATACTACGCCCCCACTGCGCATGCGCAGTGTCAAGGACGTCCCGAAATTGGCGTCAATTATCATTCTTACTGGCAGTGCCTGGTCAGCGCTATGTACTCAGCGGGGAGGCAAGAGTTCCCAACTCCTGGGAGGGCCATCCCCGTCTGGGTCATTGGTAAGTATAAAAAATATATAAATTACTATAAATTTTTTAACATTTTTATACTGTATCAATGACCCAGACTTAGCTGAATAGTAAACAGGCTGGAGGGCCTAGGACATAGAGGAAAATCCAATAAGCTCAACTATATAATAAAGAGGTAACCCCTTAAGGAGAAAAGGAGTATTAGGCTTTACATGTATCTTTCTTATTTAATATTTAAATTAGAAAGATACAATACCCTTAATAATTGAGCACAATAATATTCATGTTCTCTATTAACATCCAGTATAACCCTTATACTAATTATTTTTAAAGTAAGCCAATAAATAAAGAAGTCCAGAGAATTGAGACTCTTTATAATCTTTTAAAAGTGTCCGAGTATTGTATATTAAAGCCCGTTTGACACTTGACATATACAAATGCTTCACACCGAGCTACACTTTAAAAATAAGACATGAATGAATTTTAACATTAATATTACACTTTAAAACCATCCCGGAAGCAACTCAGAAATACTGACTTTGGAGGAGGCATTCCCTTGCTTTTCACTATAAAGCAGGTGACCTAAGGGAACACCCGCCCGCCCTCCCCCCCCCCCCCTTCCCCTTGCCCTAGGTCAAATAGCCCAGAGCGAAGAGGGCAGCCGGACGGAGTCACTGCCGGAACAGAAAGCCTGCATAACTATAGTTGCAACTGTTTAGTGGACGACATGCTGAGCAACAGATAACGGACCTAAACAATGCAGGTCTCCAGAAATGGACTCAATATTTCTGAGATAAAAATTCGTGAATGTGGATGGCTGAGACCAATATGCAGCCTTCATTAAATCTGTAATAGCAACACTATTAGCATAAGCCCAAGAAGTAGCAAGAGCTCTTACTTCATGAGCGGAAATCTTAAGCACAGACTGCTGAGAAGAAGATAAAAACTCTCATAAGCAGTTCGGATAGTTAATTGAATCCATCTAGCAATAGAATGGACCGAAATGTCCCTTCTATTAGGCATCAAGGACAGAAAGAAACGTTTCGTCCCTTTCTGATAAACTGAGATCTCTGTTATAGATACGTAACGCTCTAACAGGACAGAGTAAAGGCCTACGCCCGTCTGAAGACGGAAGAGCCTTAATAACAATAGGATCCGGATATTTATTAGGAGCCTGATTCTTAGCTAAAAAACCCACATTAGTAGTGAAGGTGATAGTGTTCCCGACACTACGATAGTGAGAATCATCCACCGACAGTGCATGAAGCTCACTGACTCTTCTAGCAGAAGAGAAAGCGAAGAGAAAAGCTGTCTTATAAGATAAGAATTTGAAATCTACTGTCCCAAGAGGTTCAAATGGCTTTTCCTTCAATTTAAGAAGAACCCAAGCTCAATTCCATTTAGGAATTAATCTAAGAGTTCTGGGTCTATTTATCGAGAAGTTTCTAACCAACTTAGATAAAGAGACATTAGATCCAATTTGTAAACTATCATGATGTGCATAGGTATCAGATAACATAGACCTATAACCCTTAATAGTAACAGGCTGCAGTTTGATTTCGTCAAACAAGTATACTAGAAAGTTTGCAATGTCTGGTATAGAGGGATCAAAAATATCTACAGAATGATCCCTACACCAACGGCGAAAAACCATCCACTTAGCCGCATAGTTTAGCGAAGAGGAGGTCCTCCTACAGTTAGAAATCGCGTCCACTGCTCGTCCTGTAAAGTGCTTGCCATGCAAGAAGAACCGCACAACGGAAAAACGTGAAGGTTGAGACCTTGTGGGTTGTGATGGAGTTGACGCGATTTCCCCTGCGAAGGAGGAAGCTTTCGCGGTAGGTCCCACAACAGACACCTGAGTAGATTTATCCACGGTCTCTGTGGCGACAGGGATGCTACCAACAGAATCTTGCATTGAGATTGTTTTATCTTTAGCAATACTTGTTGAATTAATGGCGCTGGAGGATACGCATATCCTATCATTCCGTCCCAAGGGATCGACAGAGCGTCTACTGCAAATGCTCTTGGATCCGGAAACGGAGACACATACGTCTGCAACTGATTGTTGAGATGTGTCGCAAATAAGTCTATCATTGGCCGTTCCCATTGGTAGCAAATCTGATTGAATACTTGTTTGTTGAGAGTCCACTCCGACGGCAACAAGCGACCCTTTCGTGAAAGGGAGTCTGCTAGCACATTCAGACGACCCGGTATGTGACGGACCGAAAGAAGAACCTGATGTTCTAGCTCAAACAGAAGGATTCTTTCCGTTAGATTGAACAACGGAACTGAATGAGTGCCTCCCTGATTCCGTATATACGCCACTACTGTCGTATTGTCGGATAGGATTTGGACATGAGCATTGTGAATAATGTCCATCCAATGACGTAACGCAAGCCAAATTGACATCATTTCCTTGATGTTTATGTGCTTGCACAGGAATTGCGGATCCCAAAGACCCTGGCATCTCGAATCCGTTGGGATCAATGATGCACCCCAACCTGTTTGACTGGCATCCATCATAATGGTAAAATTCGGATCCGGCAACTGCAGCGGAACTCCCTGAGTTAACCACTGAATGTTTGCCCAAGTCTGAATCTCTTGTTTCACTTGATCTGACAAGAGAACGTCTACGTCGAGCGAATGAATTTTCACACTCCAATTCTGAGTCAAGAAAATTTGGAGAGGACGCGTGCGTAACCGCCCCATCGGAATGAGATCCGCAGCGGCTCCGCACAGACCTATCAGTCTCATAAATTCTCTCGCTGTGACTTTGTCTGCGTGCAGACAATAGCGAGCGTAACAACTGACTAATTTCGCTCTGGTTAACGGCAGACGAACAAGATTGTTGTGCGTCTCGAAGCTCATTCCCAGATGAGTGAATGACTTGGACGGCACCAGATCCGACTTCTCCTCGTTTACTATAAAACCGAGACGTCGGAGCAATAGAAGAAGATTCTGAACATCGTTCTGAAGCGATAACTCGTTGCCGTACCTCTGAAGAATGTCGTCCAGGTAGGCCGACGTTACCGCAGACGAATGAGCTCGGAAATAGATCATTACCGAGTTCATTACCCGAGTGAAAGCCCAGGGTGCTAGATTCAGTCCGAAGCACATCGCCCGGAATTGATACACCACTCCTAGGACTGCGAAGCGTAGATACTTTCTGAATGTCGGATGTACCATGACGTGAAAGTATGCATCTTTGAGATCTATGCTTGTTGCATAATCGTTCACCCGAATACTCGCTCTGACCGACCGAATCGACTCCATATAAAATTTCGGAGCGACGATCAGCTTGTTTATCCAGCTCAAATCTATGACTGGACGGAACGAGCCGTCTGGTTTCGGAACCAGAAACAGATGGCTGTAGAATCCCGGGGTCACCTGGTTTTCTACGACCTCTACCGCGTTCTTCATTAAAAGAGACTGCACCTCTGATAACAGAGCGTCTCTTTTCTGCGGATTTGACGGAAGTTGAGTCCACTTTGGACTTCGAGTTAATGGAGGCTTTCGTTTGAAGGATATCTTTAGGCCTTCCGAAGTCACTCCTCTCACCCAAGGGTCGTCCGTAATCGACGCCCATTCTTGTGAAAAGCTCGACAACCTTCCGCCAACCGGTACGCGATAGAGGTTTAAGCCATCACCTCCTGGACCTGCGAGGCCTGCGGTAGGAGAAACCACGTCCTCCACGACCCGCACCTGGTCCCGTCGACCTCGGGGCGTCCGACCGGTTGTGCCGGCCCGAAGGACGTCCCGAACGAGAGTCGCTACCCTGACGGTCTCTCGAATAAGACCAAGAGGACGCACCGGAACCTCTATAGGAACCTCTCTTGGGCGCATTAGACCCAGAAGTGCCTGTCTTATTCTTGTCTGCTGTATCCGACTTCTTAGAAGCAGATTTGAACAACAGAGAATCCGAAGCTTTCTTTGTAATTTTATCATAAATAGCAGAAAGCTTGCCGTCAAAGAGAAGTTCTCCGGAGACCGAAGCGACTCTAAGAGAGTTCTTCACCTTAGTATCCACGAGTGTGGATGTAGCTAGGGCTGCGTCACGTCTAACCAACTCCAGGTTTGCCACAGAAAGGGCGGAGTTACACGTGGAATAAGCTACTGCCCTTGAAAGAAGTCTTAAAGAGGATTGTATATCCTGAAATTCTTTCCCTTGAAGGTGCAGTGATAACGCCTTAGTAAGGTGATCTGCGAAAGATAAAGCATCTAAATTGGCTCTGTTAGACGAAATAGCTGTTTCCAACACCGCGGTTGGAATAGAAGCCGACGACGGTAATGATAGCTCTAAGTTTTCCGCCTCGTCGTCCATACGCAGAGGAACTCTCGGGATACCCTGTCCTGCCGTGTCGAATTTATTCCTTGCATTAATGAAAGGCAGGTTGAGAGTATTGGCGGACAAGAAACCTGCTTTCCCCGTCTTGGAAGCAAGTTTAAATATAGCGTCGTTCAATAGTTTAAATGTTCTTGCAACATTATTGGACTGCGACGGAAACTCGGGAGCGATGTCCCTGAACCGCTCAAAAAATTCAGAGTCCAATGACGCTATAATCCTTTTGTCTGGAACCGCAGCAGTCTGGCCCGACGGAACAACTTGAGGGAGAAAGTGCCGGATGAAGTCCACGGCAGCTTTATGTTGTTCCGAAAGGGATAGCTCCAAATCATCCGTATCCCTTTCACCATCCGGTCGGACCTCATGATGCTCCCGGTCGTCCGCCCCCGATGCTTCGGCGGAGCATACCGACCCAGCGCCGTCGGATAATTCTCGATCTGACACCGTTTCTGTCGGCTGCTGGGATGCTGCGATAAGCTGTGCTATCTGCACAAGAATGTCCGGCGTCGAGACCTGCGGAGGCGCAGTCTTTCGCTGCTTCGCCGAGGGCAGCTCCTCATCAGATGGCTCCCGCATACTTTTTCTATGCGAACGTCCATCGGCCTCGAGTCCCTGGCTGCCGGATGGTGTGACCTGGTCGCCGAAGAATCCTTGATCGGCGAAGCTGGTAAGATATCGGCGGTCACGCAGCCAAGGTGCGGTCGTGTGCGCTGACGAGAAGAAGAAGCCTTAGCAATCTCCGCGGACTGCCTATACAATGGAGCGTCCCGAGCGATGGACGTATGCTCCGCTTGCGACACATTTTGTACCACAACATCTGGTCCCAGATGTTGTTGTACGAGAGAGGGGCCTCTCTCGCTCGCGGCCAGGCTGGACCTGGATGAGCTAGGAACCGGACTCAAAGGCTTCCTCCGATCTCGCTTACTATCCGCCGTCACTGGGTGTGCACATTGAATGTTTATAGTGCTCGCATCACCCAACATTTCCTCCTGGACCGCATCGGATGAACCCGGCTGCCGAACCATTCGGTGAATGGACGCTACACCGGGCGAGCTAGCGGACGACATTTGTCTAATCTCCATGAGCACTTTTGCCGCTAGCTCTGAATTCATTTGTGACGACGGAAGCGCACTTGCAGAAGATAACATGGAAACATCACCCTGTTCTTGTTCCTCTGAAATAGAAACTGAGAGAGTAGAGTGACCTTGCGGAGAAAGAGCCGGCATAGCCCTTTCTCCAGTAACAACATACCGTGATACATGTTTCCAATGTTTGTCATCCCAATATTGACATATAGGACAGGGATTAGTGCAAGAACACTGACTACAATTAATACAATGATCATGAAAGTCAGAGGAAGATTTCTTCCCATTAGAATTTGAACAATATCCTTTCATTGTGAAAAGTCAACAACAAGTCCTAGTTACTCGCACAAACCCCTGACACAAAGATACATAATAACATGATCCATTAATAAATGAAAAAACAATTGCAAATCAAAATAATTTTGAAAAAATATTTTTTCAGCGAAGCCCAAGTTTCTGAAAAGTAACGTTGAGCCCCGATGGATCAGATGGCAAAGTGTGGTCAAAAATTTTAAATTTATATTAAGTAATTAATGAGACTCTTACGGATAATATAAATGTATCTTATAGAGAGATAAACTACACCAAAGGCAAACAGCCCCCCTCAAAAAAGGCTGTTGCCAATGTAAACAAACAGTGTAAAACACCAGAAAACATGACTCCAGGCACTGAAAAAACTGGCCCGAAATCAGTCATCAAAATTACACTCTATCTGATGCAAGACAGAGACTCCCAGGGGAGAATCTGCAGAACATCAGATGGAAGATGCAGAACACAACGTTTATACACCCATGGGTGAAAACGTAACTATGGGGAAAATAACAGAAAACATTCTGTATCCAAGCAACTCTCCCAAGAAAATTTTAGAAATGAACTTTCTCAAAAATATGCCAAAAGCATGGGAGAATTGCAAGGGGGGACTTTAGAAGGCTAGGGGAGAGGAAACACTGAATAAGCAGTGCAACATTTAGCAAGAATGACAACAAGAGGCCCATGCCTCGAAAATAGGCAACTTAACATAATTTCATAAAAAATTTTAAGTACAGCCCTGATTATTTTTTGTCACTTCTTTTTCCTCTCCTCCTTCTATATCCTCCTTAGAATCACCATTTCTCCAAAAATTACGTGTCTGGCATCCTTTAAACTGAGATTTACAAGCACAAAGATCAGTGAGATGTTGACTGATGAAGGGCCAAACAGAGAATGATAATTGGCGCCAATTTCGGGACGTCCTTGACACTGTGCATGCGCAGTGGGGGCGTAGTATGGAGGTCCTATAGGACATGATTTCTTTTGGTTTTGGATGCAAATTTTGGGGATTGGGGGGCAAAATTTGTGTTTGGCCCTGGTTTTGTTAGAGTTAGCACCAGCAAAGTCTGGGTCATTGGTACAGTATAAAAATATTCTTCAAATGATTTAGGAGGTGTTGCGCTTACAAGGATGGAAAGACGGTATAAGTTAGATTATCTCCCCTTGGAAATGTCAGTACGGAATTATATTGCTTCATGCACATCTTCATATGGAGTTCTTCCATAGTGTAAAATTTCATGAAAATTCTTCAAACGGTTTAGGAGGAGTTGCGCTTACAAGGATGGACAGACAGTATAAGTTAGATTATCTCCCCTTGGAAATGTCAGAATGGAATTATATTGTTTCATGCCCATCTTCATATGGAGTTCTTCCATTGTGTAAAGTTTCATGAAAATTCTTCAAACGGTTTAGGAGGGGTTGTGCTTACAAGGATGGACAGACGGATATATGGATGGACGGACAGACAGACAGACAGGGTGATTCCTATATACCCCCCAAACTTTGCTTGCAGGGGGTATAAAAACTTTAACCAGAAACTTTAACCAAAACTCAAAATGTTAACAGATGGACAGATGGACAGCCAGACGGACAGATGGATGAAAGTCATGACTATAGCCCAGACTGTAAACAGTCAGACTAAAAAACATATATGTACACAGCATTGAAAAGGTTGATCAAGGCATCAATAAAATCTTTGAAAGCCATACTGATGTCTTGAGAGGGTTAAATTAAAGACATCCATACAGGAATCAGATGTTTCCAAGAAACCAGAAAATATAAATTTTATAGTAAATTTCCTTTCTTATTATACCTACCGCAATTGTTTACTACAGGCTTGCACTACAGTGGAAGACCCTAACTCAGATAAAATACTCTCTATTTTAATCTTTCCCAAGAGATGTGGGAAAGAAAAGTGATGTAAAAAAACACCACGAAAAAATAAGCCAAAACCAGGCCGATCGCCATCGGCACACACCCAGTATGGGACGCTCTTCCGTTAGTACAAATCCACGACTTCCATTAACCAATGCATAGTGTGTCATCAATTCATCATTCTTTGGAGTCCGCCAACATAGGAGTTATGTGATCAGTGGGGAGGAAGGATTCTTACCCGAATAAGAAGACGGGAGGGCCTCCATGTAAACAATTGCGGTAGGTATAATAAGAAAGGAAATTTACTATAAAATTTATATTTCTTGTCAACCTACCTTACAATTGTTTACTACAGGCTGTATAGACAATAGGATGGAGGGAATCACATAACCAACCCACACATAACTCAAATGCACTGGAACCATGGACAGAGGAAGAGATCCCTAGGCCTAACAAACCATAGCATCACAAACATTAGTAAAAGACAATGAAAGATGAGGTGTATGGTGAAGTGCGACGCACAGACAGAAAAGCTGAATGGCTGGGATAGACAACAGCCTGAGATGAAGAATGAGGGCCCACAGGACAAAGGTCCTCTGTCGGCTCATGCAACTGTCGCAGATAAAAGGAGAAGGTAGCATTTCTCCAGTAGGCTGCCAGTATAACATCCGACAACATGACAGAGTTAGTAAAAGAGAAGACAATGCACGCACCTAGTGGCAGAAAAAATGATTGGTAATACAATCAACAGTAGCTAGATGAGCGGAAGCTGCACGAATAGCAAGACAAATCCATCGAGAAATGGATGCAGGAGAGATCTGGCATGTGAGAAAACGCATATCCATCCAGGGTAAAGGCGCGAATGCCCCCCCCCCCCCCCCCCCCAAGCAGAGCAGTGCCCAAGAAAGTGTCCATCTTGGAGTAAACTGCAAAGTCCTAGGCCTTTTCAAGGAAAAGAGCTGAACAAGCTTGGAGAGGCAAGGATGAGTGTCGAAACAATGCGGTCCCACATATGAAAAAGGTCTCCTCAGCATGGACTTGTACCCATTGCTGGAGACCCCCAGAAACAAACATATACTAGAAACTCCGCATGCGGTGTGATCGAAGGAGTGACAGAAGCAACAGAGTGATTGCACACCACTGACAGAAGAACCTTCTACTTAGCCAGAGCCTAAACCAGTGGAGTGAGTGCCTCCTTGAAGAAGAAAGGCAACTCCACTGCTTGTCTCTAAAAACCACTATGGAGGAGACAGGACCCGATAAAAGACATGCGCGAAGGCACAATGAAGTCGGGTCAACTTGAAACCTCCTCGGGTGACTTTGGCAAAGAAAGTCGCGACGTAGAGGGAGGCTGCTAACAGAGAGCGGAGCAGACTGATCCACACACACCGAGGCGACAGGGGTGTGATCGAAAGGATTCGACGACTGCAGGTTCATATCTGGGCTAGAACCTGAGGCGGAATCGGAACCGGCAGGAAGGTGTAGCCGACAAGACCGTCCCAAAGGAGGGCCATAGCATCCACGGCAAAAGCCAGAGCATGTGGACACGGGGACACGAAAGTGTCCATCTGATGGTTCCAACGAGTCGCAAAGAGATCGATGGAATACCGCCATGTGGAACATCCACTCGGTGGAAAAGAACCTGCCCCGTCGGGACAGGGAGTCAGCTAGGACGTTCAGACAACCTGAAAGGTGACGAACAACCACCCCGGCGTTGACATCCTGAGCGAACAGTAGAAGATCTCGAGCCAATTCGTACATTGGAACCGAGTGCGTGCCGCCCTGGTTCCGAATGAAGCAACCATTGTCAAACAACAGAAGGACCTGACGATTCGACAGGTGAGGGATCCACTGCCTGAAACTCAGAAGAAGAGCGCTCCTTCTGGTTGATGTGTAGAGATGCCCAATCCTGCTCCCACATTCCGTGAAGGGAAAGACCTAGAGGATCCAATGTCGCACCCCATCCGAGATCGCTGGCATCTGCCGTCAGAATGCGATCGGACGTGGGTAAGTCCAACGGGACACCCTGCGTGATCCACTGAACATTCGTCCCGTGGAGAAGGTGAGGATGAAGAGATTCTGGTAACTGAAGCATCAGATCCAGAGAATCCAGAAAGTGTTGGAGAGGTCTGACATGCAGCCAACCTAGAGGAATGAGATCCGTCACCGAACCGCAGAGACCAAGCAGCCGGAGAATACCCTGTGCTGTCGTGGATGTGGACTGGGGACAGAGTCAGAGCAAAAGCTGAGAGAATCACAGCCCTGGCCTGGGGAAAAGCCACCGTATTGAACTGAGTGCGGAAGGCCATCCCAAGATGACAAAACGATGGAAAAGGGACCAGATCCAACTTCTACTCGTTGACTCTGAATCCTAGCGACGTGAGCAAGCTCAACAGAATGTCGACATCCAACTCCAGTAAGGCAGCATTGGAATGCCTCTGGAGGATATCGTCTAGATATGCCGAAGTAGTCACCCTGGACTGTGTGCGATGGAAGGCTATCACATGCGACATCAGTCGGGTAAAGGTCCAAGGAGCCAGGTTGAAGCTGAAAGGCATGGCCTTCAACTGGTAAACTCGCCCCAGAAAAGCGAACCTGAGATACTTCCGCGACACCCGATGAATCGGAACGTGAAAGTAAGCATCTCACAGGTCAATGCTGGAAGCAATATCTCCCTGGTGAATGGAACGGCGGACCGACCTGAAAGTCTCCATGCTGAACTTGGGAGCAATGATAGACTGGTTCAGGATACTCACATCGATAACCAGTCGGAGTCGGCCGTCCTTCTTCGGCACCAAGAACAGGCGGGAATAAAACCCCGCTGACTGAATGTTCTTGACGACCTTGAACGCACCCCTTGGCCAGGAGATTGTTTATCTCCATGGACAAAAGCTCCCGACGTAAAACGTCTGAAGGAACTGTGGTAGGAAGAGGCACTCTGGACTGAGTGGGGTGCCTTCGGAAGGAAATTTGCAGAACGGACCAAACAACATCTAACACTCAAGGATCGGATGTGATGGTAGCCCAACGGTCTGCGAACTCTGCTATCCTTTCTCCAACCTGGGACGAATTGAGGTGAGGATCTTCAGTTCGAGCCACAAGGCCCACGAGAGGAGAAACCACCTCCTCTACAGAATGAAGAATCCTGAGACTTCCCTCTAGCCTGCCGAAGCTTACCCTTACCCCGTGAGTAAGAAGAAGAAGCGGTGGCAGAAGGATCAGCCCTTTGCTTCGCAGAGGAAGCAGAAGGGTACTTGTTAGGCTTTGAACGGTCCCCTAGAAGGCTGATCAAGCTGACAAAGCAGCAGCTGATCTTTGGAATGACGAAGGACGTCACCGGACCGTCGACACGGAACCCATGGAACAGTAGCGGACCTGCCAAAGAAGCAGATCGAAGAGCAGCGCGCTGCCCCCAGGAAGGGATCGACCTGTGTACAGCACAGAGTCCCTTCGAACTAGTTCCAAAATAGCCATGTCACAGGCATGCGTGTGAGTAAGATGCATGAGCGCCTTGGACAGCACACGCAAAGGAGCCTGCAGATTGTCAAACCTATTTGGAGGCAGATAGGCAGCTAAGGCAGAGACAACGTGATCGGAGAGAGAAAGCATACCAGCATTCCTCTCGATCAGCCCAACATGGACTTCAGAGTCGTCATAGGAATGACGACAGGCTTGGGCCCGAGGGAATTGGAGTCCTGATCCAAAACAGTCACAGTCTGGCAGACTGACAGATTGGCGAAATCGTAGTAACGATAACGCACCAGAGGTAAAAGCAGTGTCAACCCTGGTGAAGAACGGAGCCTTCATAGACTCAGCTTAGAGTCCAAGGCTGAATATGCTTCAACCACCTGTACTGACTGGCACGGTCGAAGACGTCCAGAAGCAGGTTGGTCCACAGGTTGTAGGCGCCCGACCGATGATCGCAGCCTGGCTGACACTGTCAGCTGGTTTGATGGTTTGATATCCGAAAGGAACCCAAATACAAAGTCAAGAGTTGCCCCCCCAAGTCAGAAGACTGCAGGCTCTCGACATCAAGGATGTCTGAGTCCTCCCCGGAGTCGGAAGACACATAGCCCATCGTGGGCAAACCAGCCAACGCCTCCCATGGTGTAAGCACCAGGGGGATCAGAAACCGGCCTGTTTCCAATCCCGGGAGGCGGTGCCATAGGGGGCGTCTGGAAACCACTAGCTGCCTCGCTGAAAGCAACGGGAAGGCTCTTGGACAGAACCTGAGTGAGTAAGGAGAGGGCCTCCCTAAGCTCACTGCCCGTACCAGCCGGTTTGACATGGGGATGAACCAGCAAAGTGGCTTCACACCTGACCCTCTTAACCAGCGAAGGGTCATGATCCTCTAATACACCCGAAGTGGGGTGACGGGCGGCAGCCAAAACATCTGATGGCAGACGTGTATAGGGGTACGACACACCCCGAGGATCAACATAGCGGGAACTCAGGAGAGTTGCCGCGGACCTCTGCGGGGCAGAAGGTCAAGGCTGCACAGAAGGCGTTGGTCCCGCAAAACTGGCCGTGTGACCAGAATGAGTGGACGAAAAATGCCAATGACAAAACTGTGGTACTCGACGGCGCAGAGACCACAGTAGAGGGTCTGGCCGGCAGACACTTCCAACTTTGCCGAGTTGAAGCCAGGGAAGGCTGAGGCCGATACCATCACGCCTACACTACCAGATACCACTGCAGACCACTGCAGGTATAAAAGTGCTGTGCTCAACTGCTGAGAGGACACAGCAGGGGGTTCAGTCGGCAGCCACTTCCGACTTCGCCGAGTTAAGTCGTGGAAGGCCGAGGCCGATACCCCACAACCACACTACAGACATCCCTGCAGACCCTTGCAGGGATGAGTCGAGGCCGGCTAAAAATGGTGCTCGATGACATTGTAGACGAACAGCAGTAGCAGCAGATACGACGGGAGCTGTTGCAACTGGCGGAAAAGGGGAGAGAGCCACCTAGCTCGGCCTCCAAAGGAGGAGTCACAACCCTAGTGACAGCCTCAGATGTCGACTGGAGAGGGCACATAGTCCCGGAACCAGGCATCTCTTCATCAGAAATCCAACAGCTCCCGCAGTATCCACCACAGTAAAAAAAAACTGTACATCCCCACGGAAGGGGAATAACTCTCACCAGACATGGTCGAGTCAGGAGGCCCCGAAACGACAGCGTTCCCAACCCCCCACTGGTGCGGGAGGAGCTGCATATCCCCCACGGAGGGGGAGTAATTCTCACCAGACGTGGTCGAGTCAGGAGGCCCCGAAACTACGGCGTTCCCCACCCCCCGCGAGTGTGGGAGGAGCTGCACATCCCCCATGGAGGTGGTATAACTCACACCAGACGTGGTCGAGTCGGGAGGCCCCGAAACGACAGCGTTCCCCCCCCCCCCCCCCCCCCCCCCCCCCCCCCCCCCCCCCCCCCCGGGGGGGGGGGGGGGGGGGCAGGAGGAGCTGCACATCCCCCATGGAGGGGGTATAACTCACACCAGACGTGGTAGAGTCGGGAGGGCCCGAAACCACAGATGCGGGAGAAACAGCCACGAGAACGCACCAAGGCGAGGGCAAAAGGAATTGCCCTAAAGGAACCGAACTGGAAATAACAGAGGTGAGAGCAGTAGAAGAAAAAGGTGAACTCAACAGATAGAGAAAGTAGAACACCCTCAACTACGAGAGAAGGTGGAAAGAATGAAAGTGTCAATGACACTGTAGCTTAACTTGTGTGTTGTGTTTGATGAAAAGGATAATGTTCAATGTTTATGAAAGGATTATGAAATAAGACAAGAATTGTGATAATTGGGAATATGTTCATTTCTGTTCCCTGTATGCTATGTTTATGATAAAAATAATATGAGGTGTACACTGTACTAAAGATCTGAGGGGTGGGTTAATATGACCTCATAGTTAATATATGTGGCCCTCACAGTTAACATATATCAACAAAATTACAATGAAATTATTCCAAAATGAGTCATCCTATCAAGTTACATTAAAATCCCTTCATAAATATGGCCTGTAGACTGTGCTAAAAAGGTTTTCGGGTTTCGGGCCCCTGTAGCCGTCAGTTTCCCAATTGCGTCCAAAGGGGACGTTCTCATCTAGACATTATATGAAGTCAACCTACCAAGTTACAATGAAATCCCTCCATAAATACGACCTGTAGACTGTGCTAAAGGTTTTCGGGCTTCAGGCACCTGTAGACATCACAGTTGACCAACCACGACCAAAAAGGGATGTCATCATCTAGGCATTATATGGAGTCAGCCTAACAAGTTACAATGAAATCCTTCCATAAATACGACCTACAGACATGCTAAAGGTTTTTGGGCTCGGGCAGCCATCAAGGCTGAATGATCGTGACCAAAAGGGGACGTTCTCATCTGGACACTATTTATAGTCATCCTACCAAGCTACAATAAAATCCCTTCATAATTATGACCTGTAGACTGTTCTAAAGGTTTTTGGGCTTTGGGCCCCTGAAGCCGTCACAGTTGCCCACTCGTGTCCAAAAGGGGACGTTCTCATCTAGACATTATATGAAGTCAACCTACCAAGTTACAATGAAATCCCTTCATAAATATGACCTCAGACTGTGCTAAAGGTTTTCGGGCTTCAGGCTCGGGCAGCCATCATGGTTGAATGATCGCAACCAAAGGGAACAATCTCATCTGGGCATCATCTGGAGTGATCCTGCGAAGTTACAATGAAATCCCTTCATAAATATGACCTGTAGACTGTCTTCAAGGTTTTCGGGCTTCGGGCACCTGTAGCCATCACAGTTGACCAATCACGACCAAAAGGGGATGTCATCATCTAGGCATTATATGGAGTGAACCTAACAATGTTACAATGAAATCCTTCTATAAATATAACCTTTTGCCTATGCTAAAGGTTTTTGGGCTCGGGCACCCATCAAAGCTGAATGATCACGGCCAAAATGGGACGTTCTCATCTTGACCTTATTTGGAGTCAACCTACCAAGTTACAATGAAATCCCTTCATAAATATGACCTGTAGACAGTGCTAAAGGTTTTTGGGCTTCAGGCACCTTTAGCCGTCAAAGTTGCCCAAACATGTCCAAAAGGGGACGTTCTCATCTAGGCATTATATGAAGTCAACCTACCAAGTTACAATGAAATCCCTTCACAAATATGACTTGTAGACTGTGCTTAAGGTTTTCGGGCTTCGGGTTCGGGCAGCCATCATGGTTGAATAATCGCAACCAAAGGGGACAATCTCATCTGGGCATCATCTGGAATGATCCTACGAAGTTACAATGAAATCCCTTCATAAATATGGCCTGTAGACTGTGCTCAAGGTTTTTGGGCTTCGGGCACTTGTAGCCAACACAGCTGACCAATTACGACCAAAAGGGGATGTCATCATCTAGGTATTATATGGAGTCAACCTAATAGGTTACAATGAAATCCTTCCATAAATATGACCTTTTACCTATGCTAAAGGTTTTTGGGCTCGGGCACCCATCAAGGCTGAATGATCGCGATCAAAAGGGGACGTTCTCATCTAGACGTTATTTGGAGTCATCCTACCAAGTTACAATGAAATCCCCTCATAAATATGACCTGTAGACTGTGATAAAGGTTTTCAGGCTTCGGGCACCTTTAGTCGTCACAGTTGCCCAATCATGTCCAAAAGGGGACGTTCTCATCTAGACATTATATGAAGTTAACCTACCAAGTTACAATGAAATCCCTTCATAAATATGACCTGTAGACTGTGCTAAAGGTTTTCGGGCTTCAGGCTCGGGCAGCCATCATGGGTGAATGATCGCACGTTCTCATCTAGACATTATATGAAGTTAACCTACCAAGTTACAATGAAATCCCTGCATAAATATGACCTGTAGACTGTGCTAAAGGTTTTCGGGCTTCGGGCTCGGGCAGCCATCATGGGTGAATGATCGCAACCATAGGGGACAATCTCATCTGAGCATCATCTGGAGTGATCCTAAGAAGTTACAATGAAATCCCTTCATAAATATGACCTGTAGACTGTGCTCAAGGTTTTCGGGCTTCGGGCACTTGTAGCCATCACAACTGACCAATCACGACCGAAAGGGGATGTCATCATCTAGGCATTATATGGAGTCAACCTAACAGGTTACAATGAAATCCTTCCATAAATATGACCTTTTGCCTATGCTAAAGGTTTTTGGGCTCGGGCACACATCAAGGCTGCATGATCGCGATCAAAATGGGACGTTCTCATCTAGACATTATTTGGAGTCATCCTGCCAAGTTACAATGAAATCGTTTCATAAATATGACCTCTAGACTGTGCTAAAGGTTTTCGGGCTTCGGGCTCCTGTAGCCGTCACAGTTGCCCAATCACGTCCAAAGGGGGACTTTCTCATCTAGACATTGTATGAAGTCAACCCACCAAGTTACAATGAAATTCCTCAATAAATATGACCTGTAGACTGTGCTAAAGATTTTCGGGTTTTGGGCTCGGGCAGTCGTCACGGTTGGCAGATCATGCCCAAATCGGGAAATTCGCATCTAGACATCATAAGGAGTCATCCTACCAAGTTACAATGAAATCCCTCCACATTAAACATGACCTGCAGACTGTGCTAAAAGTTTTTGGGTTTCTGGCTTGGGCAGCCATTACGGTTGATAGATCATGCCCAAAAGGGGACGTTCTCATCTAGGCACTATACAGAGGCATCCTACCAAGTTACAATGAAATCCCTTCATAAATACGACCTGTAGACTGTGCTAATGGTTTTCAGGTTTTGGGCTCGGGCAGCCATACCGGTTGCCCGATCGCGACCAAAAGGGGACGTTCTCATCTAGACATGTCATGATGACCCCAAACCTGCATATGAAATTTCGTGACGATCAGACAAGAACTGCGGGGTGTAGCCCGTGCTAAAGGAAAATGTGAACAGACGTCACGGACTAAGAGACTTCCTCACGCGTGATGGCAATAGCTTATCTTGACTATGTCAAGTTAAGCTAAAAAAAATGGTGGGTACACGACAGAACCCAGCCGGCCGACAGGGACCGAAAAAACAGAAATTCAGCCCTCAACAGAGTGAAGAAATCATGTCCACACAGTCCCTCATTGACACCTAACTCCAATAACAATTTAAATTTATCAACCAAAAAATTTCACTGTCGAACCGCATTGACACGATGTCGAAAAAACATTTGCGAAAACGGAAAAATAAATAATATACAATGAGAATATGGTTGAAAATATTATTATACGATCTTCAGATCCATAATTCCAGTCACAGGAAAACCATTATCGACGAGTTGAATTATCACTGTTTCGTATGGCAAATGGCGGAGACACATCCTTCACATGTCTTGAACAAAAAAAAGAATGATGAATTGATGACGCACTGCGCATTGGTTAACAGAAGTCGTGGATTTCTACTAAGGGAAGAGCGTCCCATACTGAGTGTGTGCCCATGGCGCTCGGCCCAGTTAGAGCTTATTTTTTCGTGGTGTTTTTTACACCACTTTTCTTTCCCACATCTCTTGGGAAAGATTAAAATAGAGAGTATTTTATCCGAGTTAGGGTCTTCCACTGTAGTGCAAGCCTGTAGTAAACAATTGTAAGGTAGGTTGATAAGAAACTAAAGTGTCAATGACACTGTAGCTCAACTTCTGAAAGACATGTACATGTATAGTATGTGACATAGCAATGACACACATCTAGGTAATGACCCGATAATAAAGGTACATGTAAAGTATTGTAAAGGTCTGTACATACATACCGACCGTAGCCTGTAACAAATGTACAGCTAAAGTATTGTAAAGGTGGGCGATAGTTAGATGCCTCTGGCCAGAGCAATATTGAAATGTGCACTTATTGTGTATAAGTAGCACTGAATAAATCAAACTTTGTCTAATTGACCGCCGGCAGCCATCTTGAAATTTTGGACCTCACCCCAAAACACTCGTTCTCGTCCCAAGGTGGTAAGAAAGATACCCAAGACGTTTCGTGAAGATCGGTTCATAAATACAGCCTCTGGCCCGAGCCTTATTGACATGCGCACTTACTGTGTATTAGTAGCACTAAATAAATCAAAGTTCATCTAATTTGCATAATTTCTGCACGAGAAAAAAACCTGTATTATATGTGATGTATTCCATGTTACTAAACATATACACAAAAATTTATTCAAATCAGAACTTTCATACAGAAGTTCTGTACAAAAAACTGATTGCACTAATTAAGGTACAAAATGGCTGCCGGTAGTCATCTTGAATTTCAGACCGCACCCAAAAACAATCGTTCTCATCCCACGGTATTAACAAAAGTACCCAAGAAGCTTCATAAAGATTGGTTCATAAATACGGCCTCTAGCCGAGCCGAATTGAATTGTTGATGGACAGACGAACAGACAGACCGATGACAGGCCATGATATACCCTCAAATTTGACTACGGCAAAGTTGAGCTAAAAACATATATTATTATTTATTTATTTATTTATTGGTGTTTAAGGTCACATACTTATGCACAATGGCTAATCGTGACCGTGACAGTTTTACGGGTGGAGGAAGCCGGAGTACCCGGAGAGAACCACCGAGCAACAACGAGCAGCTGTCAGCTCTCCAACATCGTAACTCTGAACTCTGCACCGCAGCACAGACAGGGTTAGATTGGTTGAAGACATGCGCACCATCGACGTGCAGTACGCCTCAGTACACAGCGTCATCGTGCCCCCATGTAGGCAATCGGGGTGAAGTGTCTTGCCCAAGGACACAACGCGGTTGCCGCAGGTGGGATTCGAACCGAGGACCTCTCGGCTTGCAGCCTGCACCTCTACCAACTGAGCCACCGCGTCCCCGCTAAAAACATATATGTGCACAGCATTGAAAGTGTTTGATCATGGCATCAATATAATTTTTGGAACCCACATTGCAGTCTTGAGAGGGTTAAATAAAAGAAATGTATACATGAATCAGATAAATGTTTCCAAGAAACCAGAAAAAAAAAACGAAATGTACACAGCAGTGAAAGAATTCATCATGAAATAAAATCTTTGGAAAAATACACTGAAGTCATGAGAGGGTTAAATAAGATATTCATACAGGATTCAGATCAATTTTTTTCCAAGGAACCAGAAAAACAACATAAATAGCACTGAAAAGGTTTGTTCATGGCATCAATAAAATCTTTGGAACCCACATTTCAGTCTTGAGAGGGTTAAAGACATGCATGCAGGAATCAGATAAATGTTTCCATTATTGAAAGCATTAAACATGAAATAAAATCTTTGGAAAACAAACTGAAGTCACAAATTTTCTGATTAAAATAACAAGATTAGAATGTTCCTAGCAGCAATTTGTTGATTTAAGAACAATATGTCAATCAAGGTTCTCAGTGAATGAAATGTTTTCTCCAGGATAAACTACTGCAAAAATGCCGACTCATCATTTTTTCAATACCCTCTACCAGGCACCCTGATTGAACTAGTGGCAATTTTTTTAACCAATCCCTTCTACCAGTTCTAAGGATGCTTCATACCAAAAAACAGTTCTCTGTTCCTTGTGGTTTGGGATATATGGGTTTTAAATTTTTTTTCTGTTTTTAACCCCTGGGGTTGCGACAGGGCTGTAAAAATGTTTTTGGGGGCATCAAACAATTACTTAGGACCCACTTATACTACATGGAAAATTTGGTTGAAATTGGCCCCCCGGTTCTTGAAATAAAAATTTTGGGCAGAGCCCAAAATGGATATGCCCCCAAGAGAGCCCAGATATTGACCTATCAACTTCCCTTTAACAAACTTTAATCTTTTACACAAAAGGATGTACCATACCAAATATCAAGGCATTCCCTCTGGTGGTTCATGAGAAGATTTTTAAAGGTTTTTAAGCTTTTGGGGCATAAACTTGAGTCCAAATATGGCAGCCACTTCATTTAAACAAAATATAAAGGGTATACTGGATCCATAGATGGTCTGTGCAATATATGTTTGAATTTGGTTGTTAAGAAGATGTAAAGTTTGCATAAAGTTAACGGATGACAGATGCCGGACAAAAGTGATGGCAATAGCTCCCACTGACTTGCAGTCAGGTGAGCTAACAAGAGGTCCCAAATCGCACACCTGACAATTTATTTTATTAGGGTTTAACAACACTTTAACAGCCAAGGTCATATCATGTTGGTGACAGTTTTATGGGCGGAGGAAGCCAGAGTACCCGGAGAGAGCCACAGAGCAATGACGAGCAGCTGCCAGCACCCCAACATCATAACTCTGCACTGCAGCATAGGCAGGGTTAGATTGGTTGCAGATATGCGCACCATCGACATGCAGTACGCCTTAGTACATGGCATCATCGTGCCCCCATGTGGACAATCGGAGTTAAATGCCTTGCCCAAGGACACTACACAGGAGTACGAATCAATCACTCAGATGGTCAGCCATCCAAGGATTAACTGGGCTCGACTTTGCTTAACTTCACCGCACCCCCGCTCACTGACAAAGTGGTTCAAAGAAGTATTTTGGGTCACATCCAGTTAGTCATAGTTCATCAACATTTACAGAGGAATGAAGTCATGAAATTATTCATAACTCTGGTGTCAATGTCAGATGATTATTATCATAGGTCTTCCTGACTGTTTCCAATTCTATTAGCTATAGGCAAGCACTGCCAAACTTCCAAAGGTTGTTATGTCACTGCAACCCCACCTCCCACCCATAATATAAAGCACAAATATTAACCCTGGGACCTGATTTGAACAAACTTGAATCTAAACACCCTCGTAGAGATGTTGTATAACAAATATCAAAAGATTCTAATAGATGGTTCTGGAGAAGAAGATTTTTAAAGAAATTCCCTCATATTGCACTAAATTCATATTAACCCAGGGACTCGATTTGAACAAATCTGAATCTGACCCCCAAAGAGATGTTGTATTCCAAATATGAAAGCATTCTGACTGGGGGATCTGAAGAATAAGATTTTTAAAGTAATTTCATCATATTGCACTAAATTAAAATTCGGGCTCCTACAGGGAGCCCAATTATTTACCCAGGGACTCGATTTGAACAAACCTGAATCTGACCCCCTTAGAGATTATATATACCAAATATCAAAAGATTCTAATTGATGGTTCTGGAGAAAAATTTTTTTTTTAATTTTGGAAAACAATATATTGGTGCTATCAGAGTAATGCCCCTTGTGGTGCCCCCTGTGGGTGTGGCAACTTTATTTGAACAAATTTGAAATAAGGAACATGCACATCAAAAAATTTGGGCCAATGCAGCCCAGTGGTTTAATGAGAAGTTGATAATGTAAAGTTCACACTGGATGGATGGATGCCGGGCAAAAAGTGATCACCTCACTAAAGCTCCCCGGAAAGTCAAAGTGGCTAAAAATTGTCATTCAAATTTGAGAATTTTTTTACTTTTTGTTTCAAAACCATAACTTTTGATCCCTTATTAGAATAAGCTCCATGGGCTCAATTTCAATCAAGGGTCATAAACTATGTTTTTGAGACAAAAAATTAAAATTTTTAGTTATTCAAAAATGTTTTTATATACCAAATATCAAAAGATTCTAATTGATGGATCTGGAGAAGAAGATTTTTTTTAATTTTGGAAAACAATATATTGGTGCTATCAGAGTAATGCCCCTTGTGGTGCCCCCTGTGGGTGTGGCAACTTTATTTGAACAAATTTGAAATAAGGAACATGCACATCAAAAAATTTGGGTCAATGCAGCCCAGTGGTTTAATGTGAAGTTGATAATGTAAAGTTCACACTGGATGGATGGATGACGGGCAAAAAGTGATCACCTCACTAAAGCTCTCCTTAAAGTCAAAGTGGCTAAAAATTGTCATTCAAATTTGAGAATTTTTTTACTTTTTGTCTCAAAACCATAACTTTTGATCCCTTATTAGAATAAGCTCCATGGGCTCAATTTCAATCAAGGGTCATAAACTATGTTTTTGAGGCAAAAAATTAAAATTTTTAGTTATTCAAAAATGTTTTTGTGTCGTCTACTGTTGGGGTTTGGTAAAGGTTTAAGTGCATTCAAATACTTTTTTTTTAGTTTATTTCCGTCCAAATTACATATCCACAGGCCAGTTTCTTATTATTTACAGTACCTAACAACACTGGCAGTTAAAAAAATCTCTGGTAAATTTCAATCAATTTTTTGTATTGCATTACCGTTCTTTAACACCATTTTCAGAATCTGTATGCTGTCTGGAAAATTTGTTTTTCACATTTTTCTCCATTGATAAAAACCAGTCTATTACATAATTTCTGGGAGAGCTCTGAGAGCTTTCTAAGAAAGAATATAAGAAACCAGTTGTACCACTGGTTTAGCAAAGGAAATGGTTGATCATTCTTCCCTCTGGCTATCTTACAAATAAACTTCAATGAAGTTATTTTGACAAAATTCGTGATCTTTTGTAGTACCATGTTGGGAATAAGTGTTCAATGTTTCCAAAGACCAAGTTCTCTGCAATGCTAAAAAATTAAGTGAGTTCAAAGATTTCAAGACCCTGTTTGAACCTTGCTTACTTTTATAAACCTAATTTCCAACCAGGTTAGTTTTATGACCATAAAACAGGTGTATTTATTCTTCCTTAAATGGCAAACTAATGGCATTTTTCTTCCCTGATTGTACCGAGAAACTAAAGGTACTGTGAGCAAGCTCACAAAGTGATACCCCCCGCACCTCAGTTGTTGTGCTTACGAGGACACAACCATATGATGTAGCAATTGAAATGTATAAGTTAGATTATCTCCCCTTGGAAATGTCAGAACGGAATTATGTTGCTTCATGCACATCTTCATATGGAGTTCCTCCATTGTGTAAAGTTCATGAAAATTCTTCAAATGGTTTAGGAGCAGTTGCGCTTATAAGGATGGACAGACGGACGGACAGGGCGATTCCAATATACCCCCCCCCCCCAAACTTTGTTTGCGGGGGGGGGGGGGGGGGGGGGTATAATAATCTTTTGAAGATAACAGTAGTAACTTGACAGATAACAATTTGACAAAGGCTATTTACAAAACAATCCAAATAAAAGGTTACAGAACAAATGTCCCCTGATGAGATGGTAGAAAATTTGTAGTATTAAAGGTCAATAAATCAGGGAATGAAAGTGTCAATGACACTGTAGCTCAACTTGTCAAGACAAAGACATGTACATGTATAGTATGTGACACAGCAATGACAAACATCTAGGTAATGACCTGATAACAAAGGTACATATAAAGTATTGTAACGGTCTGTACATAAATACTGACCGTTGCCTGTAACAAATGTATAGGTAAAGTATTGTAAAGGTGGGTGACAGTCAGATGCTGAACTAGAAAAAAATCTTTTGAGTCCCAGAGTGGGTCTTACTGAACCCCAAAATATTTGTTCTCATAGCACAATGATAACAAAGGCACCCCAAAACACACTCATTCCTGTCCCAAGGTGAAAACAAAAGTACTCAAGAAGTTTTGTGAAGATCAGTTCATAAATACGAGCTGTATAGAACTTGTGACAAAAAACTGATTGGACCTAATTTCGGTACAAAATGGCCACTGGCAGCCATCTTGAATTTTGGACCGTACCCAGAAACACTCATTCTCATCCCAAGGAGATAACAAAGGTACCCAAGAAGTTTTGTGAAGATCGGTTCATAAATACAGCCTCTACCCTGAGCCGTATTGACATGTGTGCTTACATTGTGTAAGTAGCACTGAATAAATCAAAGTTCATCTAATTTGCATAATTTCTGCACGAAAAAAAACCCCTTACAATATGTGATGTATTCCATGTTACTAAACATTCATACAAAAATTTATTAAAATCAGAACTTTCATACAGAAGTTCTATACAAAAGACTGATTGCACTAATTTTGGTACAAAATGGCTGCTGGTGGCCATCTTGAATTTCGGACCACACCCAAAAACACTCGCTCTCATCCCACGGTGATAACAAAGGTACCCAAGAAGTTTCGTAAAGATTGGTTCATAAATATGGCCTCTAGTCTGAGCTGTATAGAAGTTGTGTACAAAAAACTGATTAGACCTAATTTCGGTACAAAATGGCCACTAGCAGCCATCTTGAATTTTAGACCGCACCCAGAAACACTCGTTCTCGTCCCAAGGTGATAACAAAGGTACCCAAGACATTTCGTGAAGATCAGTTCATAAATACAGACTCTAGTCTGAGCCGTATTGACATGTGTACTTACTGTGTGTAAGTCGCACTGAAAAAATCAAAGTTCATCTAATTTGCATAATTTCTGCACGAGAAAAAAACGCGTATTATATGTGATGCATCCCATGGTACTAAACATTCACACAAAAAAATTATTCAAATCAGGGCTTTCATATGGAAGTTCTGTGCAAAAATCTGATTGCACCTAATTTTGTACAAAATGGCTGCCATCGGCCATCTTGAATTTCGGACCGGACCCCAAAACACTCGTTCTCGTCCCACGGTGATACCAAAGGTACCCAAGAAGTTTCGTAAAGATCGGTTCATAAATACGGCCTCTAGCCCGAGCCGTATTGGCATTTGCACTTACAGTGCTGAAGGTAACCCCAAAAAACATCAAAATTAGTCTAATTTGCACAATTTACGTACGAGAAAAAAACCCGTATTATATGTGATGTATCCCATGGTACTAAACATTCATACAAAAAATTATTCAAATCAGAGCTTTGATATGGAAGTTCTGTACAAAAAACAGATTTCTGCATCGTCGGTACAAAATGGCAGCAGGCAGCCATCTTGAATTTCGGACCGCACCCAAAAACACTCGTTCTCGTCCCACGGTCATAACAAAGGTACCCAAGAAGTTTCGTAAAGATCGGTTCATAAATAAGGCCTCTAGCCCGAGCCATAGCAGCTTGGCACTTACAGCTCTGAAAGTAACACTAAATAAATCAAAGTCAGTCTAATTTGCATAATTTACGCACGAGAAAAAAACCCGTATTATATGTGATGTATCCCATGGTACTAAACATTTATACAAAACTTTATTCAAATCAGAACTTTCATACAGAAGTTCTGTACAAAAAACTGATTTTTGCATCATCGGTACAAAATGGCCACTGGCAGCCATCTTGAATTTCGGACCACACCTAAAAACACTCGTTCCCGTCCCAGGGTCATAACAAAGGTACATAAGAAGTTTCGTAAAGATCGGTTCATAAATACGACCTCTAGCCCGAGCCATAGCCAATTGTTGACGTACGGACAGACGGACAGACGGATGGACGGACAGATGGACAGACGGACGGACAGACGGACGATGGACGACGGGCCATGACAATAGCTCAAATTTGACTTCGTCAAAGTTGAGCTAAAAATTATTGTTTCTCTCATCTGTACAAATGTTGTACATCTTTAAGAGTGTTTGTGTGTGTAACCATGCCCAAACATTTCAGTTCTCCACATCATAAACTATAGCAGGAGTTGATTACACCTGGAAGGCACCCAAAATGCAGCCATTCAAAATAGTCCTAGTCAATGGAGTGCAAGTTAAGTTATACAAGTTAAAATTTGGGCTCCCATAGAGAGCGCTATCATTAAGAGATGGGCTTAATTTGAACAGACTTGAATCCAACCCCAGGAAGGATTCTATACACCATATATTAAAATATTTTGACTAATGGTTCTGGAGAAGAGTTTCAAAGATTATTCCTCATACTTGACTAAGTTAAAATCCAGGATCAAACAGGGAACCCAAATATTAAACCCAGAGACTTGGTTGGAACAAACTTGACTCTGACTTCCCTAAAGATGGTTTATACTGTATATCAAAAGATTCTGATTGGGGGTTCGTGAGATTTTTAAAGAATATTTCTCATATTGCACCAAGTTAAAATTTAGGGAGACCAAATATTAAGCAAGGGACTTTATTTGAGCAAACTTGAATCTGATTCCCATAGGGATGCTGTATAACAAACATCAAACTGACTGAAGCATGCCCACAAACAGCACTTGGACACAGGAGGTTGAAGAGCAAACAGTGATTTGTTACCCGTACATGAGATGTGTCTAATGCCCCCACAAAGTCTACAACACACAAAACATGAACCATACAGGTGAAATTCTAGAAAAAATTGACCAAGATCAACAAACTGTAATTTTGTGAAATACTGAAGCAAATCAAACTCCTGACAATATGCACACCTCTGGTATATGTACAAACAAGAGGCCTTAATTGCTCACCTCGCAAAGTGGTTCAAAGAAATATTTGGGGACGCATTCAGTTAAGACACGGTTCACCAACGCTACAAAGGAATGAAGTCATGAAAGGTAAATTTTATGTAAAAACACTGAGGAATGGATTTGAACAAACTTGAACCTAACCTGCTCCCCTCCCCCTCCCCTAATAGTGTCTCCAATAGAGCACCCAAATATCAATCCAGGGATCCCATTTGAACAAACTTGAATCTGATGTTGCATACTAAATATCCCATAGGTAGCCCAAATTAATAACCCAGGGGCTTGATTTGAACAAATTTGAATCTGATTCTCCTATAGATGTTGAATACCAGGTATGAAAGGATTCTGACTGATGCATCTGAAGAAGAAGATTTTTAAAGAAATTTTCTCATATTGCACTAAGTTAAACTTTGGGTGCCAATAGAGAGCCCAAATATCAACCCAGGTATCCCATTTGAACAAACTTGAATCTGACCCCTCTAGAGATGTTGCATACCAAATATCAGAAGATTCTAACTGATGATTCTGGAGAAGAAGATTTTTAAAGAAATTCCTTCATATTGCAAGTTAAAATTCAGGCTCCAATAGAGAGCCCAAATATCCACCCAGAGACCAAATTTGAACAAACTTGAATCTGACCCTCCAAGAGATATTGTAAACCAAATATGAAAGCATCCTGATTGCAGGGTCTAATGAAGAAGATTTTTGAAACAAGAGGCCCCAAGGGCGCCTGATGGCGCTCACCTGACATGGTAGTCTACATATCATACCAGGGACTTGACTTGAATAAGCTGTGCCCACACAATACACAGGATTTTCCTTCAATTTTCAGTTCCTGCACTTTTTTATGTCCCAAAATTGAGTAATAGTTTCAGACTAAAATTTTTTTTTCTTCTTCTTCTTAAAATTGACCAAAATGCATAAAAAACCAAAAAAACTAATTTCTGGATTTTGGTCCCACCCGGACCACAAATTTTAAGTGTAAAAAAAAAAAAAAATTTTTTTGTCTTAAAACTGACCGAAACGCATAAAAAACTCATTTCCGGATTTTGGTCCAAAATTTCTAAGTCCGCACCGGGACCCCAAATTTTCAGCCTAAATATGAACCCAGGGACTTGACTTGAACAAACTTGAATCTCACCCCCCCAAGGATGCTGCATACCAAATATCAAAAGATTCTTATTGGTAGATCTGAAGAAGAAGATTTTTAAAGAATGAGATATGGGCGTTTGAATTTTTTTCTATTTTTAGCTCCTGCGTTTCCCAAGGGCGACGGGAAAAAAAATTTGGGCATAAATTAAGTACTTATGACCCAAAAAGCCCTCATATCAAATTTGGTTCAAATCTGCCTCTCAGTTTGGAAAATAGAAATTTTGGGAGTGACAAAAATTCTTGCCCCCCCCCCCCCCCCCCCCCCAGAACAAAGGCAAATATTACCTGTCAAACTTCTCTTGAACAAACTTGAGTCCACACCTAAAATGGAAGCTGCATACCAAATATCAAGTCTCTGCTACGGCTGGTTCATGAGAAGATTTTTAAAAATTTTGTGTATTTTGGCCCCACCCCCCTCCTCAATATGAGCAGAAACCCAATTTGAAGAAAAAACCAAATGTCCCTATATAACCGCTACTTATGTGAATTTTCATTGAACTGAAGCCAGTGGCTTGGGAGAAAATGACCCAAACACAACCTTCACGACATACGACAGATGACAGACAAAAAGTGATCAGAAAAGCTCACCCTGACTTTCAGTCAGGTGAGCTAACAAGAGGCCCCAGGGGGCCCGAGGGCGCTCACCTGACAAGGTAGACTAAATATGAACCCAGGGAATTGATTTCAACAAGTCTGCTCCTCCTAAGAAAAGCTTATACCAAAGATCCAAAGATTCTGACCAGTGGATCTAAAAAAAAAAAGGATTTTTAAAGAATATTCCTCATATTGAACTAAGTTATAATTCGGGCTCCCACAGGGAGCCAAAATATGAACCCAGGGACTTGGTTTTAACAACTTGAATCTCACCCACTAACGATGCTGCACCCCAAATATGAAAACATTCCGACTGCTGAATCTGAAGAAGATTTTTTAAGAAAATTCCTCGTTTTGAACTAAGTTACAATTCGAGCTCCCACAGTGAGCCCAAATATGGACCTAGGGGTATGGCTTGAACAAACTTGAATCTTACCCCCCTTAGGATGCTGCATACCTAATATCAAAAGCATTCTGACTGCTGAATCCGAAGAAGATTTTTAAAGAAAATTCCTCATTTTGAACTAAGTTATAATTCGGGCTCCCACAGGGAGCCCAGATATGAACCCAGGGACTTGGCTTTAACAAACTTGAATCTCACCCTCCAAGGATGCTGCACACCACATATCAAAACATTCCAAATGCTGGATCAGAAGAAGATTTTTAAAGAAAATTCCTCATTTTGAACTAAGTTATAATTCGGGCTCCCACAGTGAGCCCAAATATGAACCCAGGATTTTCAGCCTAAATATGAACCCAGGGACTTGACTTGAACAAACTTGATCTCACCCCCCTAAGCATGCTGCATGCCAAATATCAAAAGATTCTGATTGGTAGATCTGAAGAAGATTTTAAAAGAATATTCCTCATACTGCACTAAATTAAACATTTGGGCTCCCATAGAGTGCCCAAATATGGACCCAGGGATTTGATTTCAATAAACCTGTGAAACAATCTTCCAAAGATGTTATATGTGATATTTGAAAGCTTTTGGAGCAGTAGTTTGGGAGAAAAGTGGTCATAAATGTTTTTCTAATTACCCACAGAGTTAAAAAATGCTGACTCAGCACTTTTTCAAAGTCCCCCAAAAGTACCCCATGGTAAAACCGATAGCAATACTTTTTGACTATTCCATTCTGTTGGTCCTAAGGAAGCTTCACACCAAATAAGAATTCTCAGTGCTGTGTAGTTTTGGAGATATGGGCGTTTTAATTTTTTTCTATTTTTAGCTCCTGCGGTTCCCATGGGGTGACGGGGAAAAAAAAAATTTGGGTACTTATGACCCAATAAGCCCTCATATCAAATTTGGTTCAAGTCTGCCTCTCGGTTTGGAAAATAGAAATTTTGGGCGGGGCGAAAATTCTTGCCCCTCCCATAATGAAGGCAAATATAGCTCCTCGATCTTCTCTTGAACAAATCTGAGTCTACACCTCAAAAGGAAGTTGCACACCAAATATCAAGTCTCTGCTACTGTTGGTTCATGAGAAGAAGATTTTTTAAGATTTAAGCACACTTTTTGGGCGTGGCCCTACTGAGGGGTGAGGCAACTTGATTTGAACAAAATCAAATTGCGATGTCATAAAAAACTATTATCTCTAATATCAATTAAATTGGTTCAGCGGTTTTGGGAGGAGAAGATTCAAAGTTCAAATTCGGGCTCCGTTACTGAGCCCAAATATAAACCCAGGGGGCTGATTTGAACAAACTTGAATCAGATCCACCCCACAATGTTGCATACCAAATATCAAAAGATTCTGCCTGCTGGATCTGGAGAAGATTTTAAAAAAAATTTGCCTGAAATGCACTAAGTTCGAATTCGGGCTTGAGCCCAAAAATGAATCCAGGGGGCCGATTTGAACAAACTTGAGCCAGATCCACCCTGCAATCCTGTATACCAAATATCAAATGATTCTGCCCACTTGTGCTGGAGAAGAAGATTTTTTAGTAATTTCTCCCATATACATAGGATTCTATCAGAGTTATGCCCCATATGGAGCCCCAAGTGGGCATGTTTATTTCATTTGAACAAACTTGAATTGACATATGGTAATGAACATCCATACCAAGTTTTGAGCAAATCGACCTAGCGGTTTCAGAGGAGAAGTCGATTGAAACAAGTTCACGACGACAGACCGACGGACGATGGACGGACGACGGATGGGACAGGGGGCTGATTTGAACAAATTTGAATCGGATCTACCCCACAATCCTGCCTACAAAATATAAAAAATAGGCCGATGAAATCGCCACATGTGTACCCACACGTGCAACTAGTAGAAAGCTGTATGACGAAGGGCCACCCCGGATGCCAACATTATGAACACCATACATGGTATGGGTACATATAGAAATGGATTGGAGGCGTGCCTAATTTGATGAATAAAGGTTTAATATCTCCGGATCAAATTATTAGATTTACATAAAAAACTATACAGCACAGCACATCAGATACCCGAATACATATATGAAGTAACCTGATAATCGGATTAATATTTTTTGAGTTATCGCATGCCGAAGAAATGGATTGGAGGAGTTCTCAATTTGAAGGATAAAGGGTTAATATCACAGGATCAAATTATCAGATTTACACCAAAAACTATACAGCTTGGCACATCAGTAACCTGCACACATATATGAAGTAACATGACAATCGGATTGATATTTTTTGAGTTATCTCATGCCAAAGGGATTGGAGGAATTTTCAATTTGAAGGATAAAGGGTTAATATCTCAGAATCAAATTATCAGATTTACACCAAAAACTATAAAGCTTGGCACATCAGTAACCTGAACACAAATATAAAGTAACTTGACAATCCAAGCAATATTTTTCAAGTTATCGAATGCCAAAGGGATTGGAGGAATTTTCAATTTGAAGGATAAAGGGTTAATATCTCAGGATCAAAAATAACAGATTTACGTCAAAAACTATACAGCTTGGCACATCTGTAACCTGAACACAAATATAAAGTAACTTGACAATCCAAGCAATATTTTTCAAGTTATCGAATGCCAAAGGGATTGAAGGAATTTTCAATTTGAAGGATAAAGGGTTAATATCTCAGGATCAAATTATCAGATTTACACCAAAAACTATACATCTCGGCACATCAGTAACCTGAACACAAATATAAAGTAACTTGACAATCCAAGCAATATTTTAAGTTATCGAATGCCAAAGGGATTGAAGGAATTTTCAATTTGAAGGATAAAGGGTTAATATCTCAGGATCAAATTATCAGATTTACACCAAAAACTATACATCTCGGCACATCAGTAACCTGAACACAAACTTGACAATCCAAGCAATATTTTTCAAGTTATCGAATGCCAAAGGGATTGGAGGAATTTTCAATTTAAGATGCTATCGGAGTTATGCCCCCTATGGAGCCCCAAGTGGGCATGTCCATTTCATTTGAACAAAGTTGAATTGACATATGGTAATGAACATCCATACCAAGCTTTGAGCAAATCGACCTAGCGGTTTCAGAGGAGAAGGCCGTTTGAAAAAAGTTCACGACGCCCAACGGATGACGGACGGCAAGTGATAAGTTGAGCTCCCTTCGGTGAGCTAAAAATTCCTCATATTGCACTAATCTGATATTCGGGCTCTCATAGGGAGCCCATATATTTATCCAGGCAACCGATTTGAACAAACCTGAAACTGACCCACGTTGAGATGTTGTATACCAAATATGAAAGGGACTGGTGGATCTGAAGAAGTTTTTTAAAGAAATTCCCTTATATTGCACTAAGTTAAAATTCAGGCTCCCATAGGGAGCCCAAATATAAACCCAGGGACTCGATTTGAACGAACTTGAATCTGCCCCCCCCCTCCCCCCTGAACTGATGGACCTGATTTGAAGCAACTTGAATGGTGACTTGAATGGTGTATACCATATATCAAAAGATTCTGATTGGAGGTTCGCGAGAAGAAGATTTTTAAAGAATATTCCCCCACCCACCACTCCTCTGAAAAGGATGCTTAAAACCAAACATCACAAGGTGCAATGCCACAGGTATCCCTTGCCAAGGATTTCTAAGTGGAAAAAAGTGGAAAAAGGCCTATAACTCTAGAAAACATCGTGACATCGACGCTGTAGCTGCGACGGGTGGTGTTAGAAACGCGTTGGTCATAAAATTCTAAGTTCATCAAGGGCCATAACTCCAAGAAAAATATTTGGAACAACATATGCATTGAACAGTGGCTAGACATCAATAAGATACACTTACATGTCAAATATAAAGTCATTCCATCAAGTATTTCAAAAGTTATTGAGTTTTGAAACTCGTTGTTCACAGACAGACCAACCAAAAGACCGACAGATAGACCGACATTGCCACTTATAGAGCTGCTAGTCGCAGCTAATAAAGTCATTCCATCAAGTATTTCAAAAGTTATTGAGTTTTGAAACTCGTTGGTCACAGACAGACCGACCGACCAACAGAGCCACTTATAGAGCTGCTGATCGCAGCTAAAAAAAAGAGCACAAAACCTCTTACTTGTGAATATCCTTTTCCCCATGGTGGTGTATAAGCATACCAAAGATAGTTTAAATCCAACATCCACTGACTGAGATATGAAGACCCAAAGTTGTTATGGATGGATGGATGGACAGACAGACAGACCCCATTTCTATATTCCCCGCAAACTTTGTTTTGGTGGGGGATAAAAAGATTCTGACTGTTGGATCTTAAGAAGATTTTTAAGGATTCTTCCCCATATTGCACCAAGTTAAAATTTGGGCACCCATAGAAAACCCCATACTTTACCGTTGGGATCAATTAGAACAAACTTGAATCCAACCCCTGTAAGGATTCTGTATTCCATATATCAAAAGATTCTAAACAGTGGTTCAGAAAAAATCGCGACATCGACGTCGTAGCTGCGACGGGTGGTGCAATCTCACAAAATTCTAAGTTCATCAAGGGCCATAACTCCAAGAAAAATATTTGGAACAACACATGCATTGAACAGTGGCTAGACATCAATAAGATATACTTACATGCCAAATATAAAGTCATTCCATCAAGTATCTCAAAAGTTATTGAGTTTTGAAACTTGTTGGTCACAGACAAACTCGTTGATCACAGACAGACCTACCGACAGACTGAAAGACAGACCGACATTGCCACTTATAGAACTGCTAGTCACAGCTAAAAAAGGAGTTTTAAAGATCATTCCTCATATTGGACTAAGTTAAAATTCAGGCTCCAGTAGGAGCCCAAATATTAACACAAGGACTTGGTTTGAAGAAACTTAGATATGATTATGCAGAAAACCAAATATTGAAAAGATTCTAACTGGTGGTTTTGAAGAAGATGATTTTATTCATCATATTTTATTCATCCTATTGCACTAAGTTAAAATTGGGCCCCAACAGGGAGCCTAAATACTACCTGGGGGACATGATTTGGACAAACTTGAATCTGACCCCTGCTATAATATTGTAAGCCAAATAACAAAAAGATTCTGACTGGTGGTTCTAGAGAAGATTCTTTAAAGAGTTCTTCCCATATTGCACATTTTGGGCTGCCATATTGAGCCCAGATATGAACCAAGGGGTTTAATTTTAACAATCTTTATCTGCACAACCTGAGGATGCTGTATACCAAATATCAAAAGATTGAAATCGGTGGTTCTGGATAAAAAGATTTTGAAAATTTTTGCATATATCACTGAAATCGGTTCAGCAGTTTTAGAGAAGAAGCCTTGAATATCATGTTCACAGATGACAAGATGAGGAATGAGCGATAGATGAAGAGTGATCACCATAGTTCACAATGACTTTCAGTTAAGTGAGCTAAAAATGAAATTTGCCAGAAAGTTAAAAAATTTATAGTAATTTATATATTTTTTATACTTACCAATGACCCAGACTTAGCTGGTGCAAACTCCATAAAATTCAGGGCCAAACACAAATTTAACTGCCCCAATCCCCAAAATTTGCATCAAAAACGAAAATTAGATGTCCTGGTAGGTCCTCCATACTTTTACTGTACTGCGCATATGCAGTGTCAAGGAGGTCTCAAAATTCCCGCCAAAATGTCATTCTTACGACCAGTGCCTGGTAAGTGTTATGTGCGCAGCGGGGAGGCAAGAGTTCCCAACTCCTGGGAGGGCCATCCTCGTCTGGGTCATTGGTAAGTATAAAAAATATATAAATTACTATAAATTTTTTAACATTTTTATACTGTACCAATGACCCAGACTCAGCTGAATAGTAAACAGGCTGGAGGGCCCAGGACATAAAGGAAAATCCAATAGGCTCAATTACATATAACAGAATTATCCCCTCAAGGAGAAAAGGAGAGATAGGATTTATATGCATCTTTCTTATTTTATCAAAAATCAAAGACACAAAACCATTCCGTAATTGAGCACAAATACATCAATGATCTCTATTAAAATCCAGTATAACCCTTTATACTAATTATTTTTAAAGGTAAGCCAATAAATAAAGACAGTCCAGAGAAATGAGACTCTTTATACTCATTAAAAGTGTCCGAGGATTGTATATTAACGCCCGTTTGACATGTGACATATACAAATGCTTCACACCGAGCTACACTTTAAAAATATTACATGACATGAGTAAACATTAGCTTTACACTTTAAAACCATCCCGGTACCGACTCGGAAATACTGACTCTGGGGGGAGGTATTCACTTGCTTTTCACTATAAAGCAGGTGACCTAAGGGAACACCCCCCCCCCCCCCCCCCCTTCCCCTTGCCCTGGGTCAAATACCCCAGAGCAAAGAGGGCAGCAGGACAGAGTCACTGCCGGAACAGAAAGCCTACATAACTATAGTTGCAACTGTTTAGTGGATGATATTCTGAGCAACAGATAACGGACCAAAACAATGTAGATCTCCAGAAATGGACTCAATATTTCTGAGATAAAAATTAGTGAAAGTGGAAGGCAGAGACCAATATGCAGTTTTCATTAAATCTGTAATAGCAACACTATTAGCATAAGCCCAAGATGTTGATAGAGCTCTTACTTCATGGGCCGAAATCTTAAGAGCAGACTGCTGAGAAGAAGATAACTTTTTATAAGCAGTACGTATAGTAAATTGAATCCATCTAGCAATAGAATGAACCATAATGTCCTTTTTATTAGGCATCAAAGACAAAAGAAACGCTTATGTCCCTTTCTAATAAACTCAAACCTATGTTTATAAATACGTATTGCTCTTACAGGACAGAGTAAAGGCCTACACCCGTCTGAAGACGGAAGGGCCCTAACAACAATAGGTTCAGGATACTTATTAGGAGCCTGATTCTTAGCCAAAAATCCAACATTAGTAGTCAAAGTAATAGTATTACCAACACTACGATAGTGAGAATCATCTACCGATAAAGCATGAAGCTCACTAACTCTTCTAGCAGAAGAAAAGGCTAAGAGAAAAGCTGTCTTGTATGTTAAGAATTTGAAGTCCACTGTATCAAGAGGCTCAAAAGGTGCTTCTTTTAGCTTAAGAAGAACCCATGCTAAATTCCATTTCGGAATTAATCTAAGAGTTCTAGGTCTATTTATCGAAAAGTTTCTAACTAATTTAGATAAAGAGACATTAGAACCAATCATTAATGTATCATGGTGAACGTAGGTATCAGATAACATAGACCTATAACCCTTGATAGTAACAGGCTGCAGTTTGATCTCGTCAAACAAATAGACCAGAAAATTAGCAATGTCAGGAATGGAGGGATCATATAAATCCACAGAGTGACCCCTACACCACTGGCGAAAAACCTTCCACTTTGCAGCATAATTTAGCAAAGAGGAGGTCCTCCTGCAGTTAGAAATTGCGTCCACAGCTCGTCCTGTAAAACGCTTACTGTGCAAGAAGGACCGCACAACGGAAATACGTGAAGGTTGAGACCTTGTGGATTGTGGTGAAGCATGCGCAATTTCCCCTGCGACAGAAGATCCTCCCGTGGAGGAAGCTTCCGTGGCATGTCCCACAACAGACACCTGAGTAGATTTATCCACGGTCTCTGTGGTGACAGCGATGCTACCAACAGAATCTTGCAGTGGGATTGCTTTATCTTGAGCAATATCTACTGAATCAGCGGCGCTGGAGGATACGCATATCCTATTATCCCATCCCACAGGATCGACAGAGCGTCTACTGCAAAAGCTCGAGAACCCGGACATGGGGACACGTAAGTCTGCAACTGATCGTTGAGGTGCGTTGCAAACAAATCTATCATTGGTCGCTCCCATTGGTAGCAAATCTGATTGAAAACCTGTTTGTTGAGAGTCCATTCCGACGGCAACAGGCGACCCTTCCATGAAAGGGAGTCTGCTAACACATTCAGACGACCCAGAATATGCCGGACCGATAGTAGAACCTGATGTTCCAGTACAAACAGAAGGATTCTCTCTGTTAGCTTGAACAACGGAATAGAATGAGTGCCTCCCTGATTCCGAATATACGCTACTACCGTCGTATTGTCGGACAAAATTTGAACGTGTGTGTTCTGAATAACATCCATCCAATGACGCAACGCAAGCCAAATTGACATCATTTCTTTGATATTTATGTGCTTGCCTAAGAATTGAGGATCCCAAAGACCCTGGCACCTCGAATCCGACAGGCACAGTGTCGAGCCCCAACCTGTTTGACTGGCATCCGTCATAATAGTAAAGCTCGGATCCGGCAATTGCAGTGGAACTCCCTGAGTTAACCACTGAATGTCTGCCCAAGTCTGAATCTCTAGTTTCACTTGGTCTGATGTCCGCATCGAGCGAATGAGTCTTCACTTTCCAATTCTGAGTCAGAAAGATTTGGAGATGACGAGTGCGTAGCCGCCCCATTGAAATGAGATCCGCGGCAGATCTGCACAGACCTATCAGTCTCATGAATTCTCTCGCTGTAACCTTCTCTGAGTTTAGACAATAGCGAGCATAACAACTGACTAATTTCGCTCTGGTTAACGACAGACGAACGAGATTGTTGTGCGTCTCGAAGCTCATCCCCAGGTGGGTGAATGACTTGGACGGCACCAGATCCGACTTCTGTTCGTTTACTATAAAACCGAGATGTAGGAACAATAGTAGAAGATTCTGCACATCGTTCTGAAGCGTTAACTCGTTGCCGTACCTCTGAAGAATGTCGTCCAGGTAGGACGACGTTACTGCAGACGAATGAGCTCGGAAGTAAGTCATGACCGACTTCATTATCCGAGTGAAAGCCCAGGGCACTAGATTCAGACCGAAGCACATCGCACGGAACTGATATACAACCCCCAGGACAGCAAATCGAAGATACTTTCTGAACGTCGGATGTACCATGACGTGAAAGTATCCATCCTTGAGATCTATGCTCGCAGCATAGTCGTTTACTCGAATGCTCATTCTGACCGATCGAATGGTCTCCATATAAAATTTTGGAGCCACAATCAGCTTGTTTATCCAGCTTAAATCTATTACTGGACGGAATGAGCCGTCTGGTTTGGGAACCAGAAACAGATGGCTGTAGAAACCCGGAGATTCCTGGTTTTCTATGACCTCTATCGCGTTCTTTAGTAAAAGAAACTGAACTTCCGAAAGAAGAGCGTCTCTTTTTAGAATATTCGACGGAAGTTGAGTCCATCTTGGACTTCGAGTTAACGGAGGTTTTCCTTTGAAGGACAGTTTCAGTCCTTCCGCAATCAGCCTTCGAACCCAAGGGTCCTCCGTAATCAATTCCCAATTTTGTAAATAACTCGACAACCTTCCGCCCACAGGAATGCGACAGAGGTCTACACCATCACTTCCTGGACCTGCGAGGCTTGCGGAAGGAAAAACCACGTCCTCCCCGACCCGCACCTCGCGCCAGTGACCTAGGGGCATCTGACCTATTACGGCCAGCGTTACGGCCCCTGCTAGAGTCGCTGCCTTGATGGTCTCAAAAATAAGGCCTAGAGTGCGCGTACGCACCTCTAAAGGAACTTTCCCTGGACGTGCTCGTCCCAGAAGATCCAGGCCTACTTTTTTCTGCTGGTTCCGACTTATTAGAAGCGGACTTAAAAAGCAGAGAGTCTGAAGCTTTCTTAGTTAACTTATCGTAAATAGCAGAAAGCTTGCCGTCAAAGAGAAGCTCTCCGGAGACCGGAGCGACTCTAAGAGAGTTTTTCACCTTACTATCCACTCACGTGGACGTAGCTAAGGTTCCGTCACGTCTAACCAACTCCAGATTAGCCACTGAAAGGGTGGAGTTATATGTAGAATAGGCAGTAGCCCTTGAGAGAACTCTCAAAGACGTTTGTACGTCCTGAAATTCTTGCCCTTCAAGGCGTAACGACAATGCTCTGGCAAGGTGATCTGCGTACGAGAGCGCGTCTAAATTAGCTCTATTCAAAGATATTGAAGTTTCCAAGGTAGAGCTATGAATAGACATAGACGACGGCATGGATAATTCAAGGTCTTTAGCCTGGTCGTCTAGACGCAGAGGAAGTCTCTGAACGCCCTGTCCTGCCGTTTCAAATCTATTCCTAGAATTAATGAAAGGCAGATTAAGAGCATTAGCCAATAGGAAGGCTGACTTGCCCGATTTACCACCAAGTTTATTGATAGCGTCATTCAAAAGTTCAAATGTCCGTGAGACATTCCTGGACTGAGACGGAAACTCAGGGACAGTGTCCCTAAACTGATTAAAAAATTTGGTGTCCAGTGGCGCTGTAAGCCTCCTATCAGGCTGAGCAGCATCCTGGTCCGCTGGAACAACATCAGGAAGAAAATGCCGGATTAACTCGACGACGATTTTGTGTTTTTCCGAAAGGGAGAACTCCAATTCATTCATATCCCTTTCGCCATCCTGACGGACCTCCTGGATATCTCAGTCGTCCGCTCCCGATCCAGCTGCGGAACGCACCGACCCAGCATCATTAGATTCTTCCTGCTCTGATAGAGCTTCTGCTGGATGCTGGGATGCTGCTATGATTTGTGCTATCTGAGATAGCACGTCCGTTAACGAGGCCTGCGGAGCTGTGGTCTTGCGTGATTTAGCCTCAGGAAGCTCTGTGGATGCTTCTCTTATGCAAACGTCCCGATGAAGGTGGCCTCGAATCCTTGGCTATCGGATGGCGTGACCTGGCTGTCGAGGAATCTCTGGAAGGCGATGCCGGCTGGATATCGGCGGTCACGTAGCCAAGGTGCGGTCGAGTGCGCTGACGTGAGGAGGAAGAAGCCCTTGATACAGTCTCTCCGGACTGTTTATACACCGGAGTGTCCCGAGGGGTGGACATAAGCTCCGACTGAGGAATGTTTTGTACAACAACATCCGGACCATGATGTTGTTGTACGAGAGAGAGACCTCTCGCTCGCAGCCCGTGCGGAGCTGGACGAGCTAGGAACCGAACCCAAGGGCTTCTTCCATCCTAAACCAAGATCGGTCGTCACTGGGTGTGCCTGTGGAATGTTTAGAGTGCTCGCAACACCCTTATTTCTTTCCTGGACCGCAACGGATGAACCCGGATGATGTACCATTCGGTAAATGGACGCGACACTGGGCGAGCTAGCGGATGTAGACGCCAACGCCTTCGACCCTACTAGGGGCCTCTCAGGCAAATGTCGTATATCCATGAGCACTTTTGCAGCTAGCTCTTCTCTGTATTGTGACGACGGATGCGCAATGGAAGACAACATCACGGAAACATCACCCAATTCTTGTTCCTCTGAAAAAGAGAGTGAAAAACTTTGAGTGACCTTGCGGGGAGAGGACCGGCATGTCCTTCTCCCCGCTAACAACATACTGTGACACACGTGTCCAACGTTTGTCATCCCAATTGCTACATATAGAACAAGGCTTAGTGCGGGTACACTGAGGTCTCATTTCCTTCAAAAGTTAGCACTTCCGGGTTATCGAATACCCTCCTGGAACTGAGAATTTAGGACCTTATTTGATTTCATGATGGTGTGGATCTAGTAAATAGTGACCATCAGTGTTTATATGCTCCCCTAAATCTACTGTTTGGGGGGTTGAAAGTGGTGTACGGTTATATGCATTTTGGTTAGAGGTCAAGTTCACATAGGCTTGTTGATTGTGTGACCAAGACCATACTGTGGGCTGATTTTTCACAGGTGAGAAATGGGACAATTTTTCATGAACTTCTTTTGGTGTGCCTTCTTGAAAAAATGAATAAGAAAACCACCTTTTTTTTCTTGATTAAATTTGAGCTGCCAATGCCATAAAACAACTGAGGAATAATGAGAAAGGCCTATAACACTGTTTTCTCGCTGTGCATGCACGAAATTGGGAGACTTTTGCTCTTTAATGAGTGAATTTTGACAATTTTACACGTTTTTCAAGAAATTAACTGGATCATTCGGACAAGTGTATATGAATGATGTATTAAGGGTTCTATATTGTGATATAATCAGCTGGGTAGCCTAGAAAGAGATCTTTCTGAAAATGTACAATTGTGTGCACATTTGGTGTAAGGGAGATAACTCAAATGTGAATTCATTTACTCTGCTCCATTGAATACATTTGACACTTGGTGAAAACATGCATTTTCAACAGAATAACTGTAACGAGACCTTAAGTAAAAAGACTAGTTGTACTTCTGGACTGATAATCTGAACAGCAAACTATAATATCAGTGGAAATGAGTTGTAGGGTAACCACAAGACTAAATTAATTATACTTAACTTCCATTGATGATACTATGTTCCAATATATTTCTTGGAAAGTCCCCTAAACAAACTTTCAAAGGACTACTATTGTATTATCAATGAATGCTGAGTAGAACTGTGTTTTCTTGGAAGATAAGATTTTTCTCATTTGATCTAACAATGTTCTGATAAAATTTTATGAAAAGCTCTCCTAAAGGGCTTTCCAGTAAATTGTAACAGAATATAGTTCTACCAATTGAGGCTTGTTTGGAATGGATTTTCTTGATGGTTATTATCCTACAACTCATTTCAACTGGTACACACTCCATTTAGTTAGCCTCTTACAACATGCAAGGAGTAGACAGGGGACCTATTCTTTAAACTCTTTACCCAACACATTTTTTTTGCTGTAACTGATTTTATTTAGTCCAGGGGAAAATGAAGAGCCAGTTGTCCTTTCTGACAAGGGCATAATTAGTTTGAATAATATTTCACATAGGACAGCGTAGTATGCCTGGTCCTACAAACAAGAGATTTGGGAGGGTTGGTTGGTGGATTGTTTGTTTGTTTGTTTGTTTGTTTTTTCTGAAAGAGGGTAAATTATTCTCTTCACTGAATTAATTGGTCAGATTTCCTTATCTTTTTACTTAGTTTAGTTTAGTTTAATATTCATTTTGGCTGGTGGGTGTGGGGGGGGGGGGGGGGGTGGCCTGGGGGGGGGGGGGGTGCAATGTGTTTGAAATTTGTTTATAGTGGTTTTTTTTGGACAGTGTGCTGGGTAAAGAGTTTCAAATACCCAGAATCCCCACGGGTAATGCTTTATTTTAATTGAAGCAATCATTAGATCATCCATTTTTATTCCACTTGTAGCTACTGTTCACATAAATGGCACAATTAATTTACCAGTCACCACTCACTGATGATGAGAAAGAACTTCTTGACACCCTCATCAACTATGGGCCATACAAAGAGTATATTGGGGAATGTGTTTTATGGAAGGGGCCATGCAGTGTTACTGGATATGGCATTTTAAATACCAAGCTAAGAGGTTCAAAATGCCAGTTTCGATTGCATCGAATTTTTTTTTTCTCAAATCTGGCTTGGATTATTTAGATCCCCAAACTCATGTAAGCCACTTGTGTCACAGGAAAAGGTGTTTCAACTTTCAACACCTCTCCTATGAGCCCAAGGAAGTCAATGAGTCACGAAAAGAATGTTCTAAACAGAGGCACTGTAAAGGTCATCCCCAATATCCTACTTGTGTATTTTGAAGGGTTGGGAGGTATGTAAATCAGTTGAAGTTCTGTTCCTGATTGATTACAAGGTTTTATTACATAATGAATCATTTCAAAAAATTGGTATCTGTTGCTTCTTGAAACAGCAGATATGCATGAGAATATTTAATATTACAATAATTCTCATTGACATACATATATTAACAAATTCAGTTAGTTAAGAAATGAATTTAATTGAGTCCATACAGGGGCATGAAAAATAATAACTGATTCCCCCACCCCCATGATTTCTCTCCATGAACACTCCCTTTTGTCCCCTGCACCCCCCCCCCCCCCCCCACACACACACACCAATATTATGGGGGGGGGGGAGGGGGCAAGTGACAGTTGCTCTTGCCTGAAATGCTACTATTTTTTCTATAAAAAAGTGCTTCCAGTCATTTATAATAACAAAAGCATTGCAGGCTATTACTACAACCATGCATGCAGTCTTAAGTAGCTACAAGTGGTAAATCCCACATGGGCATGCACCACTCAATATGATATGTCCTGAACATTTTCAGCATAATTATGTTCACCAGCTATAGCTCTATGTTTAAAAACTGAAGCCCTCAAAATATTTTTGTTATATCTTACTAGTCTTGCATAATACCTTCTTGATTTATAGGCTGATGATGATTGCCTAGTCCTATCATACATTTCTCTGTGATTTTTTTTCTCTGTACCTTTTTTCATTGGTCCATGAATGCCGTATTTTAAACGGAGCTTCTCTGCCAACAGAAGGGCTGAAGTTCCAGCACCATGAGTTTCTATATGACCAGCTGAATGTGCCAAAGCTTCAGCATTGCGCACATAGTTAGATGTTTTTGGACACAATGTCTGAAACCGGTGATGAAAAGACTCTGCTTTGTTTGTATTCCTAAAATTCACCATCTGTGTCAGATACTTGTTGCCAAGTGATTTGTTTAAAACATTTTGAATCAGTGTCCTATTATTAGGGTTTAGCAGCACTTTCTTCATAAAATTGTTCAATTCCATGTGAGATTTGTGTTTCTTAAAACACCCAGAGTTGAAATGTTTACAAGAACTGTGTTCACCCACCATACATTTTAAAATATTGTCTCGAATCAACTTTGCCCTGGACACAAAGTGATTGCTATCTCTGGCTTGTTTAGAGGCATTTTTAAATTCTAAGTAGATCCTATACCGGATACAGCTACATAACTTCCCCTTTATGGCATCTCCTCCCCTCCTGTCTGTCCCAATATACAACTTACATTTGTGGAGTTGTTTTAAAATGTTCCTGAATCTGTGTATAACACAAGTCTCGTGCTTAGCTCTTGTTTTAATTTTGTTCATTTGACCACAGGCATCTGTTGTAACACTTGAAACTTTCAGGATTCCTTTAGAGTCAACAGATTGTATATTTCTCTCTGTTAATCGTTTCTCACACGATGCCATGCTCAACATGGGATTGAATGTCTGGCTGCAGTTGTTATGGCTGCAGTTAGAGTTCTTTGATTTACTACAAAGTTTGTTTGCAAATTCAAGATTAATCAACAGACCTCGACTTGTGTCATTTTCATGTAATGGTGCATCTGCTTGCTGGGAAGCTTCATACCCAGCAGTGCATCTGTTGTTGTATGCCAAATCAGTCTGAACAGATACAGGAAGGGCACTATGATCCAAAATCGATGGTGAACACTTCAAATGGTTAGATAATTTCAAAATTTTGACATCTTTAACAAATTTCTGATTAGCGAGCATTGATGTTTTATTGAGTTCCTTTATCACATCACATGAATAGGTGAAAAGTTTCTGCACCCAACTAACACTTGGAGTATGTATATCAAGATGGTTGAGCAGGAGCACTGCATCATTGATACCAATTTTCGAATAAAGTAAAGCCTTTGACAGCATTAAATTGAGCTGACCTGTGGGCCTTTTGCTACCTGGTGTTCTCTTCTGCTTGTTGAAAAGTTCAGTCCCTGATGATATATATCCACAGCTATTACACTTAAGAGATAGGGTTATACAAAGTCCACTAACTTTAATATTGCCGAGGGACACATCACCTGTGCACTGTCTCCTATCATGTTTTCTGTGTTCTATGATAAATTGATTGTAAAGTTGAGGTAATTTCTCTATGTTTACTATTCCATTTGCATGGCTGATTTCATCTGCTAAGGTTGTCTTTTCCTTTTCTTTTTCAGAATATTTTTTTATTGGACGGAGTATAGTTGGCACCACAAGGGAATTTCTGTCTGTTACAGCAGAGTCATATAGCTCTTTCGTCGGACGACGTATACAAGCTGTCTCTAGTTTTTTGACTGATACATTATTTGCTTTGTCTGCATCTGCACAAGCATTCACTTCATCACATTGAGTATGTTTATATGCTTCTCTGAGTTTCCATAGTTGTGATCCAGGTTGAATTGTCACTTTACAACTAACCTTTCTAAAATACCTTTTTTTCTTTCTTTTCAAAGTCATTTTTACAATCCTGTGTTGATTATTCTACCCTCTGTAAATTCTGAGACTCAATTAAATTCATTTCAGCTCAAGCAATGATGTCATAATATGCTATTGTGACATCACTGCTCCATACAATAACAAGGCAAAGCACTTATTCATTCATCCATCCTTTCAATTTGTTTTTTGTTTCTGTAAATGATTACTGATTCCACCCACCATCATAATTAAAACCATGATTATATGACCACCACCACTACTACTACTACTACTACTACTACTACTACAACAACAAAGGAGGCCACTTAGCTGGATATTTCTTAATCTAATAACCATTTTAATTAATTGAATAAAACTTTCAAGCACAAAACCATTTACAATACCTACTATGGTGGAACCCTGTTCATTGAATAGCCACTTTTCCAGTGAAAATTATTAAATTAACAGGAATTGTGTCTCTTTCCTGTATTCGAGAGCTAAACTTAGCATTTATTCTATGATATCTTGTTTGACAGAGCTCTGTCAGCTCTGTCAAACAAGATATAATAGATTAAATGCCTATATTGGATACACTGAGGTCTATAGGTCTATAAACAAAGGAAACCTGGGGAGAGCCAGGGTAATTTCTAAATTTTCTTAACAGATTATAAGATTTTTTATTCACTTAACAGGAGTTTCAATTAACAGATCAAATTTGTACTGGGGGTATGGTAAATGGTTTTGTGTTGTTAAATTATATTCAACTTTCAGGGTTAATTCAGTTAAGAGATATCCAATTAAGTGGGATCCACATACTGTGGTGGTGGTGGTAGTAGTAGTAGTAGTAGTAGCAGTAGTAGATGAAAAGTGTTAAACTGATTTTGTTCCAGTTCCCCACAATAGTTACTATACAGATTTATCAGTCCTGCCTTGATGTGACCAGTCAAGATGAGTTCTGAATTGACAAAGAGCAATTTAACTTACTGCACAGATCATTCTATCATGGCAGAATGAATGAGAGTCATATTTAGCACTTTCAGCTATAAAACAGTTTGCATTAAGGCTTTAAACTCATTTAAGAATGTGCCAGACATTTAGCTTTCTCTCTGAAAATCACGTTGTCAGAGGACGTCAAAATATGACTGCTTTGCAGTGTTTGCCTTAGAACACTTTTGAGGCCTAGTGAAAGCCACATGGCTCCATTGGGCTGATGCTGTATATCATTGTGTTGGAAATTAAACGCAGATATACAAAAACAGTTGCTATGGGTGTCCTAAATTATTTTTTTTTTACTTAAGGTCTCGTTTCCTTCAAAAGTTAGCACTTCCGGGTTATCGAATACCCTCCTGGAACTGAGAATTTAGGACCTTATTTGATTTCATGATGGTGTGGATCTAGTAAATAGTGACCATCAGTGTTTATATGCTCCCCTAAATCTACTGTTTGGGGGGTTGAAAGTGGTGTACGGTTATATGCATTTTGGTTAGAGGTCAAGTTCACATAGGCTTGTTGATTGTGTGACCAAGACCATACTGTGGGCTGATTTTTCACAGGTGAGAAATGGGACAATTTTTCATGAACTTCTTTTGGTGTGCCTTCTTGAAAAAATGAATAAGAAAACCACCTTTTTTTTCTTGATTAAATTTGAGCTGCCAATGCCATAAAACAACTGAGGAATAATGAGAAAGGCCTATAACACTGTTTTCTCGCTGTGCATGCACGAAATTGGGAGACTTTTGCTCTTTAATAATATTAGAGTGAATTTTGACAATTTTACACGTTTTTCAAGAAATTAACTGGATCATTCGGACAAGTGTATATGAATGATGTATTAAGGGTTCTATATTGTGATATAATCAGCTGGGTAGCCTAGAAAGAGATCTTTCTGAAAATGTACAATTGTGTGCACATTTGGTGTAAGGGAGATAACTCAAATGTGAATTCATTTACTCTGCTCCATTGAATACATTTGACACTTGGTAAAAACATGCATTTTCAACAGAATAACTGTAACGAGACCTGACTACAATTAATGCAGAATTAATGAGAATCAGAGGAAGACTTCCTTCCATTACAATTTGAACAATAATCTTTCATTGTAAAAATAATCTATCATAGTACCCGCAATAAACCTTGCAAACAAAGATACATAGTATAAAAATCCATTATAATAATATGAAAAAACAATTCAAAAAGAAAAAAAATTTTGAAAAAATATTTTCAGAAGAGCCCAAGTTCCCAAAGGGAACCCAGAGCCCAAATGAATCCCAAAAAAGCCTAAGTGTGGACAAAAATTTTAAATCATTCTGAAAAAATTAATGTAACACTTACGGACAATATTAATGTATCTTACTATGAATAATCAAGGCAGAAGACAAGGAATCACTTATCAGAAGTAACTGTTGTCAACATAAACAAAAAGTGTAAACAAACCAGAAAACTGACTCCAAGCACTGGTAAACATGGCCCAGTAATCAGTGTCTAATTTAAACACTATCTGATGCTAAACGGAGCCTTCCCCAGAAGAGACTGCAGAGCATCAGATGGTAGATGCAGACCAAAACGCCTGAACACCCCTTGGGTGAGGACGTAAACATGGGGAAAGAACAGAAAAAAATTCTGTTTCCAAGCCAAAACTCCCAAGAAATTTTTAGTAATAAAAATTACAAAAATAAGCCAAAAGCAAGGGAGAACAGCTAGGGGGGAATGAGGGAAAGGGAGCGAGGAAACACTGAACAAACAATGGAATATTCATAGCAAGAATGACAACAGCAAGGCTATGCCTCGAAAACAGGCAACATGAATAAATTTTTATAAAAAATTTTTAAGTTACAGCCCTGATCATTGGAAATCACTGTTTTTCTCCTCTCCGCATCCTAAATGCACTTCATATCCACCATTTCTCTCATAATTATGTGTCTGACATCATTAAAACTGAGATTTACAGCACAAATATCAGTGATGTGACAGGATGTGACACTGTTTACAGGGCCAAACAAAGAATGACATTTTGGTGGGAATTTCGAGACCTCCTTGACACTGCGCATGCGCAGTACGGTAAAAGTATGGAGGACCTACCAGGACATCTAATTTTTCGTTTTTGATGCAAATTTGGGGAATTGGGGGGGGGGGGCAAAATATGTGTTTGGCCCTGAATTTTATGGAGTTTGCACCAGCTACGTCTGTGTCATTGGTACAGTATAAAAATATAAAGAAACTAGAGGCTCAAATGAGTCCAAAATGCTAACCTGGCTCAAGTTGTCAAAAAAGATGAGTGTGTCAGTAAGTGAAGGAGAGCAAAAGCAATTATTTGGCCATTCGCTTCCGCTGGTCTTAGTAAAGCTTCTCAGGCAAAAACAAAATGCTGTTCTGTCTGCTGGCCTTACTAAAGCTTCTCAGGCAAAAACAAAACGCTGTTCTGAAAGTCTTACAAAAGTGTCCGTACAAATTTTTGTTTTTGTTTTTAGCTTCTGGGGTTCTCTCTACCCATCCAAAGGGAGCTGCAACTTTTGAGAAAAAAAATGGGCATTCTCCCATAAGGAGCCTAATTTGTTCTTTCTAAAGGTAGTTCCATGCCATAATAATTCTAAGTACTATTCCAACTGGTTTATGAGAAGATCATTTTTAAAGCATTTTTGGCTTTTGGGGCATTTATCACACCCAAAGGGAAAAACAAACTTTTGGGGGAAAAAAACTCAGAAGAGTATACTCCCCAAGATGCTTTAGTCCAAAAGTTCTTTAGAAGAAGACTTAGTTGATGGAGTACAAGAAAGATAATGATGATTCAGCATTTTCCCATTACAAGCAGTGTTAAAATTGTCATCCCCAAACAGCATCTCATGACAAAACTGACAGATATTTTTTTTCATCCATCTGATTCCACTGACCCTAGCTTCATACCAAATAACAGTATTCTGGTCTGTGTAGTTTCATAAATATGGGCGTTTGAATTTTTTCTATTTTTACCTCCTGGGGTTGCCACAGGGCTGCAAAAAATTTTGTTTAGGCATAAATCAAATACTTGTGACCCAGTTATACTACATGACAAATTTGAATCTGCATCACTAAAGTAAGTTCCATACCAAAATCTAAGCATTACTGCAAGTGGTTTATGAGAAGATGATTTTTAAAGCATTTTAGGCTTTTGAGGTACTGACCCAACCCCAAGGGTAACCATAAATTTGGGGAAAAAAATTCAGAAGTGTATACTCCACCAAGATGCTTGTACCAAATTAGTTTAGATTTGGCCCAAAAGTTCTGAAGAAGAATACTTAGTTGATGGAGCACAAGAAAGACAATAACTTGGCATTTTCCCCATTGCCAACAGTGGTAAAATGGGCATTCCCATATGGCCGCAGGACAAAACGGATAGCAATGTTTTTTGTCCATCTGATTCCATTTGTCCTAAGGAAGCTTCATACCTAAAAATATTCTGGTCCATGCAGTTTTTGAAATATGGGCGTTTCAATTTTTTTCTTTTGTTTTTAGCTCCTGGGGTTCACATGGGGCTGCAAAAACAAATTTCTGGTATAAATAAAGTACTTGTGACCCAAGTATACCACATGCCAAATTTGGTTCAAATCAGCCCATTGGTTCATGGAACATAAATTTTGGGTGGAACCCAAAATGAGCATGCTACCACAGAGAGTCCAAATACTGACCTACCAACATGCCTTGAACAAACTTCAACAACAAAGTATGTTCCATACCAAATATCAAAGCATAGTCTCTGGTGGTTCATGAGAATTTTGGACATTATCCCCAGCCCAAAGAAGGCAGCAGCTTCATTTTAACAAAGTAGAAGGGGTGCACTGCAAAGATGGTCTGTGCTATGTAAGTTTGAATTTGGCCCAGTGGTATCCAGAAGAAAAGTTTCAAAAGTCAACGGAAGCCGGATGCCAGATGCCAAATAATGACAATAGCTCCCGCTGACTTTCAGTCAGGTGAGCTAAAAAATGACAGCCTGTATTACATAGCAGAAGGTCAATGACTCCAAGGCCAAGAGGGCTTGACACGCTCACCTGACAAAATTGTTTGAAGAAGGATTTAATTAGAATCTATGGCTTGTTAACATTACAGAAGAATGAAGTCATTTAATTATTTATAACTCTGTTGTCCATATCATGATCTTTCTAGTATTAAAATGCTACCACAGAAACAATGCCCAGATTTCCGGTAATGCAAAAAATTGAAATATCAACCTAGGGACTGAATTAAATCTGTTTTAAGGATTTTGTATACGAAATATCAATAGATTCTGAAGGGTGGATCTGAAGATTTTTAAAGATTATTATTTATTGGTGTTTAAGGTCACATATTCTGCACAATGGCCAATCGTGACTACAACAAGGATATAAAGTCAAGGCAGTCAGTTGTTTATACCCATGTTGCCCATTTTAGAGGACTTCCAACCCAGGCATTGGTGACCAGGTCCTATTTTACCAGTAAAACAAGAGCTTATTTACCACAGTAAACAGACACTGCTTCACATCTCAGGATTCCAATTGGGAGTTTAAAGATTATCCATCAAATTATACAAAGTTAACATTTGGGCTCCCAAATATGAATTGACTAAACTTAAATCTGAGACAATACCCCTCCCACCCTCTTCCCACCCAGGGTGTTGTACTCAAAATATCAAAAGATTCTGAATGGTGGTTCTGGAGAAGGTATTAAAGAATACTCCTCTTTTGCACAATGTTAAAATACAGGCTCCGATAGGCAGCCCAAATATTAACCCAGGGAATTTATTTGAAATTAACCTCCTGCCTAAGGATGTTGTATAACAAATATCAAAAGATTCTAGCTCCTGGTTTTGGAGAAGAAGATTTTTGATGAATAATCATAATTTAACTCAAAGTTAAAATTTGGACTCCCATAGGGAATGCAAATATCAACCCAAGGACTCGATTTGAACATACTGAATCTGACTCCTCTAAGGATGCTGTATACCAAATATCAAAAGATTCTGTCTAGTGTGTCTCAAGAAGCAAATTTTCAAAGATTATACCTCATATTGGACTAAGTTAAAATTTGGACTCCAATAGGAAGCCCAAATATAAAGCCAGGGATGTGATTTTTAAAAAAAATTGAATCTGACGTTCCTAAGGATGGTGTATACCATATCAAAAGATTCTAACTGGGGGGGTTTGTGTGAAGAGTTTAAAGAATATTCCTCATACTGCACAGATTTAAATTTTGGGCTCCCATGGGGAGGCCCGAATATCAACCCAGGAACTTGATTTGAAGAAATTTCAATCTCAATGAATCAAGTACTTATATGACTCAACACAACATACCAAATTTGATTGAAATTGGCTTGTCGGTTCAGAAAATAGAAATTTGGGGCGGGACCTAAAATCTTGCCCCTTCCATTACAAAGGCAAATATTGCCCTACACACATCATTTGAACAAACTTAACTCTACACCTCAAAAGCTCAGTTCCAAATATCAAGTGATTGTACCAATTGGTTCATGAGAAGAGTTTTTCAAAACGTAGAAGCATTTTCTCGCACCACCTCTCTATGGGTAGGGCAAGTTGATTTGAACCAAAATCAAAATGCAAATTACAACCTCAAATTTCAATGAAATTCGTTCAGCAGTCTTTCTTAGAGAAGTCGTGAACACTATGTTCCCATCGGGAGTGCAAATATTCTAAAAAGCTCAATCTGACCCACATAAGGAAGCTGTACAACAAATATAAAAAATGCAGATAGGATCACTGATCCAATGTCGAGTTGTGACAGCACAAAAGTGGGTTTAATCATTACCAACTTATCGTCCGGAAACCAATTGTTTACAATTTACTATGTGAAGGGTCACTGTGACCTTGACCTTTGACCTAGTGATTCCGAAATAAATAGGGCCAACCTACCTATGAAGTTTCATGAACGTAGGTGGAACCATTGTCAAATTATCATCTAGAAACCTATTGTTTACGATTTATTATGTTCAAGGTCACTGTGACCTTGGCCTTTGACCTACTGAGTCCAAAATAAATAGAGGTCTTCCACTCACCTAGGCCAACCTACCTATGAAGTTTCATGAATGTGGGTCAAACCATTATCAAGTTATCGTCCAGAAACCAATTGTTTACGATTTACTATTTTGAAGGTCACTGTGACCTTGACCTTTCACCTAGCAAGTCCGAAAATAAATAGGGTTCTTCCTTTCACTGATGCCAACTTACCGATGAAGTTTCATGAACGTGGGTCGAAACATTATCATGTTATCATCCGGAAACCAATTGTTTATGATTTACTATGTTGAAGGTCATTGTGACCTTGTCCTTTCACCTAGCGAGTCCAAAATAAATAGGGTTCTTCCTCTCACTGATGCCAACCTAACTGTGAAGTTTTGTGAACATGGGTCGAACCAAGTTATCATCTGGAAACCAATTGTTTTGATTTACTATGTTCAGGATCACTGTGACCTTTGACCTAGTGAGTCCAAAATAAATAGGGTTCTTCCTCTCACGAAGGCCAACCTACGTATGAAGTTTCATGAATGTGGGTTGAACCGTAGTCAAGTTATCATCTGGAAACCAATTGTTTACAATTTACTATGTTCAAGGTCACTGAAACCTTGACCTTTGAACAAGCAAGTCAAAAATTAATAGGGTTCTTCCTCTCACCGATACCAACCTACCTATGAAGTTTCATGAACATGGGTTGGACCTTTATCAAGTTATCATCCGGAAACCAAATGTTTATACCCGCCCGCCATTCATCAAACTATAAGTCGAGTTTGACTTCGTCACAACTCGACTAAAAATCCTGACTAGTAGATATGAAGAAAATTTGTCAAGAAAATTTATCATATTACATCAAGGTAAAAGTTGGGCTACCACAGGGACCCCAAATATGAACCAAAGAACTTCATTTGAATACACTTAAATCTGACACTACAACCCCTCCTCCCTCTCCCAGGATGCATTATAACAAATGATTTTGACTGGTAGATTTTTAAATTATTTTTCTCATACTGCACTAAGTTAAAATTTGGGCTCCTGCATGGAACCCAAATATAAACCTAGGAATTTGATTTCAACAAACTTTAATTTGATACCCTAAGGATGTTGCATACCAATTATAAAAAAAAATGATTGGTGGATTGGGAGAAGATTTTTAAAAATTTTAAAAAATATACGGACTGTGTATTTTCACAAGTTAAAATTCAAGCTCCTATATGGAACCCAAATATGAACCCAGGGGCTTAATTTGAGCAAACCTGAATCTGATACTAAGTTGTTAGATACCAAATTTGGAAATTCTGAAGATTTAAAAAAAATTTTGAATAATGCTGACTCAGCATTTGAACATTTTTTTTATTTTTAGCTTCTGCGGTTCTTACAGAGATGTGGAAATATTTTTTTGGCATGAATCAAATACTTATGACCCAATTAATACTACATACCACATTTGGATCAAATCGGCACAACTGTTCGGAAAATAGAAATTTTGGAAGGAGCCAAAAATGGTTCAATAGTTCCTGAATAAAAGCCACAAATACCACCTTCACACAGGAGTGATCACCCAAGTTCATCCCACAGATTTTACCAAGGCAAAGAGATGAGACAACAAATTTTGATAACTATAAATTATTCAGCACTCTACGAGTTAAGTTTGCAAAATCAGACTGTGACATGAAAACAATAAGGAAGAACATATTCCAAAAGGGAGAGAGTTGAATAAATCAAAATCTTACCTAACATTTTACTAACATATGGTTCTATATCAACATCTTGTAAGTGCTGGTGAGTATAGGCATGATAAAGGCGTAGGGTGCTATCTAGTCTAATAGACAACCAGACTCCATCACCAACCCATGCCATCTGGCGCACTTGACTTTCTTTTCGTGGATGAGCATCAAAGGTTTTCTGAAGAATATTAGAGGTAAAAAAGTAAGTTTCAGAACAAAGTTTTGACTAAAGAGTCTCTATACAATTGGATTGCTGGAATGTCAGCAAAAAACATCGAAACTCAATCTACCCCCTCATGATGGCGTCAAGTCAATCAACATTCTAACTCCTCCTATCAATGACATTTGATGACATGAAAGTGGTTACACTGTGACTGTCGTCACATCATCATACATCAAAGCACAGCACGAAAACTAATAATGCAGAATCAATTTTCCAATATCGGCACTTCTTTTTTGTCAATAATAACTAAAATATGTTGTAAGTATTCAATTTGTATTGCCACGAAAAAATGTGCACATCAACATATTTATTTTCCACAAAAAGTATGTTCTTTAAAAAGCGATTGGTGATTGTGGACAATCAGGAAACTGAAAACTTTTTGAGAATTTTTTGTTGTTAGATCATTGTTTATTTATAGCAACAACTGTTCCCAATCAACCACCAAGATAATGGCCAGTGAAACACTTTTCTATATGTGACCAATGAGTATTTCCAGCAACCCAGTTGCATATAAATCAGTGGTATTCAATGACACCTAAATATAAAATTAAGATCTTACAGTTCTCTACTCCCACTTTTCTTGGACTCTTCTGTACTTTCCATTTTGAAACACTTGAGTGGTATTTCAACACTTGTCTTTTGTTAAACATCAGGGTGCATGCATATTTTTGAAGTCAAATCTTTTATTAATGTTCAGACAAAAAATTTCAAACCACTCCTCTAGTGTTCATATCTGCCCAGATCAAAACAGTGTTAAGTGAATCAATACTGTAACTCCTCCAACTGGTCACATTTGATGTGAAAGCTGTTGCACTGTGCCTGTATATATAGCTTAACAGCTTTCACTTCATAAAACTGTCATGGTGTTTACCAAGGATAAAAATGAAAGTATCAATGACACTGTAGCTTAACATCTCGGTGTGTTATGTTTGATGAAAAGGATAATGTTCAATGTTTATGAAAGGATTATGAAATAAGATAAGAATTGTGATAACTGGGAATATGTTAATTTCTGTACCCTGTATGCTATGTTTTCAATAAAAATAATATGAGGTGTAGACTATACTAAAGGAGTGGGTTAATGTGGTCCTCAGAGTTAATGTATGTGGCCCTCACAGTTAATGTATATCAAAGAAAATTACCAATTTACAGTGAAATTATTCCGAAACGAGTCATCCTATCAAGTTACAATGAAATCCCTTCATAGATATGGCCTCTAGACTGTGCTGAAGGTTTTTGGGCTTCGGGCCCCTGTAGCCATCATGGTTGACTGATCGCCACCAAAATGGGGCGGCCTCATCTAGACATTATACTGAGTCATCCTACCAAGTTACGATGAAATCCCTTCATAAATATGACCTGTAGACTGTGCTAAAGTTTTTCGGGTTTTGAGCTCGGGCAGCCATCATGGTTGAATGATCTCGACCAAAAGGGGATGTTCTCATCTAGGCATTATCTGGAGTCATCCTACCAAGTTCGGGTTTTGAGCTTGGGCAGCTGTCACGGCTGAAGTTACAATGAAATCCCTTCATATGGGAATATGTTAATTTCTGTACCCTGTATGCTATGTTGTCAATAAAAATAATATGAGGTGTAGACTATACTAAAGGGGTGGGTTAATGTGGTCCTCAGAGTTAATGAATGTGGCCCTCACAGTTAATGTATATCAACGAAAATTACCAATTTACAGTGAAATTATTCCGAAACGAGTCATCCTATCAAGTTACAATGAAATCCCTTCATAGATATGGCCTGTAGACTGTGCTAAAGATTTTTGGGCTTCGGGCCCCTTTAGCCATCATAGTTGACTGATCGCAACCAAAATGGGGCGGCCTCATCTCGACATTATTTGGAGTCATCCTACCAAGTTACAATGAAATCCCTCCATAAATATGACCTGTACATTGTGTTAAAGGATTTTCGGGTTTTGAGCTCGGGCAGCCGCATGGTTGAATGATCGCGACCAAAAGAGGATGTTCTCATCTAGACATTATCTGGAGTCATCCTACCAAGTTACAATGAAATCCCTTCATAAATATGACCTATAGACTGTGATAAAGGTTTTTGGGCTTCGGGCCCCGGTAGCCATCACAGTTGACCAATTGCGACCAAAAGGTGACGTTCTTATCTAGACATTATATGGAGTCAACCTACCAAGTAACAATGAAATCCCTCCATAAATACGATCTGTAGACTGTGCTTAGGGTTTTGGGCTCAGGCAGTCGTCACGGTTGACAGATTGCGACCAAATGCGGTAGTTCTCATCTAGATATTATACAGAGGCATCCTACCAAGTTACAATGAAATTCCTTCATAAATATGACCTGTAGACTGTGCTAATGGTTTTCAGGTTTTGGGCTCGGGCAGCCACCACAGTTGACCGATCGCAACCAAAAGGGGACGTTCTCATCTAGACATGACCTCAAACCTGCATATGAAATTTCGTGGCGATCGGATAAGAACTACAGGGTGTAGCCTGTGCTAAAGGAAAATGTGAACAGACTCACAGACTAACAAACTTCTGCACGCGTGATGGCAATAGCTTATCTTGACTTTGTCAAGTTAAGCAAACTAGTAACTCTTATCAACTTTCCAATACCATACACACTGTCAAGAAAAATGTGAACATCATAAACATATTTGTTTTTCGCAGATATCATGTGTGTAAGTAGCTGTGTATAAATAAGTAGCTCTGAATAAATCAAAGTTCATCTAATTTGCATAATTTCTGTTCGAGAAAAAAACCTGTATTATATGTGATGTATTCCATGTTACTAAACATTTATACAAAAATTTATTCAAATCAGAACTTTCATACAGAAGTTCTGTACAAACAAGAGGCCCCAGGGGGCCTGAGGGTGCTCACCTGACATGGTTGTCTAAATATCAAACCAGGGACTTGACTTGAATAAGCTGCATACACCCCTCCTAAGAAAAGCATATACCAACTGGCGATTGTGCCCACACAATACACAGGATTTTCCTTCTATTTTCAGTTCCTGCACTTTAACGTCCCAAAATTGAGATAAACACATAAAAAACAGATTTTTTTCCCAAACAAAATACTTTCAGCCTAAATTTTTTTCTTCTTCTTAAAACGCATAAAAAAACGCTAAAACTAATTTCCGGATTTTGGTCCAAAATTTTCTAAGTCCCACCCGGACCCCAAATTTTCGGTGTAAAAAAAATGTTTTTTTTTTGTCTTAAAATTGGCAGAAACGCATAAAAAACAAAAAACAAAAAATTATGGATTTTGGTCCAAAATTTTCGAAGTCCCACCCGGACCCCAAATATTCAGGGTAAAAAAAAATTTTTTTTTTTTGTCTTAAAACTGACCGAAAGGCATAAAAAACAAAAACAAAAATTTCTGGATTTTGGTCCAAAATTTTCGAAGTCCCACCGGGACCCAAAATTTTCGGTGTAAAAAAAAAAATTTCTTTTTGTCTTAGAATTGACAGAAACGCATAAAAAACACAAAAAAAAAAATTTACGGATTTTGGTCCAAAATTTTCTAAGTCCCACCGGAACCCAAATTTTGAGGGGAAAAAAAAAATTTTTTTTTGTCTTAAATTTGACAGAAAGGCATAAAAAACAAAAAAAAAAAAATTTCGGATTTTGGACCCACCCGCACCCCAAATTTTCAGGGTAAAAAAAAAAATTTTTTTTTGTCTTAAAATTGACCGAAACACAGAAAAAAACAAAAAAAATTTTTTTTTGATTTTGGTCCAAAATTTTCTAAGTCCCACCCGCACCCCAAATTTTCAGGGGAAAAAAAAAAAAAATTTTTTTGTCTTAAAATTGACCGAAACACAGAAAAAAACAAACAAAATTTTTTTTAGATTTTGGTCCAAAATTTCGAAGTCCACTACGGGACCCCAAATTTTCAGCCTAAATATCAACCCAGGGTTTTGGCTTCAACAAACTTGAATCTCACCCCCCCACCCCCCCCCCCCCCCCCCCACCCCCCCTCCCTTAAGGATGCTGCATACCAAATATCAAAACATTCTTATTGCTAGATCTGAAGAAGAAGATTTTTCAAAAATACTCCTCATACTGCACTAATTTAAACATTTGGGCTCCCATAGAGAACCCAAATATCGACCCAGGCAATTGATTTCAATAAACATGTGAAACAATCTTACAAAGATGTTATATGTCAAATTTTAAAGCTTTTGGAGCAGTGGTTTCCGAGAAAAGTAGTCTTATGTTTTTCCCATTACCCACAGTGTTAAAAAATGCTGAATCAGCACTTTTTCAAAGTCCCCAAAAAGGACCCCATGATAAAACCGATGGCAATTTTTTTTGATCATTCCATTCTGTTGGTCCTAAGGAAGCTTCACAACAAATAAGAATTCTCAGTGCCGTGTAGTTTTGGAGATATGGGCGTTTTCATTTTTTTCTATTTTTAGCTCCTGTCGTTCCCACGGGGCTATGGGGAAAAAAATTTTGGCATAAATTAGGTACTTATGACCCAATAAGCACTCATGTAAAATTTGGTTCAAATCGGCCTCGCGGTTTGGAAAATAGAAATTTGGGGCGGGGCCAAAATTTTTGCCCCTCCTTTAACATCGTCAAATATAGCCCCTCCAACTTCTCTTGAACAAACTTGAGTCTACACCTCAAAAGGAAGCTGCATACCAAATATCAAGTCTCTGCTATTGCTGGTTCTTGAGAAGAAGATTTTTTAAGAATTGCAGCATTTTTGCCCCATCCCTCTGCTCAATGTGAGCCGAAACCTAATTTGACAAAAAATCAAAATCCGCACACATAACCCCTTCTCACATGAAATTTCATTAATATGCGGCCAGTGGTTTGGGAGAAAAAGCCCAAACACCACCTTCACGACGGACGCCGGACGAAAAGTGATCAGAATAGCTCATCCTGACATTCAGTCAGGTGAGCTAATGAAAGAATTCTGCCTGGTGGATCTGAAGAAGATGATTTTTAAAGAATAATCCTCATATTGCACTAAGTTAAAATTCGGGCTCCCATAGGGTGCCCAAATATGAAACCAGGGACTCAATTTGAACAAACCTGAATCTGATCCCCCTAGAGATGTTGTATACCAAATATGAAAGAATTCTGCCTGGTGGATCTGAAGAAGATTTTTAAAGAATAATCCTCATATTGCACTAAGTTAAAATTCGGGCTCCCATAGGAAGCCCAAATATGAACCCAGAGAATCGATTTGAACAAACTTGAATCTGCCCCCCCTAGAGATGTTCTAAACCAAATATGAAAGAATTCTGCCTGGTGGATCTGAAGAAGAAGATTTTTAAAGAATAATCCTCATTTTGCACTAAGTTAAAATTCCGGCTCCCATAGGGAGCCCAAATATGAACCCAGGGACTCGATTTGAACAAACCTGAATCTGATCCCCCTAGAGATGTTCTAAACCAAATATGAAAGAATTCTGCCTGGTGGATCTGAAGAAGAAGATTTTTTTTGATTTTGGAAAGAAATTCATGGGTGCTATCAGAGTTATGCCCCCTGTGGTGCCCCTGTGGGCGTGGCAACTTTATTTGAACAAACTTGAATTGACATATGATAGGGAACATGCACAGCAAATTTTGTTGAATTTGGTCCAGTAGTTTGTGAGGAGAAGTCGATAATGTAAAGTTTATGACGGACGGATGGACGAACGACGGACAGAAAGTGATTAGTAAAGCTCCCCTTGAGCTTCGCTCAGGTGAGCTAAAAACTGATTGCACTAATTTTGGTACAAAATGGCCACCGGCAACCATCTTAATTTCGGACCGCACCCAAATTTCAGCACAAAATGGCCACTGGCAGCCATCTTGAATTTTGGACTGCTCCCAGAAACACTTGTACTCGTCCCAAGGTGATAACAAAGGTACCCCAAGAAGTTTCGTGAAGATCGGGTCATAAATACATACTTTAGCCCGAGCTGTATTGACATGTGCACTTACTGTGTATAAGTAGCACTGAATAAATCAAAGTTCATCTAATTTGCATAATTTCTGCACTAACTAAATACAAAATGGCTACTGGTGGCCATCTTGAATTTCGGACCTCACCCAAAACCACTCGTTCTCATCCCACGGTGATAACAAAGGTACTCAAGAAGTTTCGTTAAGATCGGTTCATAAATATGGCCTCTAGCCAGAGCCGTATTGGCATTTGCAGTTACAGTATTTATTTATTTATTTATTTATTGGTGTTTAAGGTCACATATTTCTGCACAATGGCTCATCATGACCTCGACAGTTTTACGGGTGGAGGAAGCCGGATTGCAGTTACAGTGCTTAAAAGTAACACTAAATAGATCCAAGTTAGTCTAATTGGCATAATTTATGCACAAGAAAATAACACGTATTATGTGTGATGTATCCCATGGTACTAAACATTCACACAAAAAATTATTCAAATCAGCACTTTCATATGGAAGTTCTGCGCAAAAATCTGATTGCACCTAATTTGGCCAGTAGCCATCTTGAATTTCAGACTGGACCCCAAAACACTCGTTCTCGTCCCACGGTGATAACAAAGGTACCCAAGAAGTTTTGTAAAGATCGGTTCATAAATACGGCCTCTAGCCTGAGCCGTATTAAGTTGTTGACGGACAGGCAGACAGACAGACGACTGGCCATGGCATAAGCTCAAATTTGACTTACGTCAAAGTTGACCTAAAAATCAATAGCTCACAACTAGAGGTCACCCGAACACACATACCAAGTTTCAAAGTGATCCGATCATAAATGTGCACTGAAGGGTGTACCAAAGGGAAATATTGAAGTCTGACTAAACTTAGTTCAAAGGTCGTTGCCAGCGGCAACATTTTTCAACAGAAATAGAAGACAAGAGGCCCCAGGGGGCCTGAGGGCGATCACCTGACATGGTAGTCTAAATATCAAACCAGGGACTTGACTTGAATAAGCTGCATATGCCCCCTCCCAAGAAAAGAATATACCAACTAGATGAAGTGATTGTGCCCACACAATACACAGGATTTTCCTTCTATTTTCAGTTCCTGCACTTTTACGTCTCAAAATTGAGATAAATGCATAAAAAACAGATTTTTTTCCCAAACAAAATACATTCAGCCTAAATTTTTTTCTTCTTCTTAAAATGCATAAAAAACGATAAAACTAAATTTCCGGATTTTGGTCCAAAATCCCACCTGGACCCCAAATTTTCGGTGTAAAAAAAAAATTTTTTTTGTCTTAAAATTGACAGAAACGCATAAAAAACAAAAAAAAAAAATTACGGATTTTGGTCACCCGGACCCCAAATTTTAAGGGGAAAAAAAAAAAAAATTTTTTTTTGTCTTAAAATTGACAGAAACGCATAAAAAAAACCAAAAAAATTTTTTTCGTATTTTGGTCCAAAGTTTTCTAAGTCCCACCCGGACCCTAAATTTTCAGGGGAAAAAGAAATTTTTTGTTTTTGTCTTAAAATTGACAGAAACGCATAAAAAACCAAAAAAAAAATTTCCGGATTTTGGTCCAAAATTTTCGAAGTCCCACCCGCACCCCAAATTTTCAGGGGAAAAAAAAAAAATTTTTTTGTCTTGATATTGACGGAAACGCATAAAAAAACAACAAAAAAAATTTTCGGATTTTGGTTCAAAATTTTCCAAGTCCCACCCGCACCCAAAATTGTCAGGTGAAAAAAATTTTTTTTTTTTTTGTCTTAAAATTGACCGAAACGCAGAAAAAAAAAAAAATAGAAAAATTTTTCCGATTTTTGGTCCAAAATTTTCGAAGTCCCACCCGCACCCCAAATTTTCAGGGGGAAAAAAAAAAAAAAATTTTTGTCTTAAAATTGACCGAAATGCAGAAAAAACAAAAAAAATTTTTTTCGGATTTTGGTCTAAAATTTCGAAGTCTGCAACGGGACCCCAAATTTTCAGCCTAAATATCAACCCAGGGATTTGGCTTCAACAAACTTGGATCTCACCCCCCTAAGGATGCTGCATACCAAATATCAAAACATTCTTATTGGCAGATCTGAAGAAGAAGATTTTTAAAAAAATACTCCTCATACTGCACTAATTTAAACATTTGGGCTCCCATAGAGAGCCCAAATATCCACCCAGGCAATTGATTTCAATAAACTTGTGAAACAATCTTACAAAGATGTTATATGTCAAATTTTAAAGCTTTTGGAGCAGTGGTTTCGGAGAAAAGTAGTCTTATGTTTTTCCCATTACCCACAGTGTTAAAAAATGCTGAATCAGCACTTTTTCAAAGTCCCCAAAAAGTACCCCATAATAAAACCCATGATAAAACCGATGGCAATTTTTTTTGATCATTCAATTCTGTTGGTCCTAAGGAAGCTTCACAACAAATAAGAATTCTCAGTGCCGTGTAGTTTTGGAGATATGGGCGTTTTCATTTTTTTCTATATTTAGCTCCTGTCATTCCCACGGGGCTATAGGGAAAAAAATTTCGGCATAAATTAGGTACTTATGACCCAATAAGCACTCATGTAAAATTTGGTTCAAATCGGCCTCGCGGTTTGGAAAATAGAAATTTGGGGCGGGCCAAAATTTTTGCCCCTCCTTTAACATCATCAAATATAGCCCCTCCAATTTCTCTTGAACAAACTTGAGTCTACACCTCAAAAGGAAGCTGCATACCAAATATCAAGTCTCTGCTATTGCTGGTTCTTGAGAAGATTTTTTAAGAATTGGAGCATTTTTGCCCCAACCCTCTGCTCAATGTGAGCCGAAACCTAATTTGACAAAAAATCAAAATGCCCTTATATAACCCCAACTCACATGAAATTTCATTAATATGCGGCCAGTGGTTTGGGAGAAAAAGCCGAAACACCACCTTCACGACAGACGCCGGACGGATGAAAAGTGATCACTCCCATATAGAGGTCAGCCCCACACAAGCACACCAAGTTTCCAAGTGATCCAATCTTAAATGTTCCCTGCAGGGTGTGTCAAAGGGAAATATTGCTGCATAACTGCACTTAGTTCATCGAAGGTTGTTGCCAGCAGCAACTATTTTTGATGGAAATGGAAGAAAATCGATAGCTGACATCTAAAGGTCACCCCAAACAAGCACACTAAGTTTCAAAGTGATCCGGTCAAAAATGTGCACTGCAGGATGCGCCAAAGGGAAATATTGATGCATAACTGCACTAAGTTCATCGAAGGTCATTGCCAGCGGCAACATTTTTTGAAAGAAAATCGATAACTCCCATATAGATGTCACTCCACACAAGCACACCAAGTTTCCAAGTGATCCAATTATAAATGTATCCTGTAGGGCATGCCAAAGGAATATATTGATGCCTGTCTAAACTAAGTTTAAAGGTCATTGCCAGAGGCAACATTTTTTTACAGAAATGGAAGAAAATTGATAGCTCCCATCTAGAAGTCACTCTAAACAAGCATGCAATGACTTCAAAACAACCCCCCCCCCCCCCCCCCCCCCCCCCCCAACCCAAGGATGCTGCATACCAAATATCAAAACATTCCGACTGCTGGATCTGAAGAAAAAGATTTTTAAAGAAAATTCCTCATTCTGAACTAAGTTATCATCCAGGCTCCCACAGTGAGCCCAAATATGGACCTAGGGTCATGGTTTGAACAAACTTGAATCTCACCCCCCTAAAGATGCTGCATACCAAATATCAAAACATTCTGACTGCTGGATCTGAAGAAGATTTTTAAAGAAAATTCCTCATTTTGAACTAAGTTATAATTCAGGCTACCACAGTGAGCCCAAATATGAACCCAGGGACTTGGCTTGAACAAATTTGAATCTCACCCCCCCCCCTAAGCATGTTGCATACCCAATATCAAAAGATTCTGTCTACTGAATCTTGAGAAGAAGATTTTTAAAGAAATTTGCCTGAAATGCACTAAGTTCAAATTTGGTCTCCTATACTGAGCCCAAATATGAACCCAGGGTGCCGATTTGAACAAACTTGAATCAGATCCACCCCACAATGTTGCATACCAAATATCAAAAGATTCTGCCTGCTGGATCTGGAGAAGAAGATTTTTTAATAAATTTGCCTGAAATGCACTAAGTTCGAATTCGAGCTTCTATAGTGAGCCCAAATATGAATCCAGGGGGCCGATTTGAACAAACTTGAATCAGACCCATACCAAGAAGCTGCATACCAAGTATCAAAAGATTCTGCCCACTGGTTCTGGAGAAGAAGATTTTTTAATAATTTTTCTATAATTCATACGGTGCTATCAGAGTTATGCCCCATACAGAGCCCCCATGGGACGTGGCCATTTCATTTGAACAAACCTGAATTGCCATATAGTAATGAACATCCACATGAAGTTTCGTGAAAAGCTCCCTTCGGTGAGCTAAAAAAAAAAACCCAAAAACAAAGTGACATGGAGGCTCACGCGAAATATCACCCCTTTGCCGTTCAGCCATCTGAAGGTGATGTATTTCCTCCCCAGTAAGATGTATATCAAATTTGGTGGCAATCAATTCACCCAAACTCAAGTTAAAATTCGGACAATACAAAAAACATGTTTGCTAAGTCAAAAATGGAACATAACTCTGGTGAAAATAAATGGACCATGTCCATTTTCAAACTTAACCTGCATAGTACCTTCAAAGTAAGCCGTATACCAAATTTGGTTACAATCAGTTCACCCAGACTCAAGTTAAAATACTATAGTCTTTCCAAAAACAATGAAGTTATAGCTTCCAACATGAAAGAAAACTAAAGTTATTGCATGGAAACCAAAAATCTAAGTGACCTTGACTTTTGACCTATTGACCCCAAATGCAATCCCAAAGATCGACATCTCAAATGCAACCACAATATGAAATTATATCTTCGTACACATAAGAAAACTAAAGTTATTGCACGGAAACCAAATATCTATTTACAGCAATGGTGACCTTGACATTTGACCTATTGACTCCAAACGCAATCCCAGCGATTGACATCTCAAATGCAACCACAATATGAAGTTATAGCTTCGTACACAAAAGAAAACTTAAGTTATTGCACAGAAATCAAAAATTATATTTATAGTAAGTTACCTTGACCTTTGACCTACAGATCCCATCCACAATCCCAATCATCATCCAATTACAAGCAGCCTACCTGTGAAGTATGAGTACTGGTACAAAAGTTATTGCCCGGAAATGAGTGTGATGGAAGGATGGATGGTCTAATGGATGGATGGACGGATGGATGGACAGTCAAATGGACAAAGAGATGGAAGGATGAACGGACAAAGTGATTACTATATACCCCCCCCCCCCCCCCTTTTTAAAGGGAGGATATAATTAAAATAACAAATTTTGAAGGGTTAAAAATTAAAAAAATAACAAACACAATGAGAATTTTAAGAACCTCTCTAAAATAAACTAAGAATGCAAGGGAAAGTAATATTGGACTACAATAGTCCAAACTTTGGTGGTAAGGCTGTGAGTTAGCTTTTAGTGTCCTACGTCTTTGAGAACTAATCCCCACTTGAATGGAAAAGCCACAAGTTAATTTTTTGGTAAATTAACTTCTATCCCGATGGCAAGAGACTGGATTTAGATGTCGCCAACTGATTTGGAAGATGCCAGTTTCAAAACATATCTGATAGTCACAGGACATTATTTTACTCAGTACTTCAGTTCATTTTTGATATGTTAGTACAGTGGAACTCTATAAAATCAATGGCCAATTTGTCAAAGAAAATATTCAATTAACAGGACTATTTTATTAACCAGAAGATAGTAACTTTGCTTCATTTTGGTGAGAAATTGCATATTTATGTATTCTATTATATCTTGTTTGATATAGCTCACAGAAATCTGTCAAACCATACATGAGGCCCCAAGGAGCCTTAATCACTCACCTGACGGAGTGGTTCAAAGAAGTATTTGAAGTCACATTTTGTTTGTCATGGTTCATCAACACCACAGAGGAATGAAGTCATGAAAGGCAAATTTTATGGAAAAACATCAAGGAATGGATTTGAACAAACTTGAACCTAACCTTCACACCTCCCCCTGCCCCCACACCTTACATAGATCCCAATTATTAAGACAGGGACTCAAATTGAACAAACTTGAATCTGATCCCACCCCCACCCCCCAGATATGTTATATACCAAATATGAAAGAATTCTGACTGGTGGAGCTGAAGAAGAAGGTTTTTAACCCTTTACCCAATGCAGATGATATCAAAATTTACCATTTTAAATAACAATTTTTAAAATTTTTCAAAAAAATTCGACAAAACCGTATCAGGTGACCCCTCACTGGAACGTGCTTGATGAGCTCGTTCCAAACAGGGATCATCTTATATGGCTTTGTTGATATTTTTTGAAAAATCACATTTTTTCAGCTGCTGAATTTGCAGATTACGCGGGCTGATGTGGCTGATTCGTTGGGTAAAGGGTTAAAGAAATGTCCTCACATTGCACTAAGTTAAACTTGGGCCCCAATAGAGAGCCAAAATATTAACCCAGGGACCCAATTTGAACAAACTTGAATCTGAACCACCTAGAGATGTTGTATACCAAATATGAAAGGATTCTGACTGGTGGATTTGAAGAAGATTTTTAAAGAAATTCTCTCATACTGCAAATGGAGAGCCCAAATATTAACCCAGGGACTCGATTTGAACAAATTTGAATCTGACCCTACTGGAGATGTTGTATACCGAATATGAAAGCATTCTGACTGGTGGATCAGAAGAAGAAGATTTTTAAAGAAATTTCCCATATTTTACCAAGTTAAAATTCAGGCTCCCATAGGCAGCCCAAATACTAACCCAGGGACTTTCAGTCAGGTGAGCTAATACAAGAGGCCCCGAGGGGCCTGAGAGCACTCACCTGACACTGACAACTATCAACCGAGGGTCCTGATTTGAACAAACTTGCATCTGCCCCATTAAGAAAACCATATACCAAATATCAAAACATTCTGACCAGTGGATCTGAAAATTTAAAAAAAAAAATATTCCTCATATTGAACTAAGTTATAATTCAGCTCCCATAGGAAGCCCAAATATGAACCCAGGGACTTGGCTTTAACAAATTTGAATCTCACTTCCCTAACGATACAGTATACCAAATATCAAAATATTCTTACTGGTGGATTTGAAGAAGAATATTTTTAAAGAATGTTTCTCATATTGAACTAAGTTACAATTTGGTCTCCCACAGGGAGCCCAAATATGAAATCAGAGACTTGGCTTGAACAAACTTGAATCACACCTCCCAAAGAATGCTGTATACCAAATATCAAAACATTCTGATTGCAGGATCTGAAGAAGATTTTTAAAGAATATTCCTCATATTGCACTAATTTAAACATTTGGGCTCCCACAGAGAGCACAAATATTGACCCAGGGATTTGATTTCAACAAACATGTGAAACAATTTTCCAAAGATGTTATATGTGAAATTTGAAAGCTTTTGGAGCAGTGATTTGGGAGATGAAGAGTGTTAAATGTTTTCCCAATTACCCACAGTGTTAAAAAATGCTGACTCAGCATTTATTCAAAGTCCTGAAAAATATACCCAATGATAAAACCGATAGCAATTTTTTTGGACCATTCCATTCTGTTGGTCTTAAGGAAGCTTCACACTGAATAAGAATTCTCAAAGCCATGTAGTTTTGAAGATATGGGCGTTTGAAATTTTTTCTAGTTTTAGCTCCTTTGGTTCCAACAGGGCATTTTGCATATTTTTTTGCATAAATCAAGTACTTATGACCCATTAATATTTCATACCAAATTTGGTTTAAATAGGCCTCTCAGTTTAGAAAATAGAAATTTTGGGTGGGGCAAAAATTCTTGTCCCTCCCGTAATGACAAATATTACCCCTCAAACTTCTCTTGAACAAACTTGAGACTACACCTGAAAAGGATGCTGTATACCAAATATCAAGTCTCTGCTACAGCTGGTTCATGAGAAGATTTTTTAAAAAATTGAGGCTTTTGGCCCCACACCCTGGCGCTTTTCCATATTTCCAAGGGCCATAACTCACACAAGAATAATGCAATCAGCATGAAACTCAAACTTGATCTGTAAGTCATCGTTTTATAGTAGGTTACCAAGAATGAAATCATTCGGTTGAAGCATTTCCCCAAAAAAGTCCAGAAAACTAAAGTGTGACTGACAGACTGACTGACAGACTGACGGATGGACAGAGTGCAAATGAAACTTGATCTGTAAGTCATCGTTCTATAGTAGGCTACCAAAAATGAAATCATTTCGTTGAAGCGTTTCCAAAAAAAGTCTGGAAAACTGGTATTTTGGCACTTTTCCATATTTCCAAGGACCATAACTCACACAAGAATAATGCAATCAGCATGAAACTCAAACTTGATCTGTAAGTCATTGTTCTATAGTAGTTTACCAAAAATAAAATCATTCCGTCGAAGCGTTTCCAAAAAAAGTATGGAAAACTGATATTTTGGCGCGTTTCCATTTTTCCAAGGGCCATAACTCACACAAGAATAATGCAATCAGCATGTAACTCAAACTTGATCTGTAAGTCATCGTTCTATAGTAGGTTACCAAAAATGAATTCATTCGGTTGAAGCATTTCAAAACTAGAGGCTCTACAGAGCCTGAAATCGCTCACCTGGAAATACATATAAAAATGTGATTTCCCATAGGCTTCCCATGGTAACTATGAGCTGCAATTGTGGCCATGTTTGCAACATTACATCAACATTACATGAGGATAATTGGTAGAAGGTGTCCCAGTCTTCAATCATGTGAAGTTTCAAAACAACTGAATCCATCAAACAGAATTATAAAGTCTCTGGTGGCCATATTTTCCAACCAACGTGAACAAAAAGAGGATCGTTTGTAGAAGGCCTCCTATAGACCATTCTTGCCAAGTTTTTGGTTCACGTCAGCTCAGTAGTTCCAGAGAGAAGATGAAAATGTGATTTTCCCATAGGTTTTTTCTATAGTAACTATAAACCGCAATTGTGGCCATGTTTGCAATACAATCAACATTAAAATGGGGAATGTTGGTTGAGGGTGTCCCAGTTATCAACAATGCAAAGTTTCAAAACATTTGGCCCTGTGGTTTCAGAGGAGAAGAGTTTTCAAAATTGACCAATCAGAATCAAAGAAAGCTTCTGGTGGCCACGTTTTTCACCCAACAGGAATAAAATGAGTAACAGTTGTAGAGAACCTCTCATAGACAATACCTGCCAAGTCTGGTTCACATTGGCTCAGTGCTTTCAGTGAAGATGATGAAAATGTGATTTCCTATAGGGTTTCTATAGTAACTATAAGCCACAATTGCAGCCATAATTGCAACCCGATGAAGATTAAAATGAGGATCCCTGGTAGTGGGGGTTACAGTCATCGGTCACACTAAGTTTTCAAACCATTTGGCCTTGTAGTTTCAAAGAAGATTTTCTTGAAAATGCACACATTTATGAATTCGGTTTCAACACAAAAAAATCAGTAAAAGAAGGTTAAATATTTTGAAAATTACAATTTTCTCAGTCAGAATTCTCTTTCAAAAGAGCTTTGGATAGGTAAAGGGTTACAGTCAAACACATTTTAATCCAATTTTGTCAAACCTTATATATTTATTTATTTATTTATTGGTGTTTAAGGTCACATACTTATGCACAATGGCTAATCGTGACCGTATTGTCAAATCTTAAAAGATATACAATAATTACTGCCATCTAAGCTATCATGATGGGAAGTGAAAAGAAATGAAAACTTTCCTGGTGTTCCAAGCTTGTCATCAATCAAGATTTACTGATAAGTAACATGAGACTAATAATCAACATACAGTTGCCATTGTTTACAGCAGTTCAAGTCAAAATAAGTTGTGTAGGAAAATCCTATAAACTATGTATCTTTCTCTTCCTACACTTATAAGACCAGAAGCTGACATCATTTTCTGGAAAGCTCTCACTGAAAGCTTTCTAGAAAATGTCAGATTCTGATCTTGTCAGGGCAGGAGCAGCAGTTTACTTAATTCATTGCAGTTATGCTACAGCTTACTTTGACTTGTACCGTATACACAATATTTTGGGGTTTTTTTTCCTGTTCTCAGTGGAGAAAACTGGAACCAATCCCTTACCAGATTCTCAAAAAACAAGTATTTTGCTGACAGTACCGATCCTCATGCAGAAAGGAGAGGCACTGGGTTAAGGATTTGAATATAGCCTCTGGTGACCACATATTTCCATCCTCTTATAGATCATTCCTGCGAAGTTTGGTTCACGTCGGCTCAGAAGTTCCAGAGAAGAAGATGAAAATGTGATTTCCCATAGGGTTTCTATAGTAACTATAACCCGCAATTGTGGCAATGTTTACAACCCGATCAACATTAAATGAGGATCGTTGGTAGAGGGGGTCCCAGTCATCACTTACTGAAGTATCAAAACATTTGGCCTGGCAGTTTCAGAGGAGAAGATTTTTGAAAATCCACCAATCAGAATAAAAAAAATGCCTCTGATGGCCATGTTTTTCAACCCACGGGAACAAAATGAGGATCATTTCTAGAGGACCTCCCATAGACCATCCGTGCCAGGTTTGGTTCACGTCAGCTCAGTAGTTCCGGAGAAGATGAAAATGTGATTTCCCATAGGGTTTCGATAGTAACTAAAAGCCACAATTGTGGCCAAGTTTGCAACCCGATCGACATTAAATGAGGACTATTGGTAGAGGGGGTCCCAGTCATCATTTATGTGAAGTATCAAAACATTTGGCCTGGCAGTTTCAGAGGAGAAGATTTTTGAAAATCCACCAATCAGAATCAAAAAATGCCTCTGGTGGCCATGTTTTTCAACCCACGGGAACAAAATGAGGATCGTTCTCCCATAGACCATCCCTGCCAGGTTTGGTTCACGTCAGCTCAGTAGTTCTGGAGAAGATGAAAATGTGATTTCCCATTGGGTTTCGATAGTAACTAAAAGCCAAAATTGTGGCCAAGTTTGCAACCCGATCAACATTAAATGAGGACTGTTGGTAGAGGGGGTCCCAGTCATCATTTACGTGAAGTGTCAAAACATTTGGCCTGGCAGTTTCAGAGGAGAAGATTTTTGAAAATCACCCAATCAGAATCAAAGAATGCCTCTGGCAGCCATGTTTTTCAACCCACGGGAACAAAATGAGGATCGGTGGTAGAGAACCTCCCATAGACTATCCCTGACAGGTTTGTTTTCATGTCACCTCAGTTTTTCCAGAGAAGAAGAGGAAAATGTGATTTCTGATAGGGTTTCTACAGTAGCTACAAACCGCAATTGCAGCCATGTTTGTGACCCAATCAACATTAAATGAGGATCGTTGGTAGAGGGGGTCCCAGTCATCATTTATGTGAAGTTTCAAAACAGTTGGCCTGGCAGTTTTTGAAAATCCACCAACCAGAATCAAAGAATGCCTCAGGAAGCCATGTTTTTCATTCGACGGGAACAAAATGAGGATCGTTTGTAGAGGATCTCCCATTGACCATTCCTGCCAAGTTTTGTTCACACCGGCTCAGCGGTTACAGAGAAGAAGATGAAAATGTGAAAATTTTACGGATGCCAGACGACGGACGCCAAGTGATGAGAAAAGTTCACATGGCCTTTTAGGCCAGGTGAGCTAAAAAAAAGTCCTGAAAACTAAAGTGTGACTGACAGACTGACAGAGACAGACTGACAGAGATAGACTGACAGACACAGACAGACAGACGGATGGACAGAGTGCAGACCTATAGTCCCCTCCGGTGATGCCGGTAGGGGACTAATAATATGAGGTGTACATTGTACTAAAGAACTGAGGGGTGGGTTAATGTGGCCCTCACAGTTAATGTATGTGGCCCTCACAGTTAACGTATGTCAACAAAAGTTACCAAGTTACAGTGAAATTATTCCAAAACGAGTCATCCTATCAAGTTACAATGAAATCCCTTCATAAATATGGCCTGTAGACTGTGCTGAAGGTTTTTGGGCTTCAGGCCTGTGTAGCCATCACGGTTGACCGATTGCAACTAAAAGGTGACGTCCTCATCTTGACATTACACTGAGTCATTCTACGAAGTTACAATGAAATCCCTTCACAAATACAACCTGTAGTCTGTACTACTAGACTGTGCTCCAGGTTTTCGGGCTTCGGGCCCCTGTAGCCGTAACAGTTGACCAATCATGACCAAAAGGGGATGTCATCATCTAGGCATTATATGGAGTTTACCAACAAGTTACAATGAAATCCTTCCATAAATACGACCTAGAGACTATGCTAAAGGTTTTGGGGTTTTGGGCTCAGGCAGCCATCACAGCTGAATGATCGTGACCAAAAAGGGACGATCTCATCTAGACATTATTTGGAGTCATCCTACCAGGTTACAATGAAATCCCTCCATAAATATGACCTGTAGACTGTGCTAAAGGTTTTCGGTTTTTGGGCTCGGGCAGTCGTCACGGTTGACATATTGCGACCAAATGGGGAAGTTCTCATCTAGACATCATATGGAGTCATCCTACCAAGTTACAATGAAATCCCTCAAATATTAAAAATGACCTGCAGACTGTGCTATAAGTTTTGGGGTTTCGGGCTTGGGAAGCCATCACGGTTGACAGATCATGACCAAAAGGGGACGTTCTCATCTAGACATTATACAGAGGCATCCTACCAAGTTACAATGAAATCCCTTCATAAATACGACCTGTAGACTGTGCTAATGGTTTTCGGGTTTTGGGCTCGGTCAGCCATACCGGCTGACCGATCGCAACCGCAAGGGGACGTTCTCACCTAGACATGACCCCAAACCTGCATATGAAATTTTGTGATGATTAGACAAGAACTATGGGGTGTGGCCTGTGCTAAAGGAAAATGTGAAGAGATGGCAATAGCTTATCAAGTTAAGCTAAAAACAACAACCGAACAAAATTTTTGTTTTGCTTTCAAATACTGTGGTTCTCTCTACCCTCCTCCCGATTGCAACCGCAAGGGGACATTCTCACCTAGACATGACCCCAAACCTGCATATGAAATTTTGTGATGATTAGACAAGAACTACGGGGTGTGGCCTGTGCTAAAGGAAAATGTGAAGAGATGGCAATAGCTTATCAAGTTAAGCTAAAAACAACAACCGAACAAAATTTTTGTTTTGTTTTCAACTACTGTGGTTCTCTCTACCCTCCTCCGCCCCCCCCCCCCCCCCAAAAAAAAAAAATAAAAAAAATAAATAAATTCCGGCATAAATAAAATACTTATGACCCAGTTATATACTTCATGACAAATATGGTTCACATCTGCCCATTGTATCTGAAAATAGAAATTTTGAGTGTAGCCCAAAATTTGGGAGCCCAAATTTTAACTTACTGAGTTTCTTTGAAAAAAAGCGAAGTAAGTTCCAAAAAAGAAATCTAAGCATTATTGCAAGTGGCTTATAAAAAGTGAATTTTAAATGCATATTAGGCTTATGGAGCATTAACCCCACCCTAAGGGATATAGTAATTTGGAGGGAAAAATCAGAAGAGTAAATTCCATCAGCCTGAAGATGGCAGCAGCTTCATTTGAACAAAGGAGAAAAGGTTTACTCCAAAGATGGTCTGTGCCATAAATGAATGAATTTGGCCCAGTGGTTTTAAAGAATAAAAAAAGATTTCAAACTAGAGAAACAGAATTTTACTGCCACCAGTAAATTCAAATCTGTGTGAAAATGGTTAAAGCATCAAATATAAACAAAACAGAAAGAGAATTTATGGAAGCTTATTTTGGGGGGGTAAAATATTTTTAAAAGAAAGCAGAAATACATTTTCGTTAACAGTATTACATGAAATAAAATCTTTGGAACCCACATTGAAGACTTGAGAGGGTTAAATTAAGGATATTCATACAGGAATTAGAGACATTTTTTCCAAGAAACCAGAAAAAAACATATATGTGCACAACATTGAAAAGATTTGATCAAGGCATCAATAAAATCTTTAAAACCCACACTGATGTCTTGAGAGGGTTAAATTAAAGACATCCATACAGGAATCAGATAAATGTTTCCAAGAAACCAGAAAAAACAAATATGCACACAGAACTGAAAGGGTTCAACATAAAATAAAAACTTTGAAAAATACACTAAGTCATGGGAGGGAGGGTTAAATTAAAGATATTCATACAGGAATCAGATCAATATTTTTACAAGAACCAGAAAAAACATATATGTGTACAGCATTGAAATTGTTTGATCATGGCATAATAAAATCTTTGGAACCCACACTGCAGTCTTGAGAGGGTTAAATTAAAGATATGCATACAGGAATCAGATAAATGTTTCCAAGAATTCAGAAAAAACATATGTGCACAGCAGTGAAAGGGTTCAACATGAAATAAAATCTTTGCAAAACACACTGAAGTCATGAGAGGGTTAAATTAAAGATATTCATACAGGAATCAGATCAATTATTTTCCAAACATATGTGCAAAGCATTGAAAGGGTTTGATCATGGCATCAATAAAATCTTTGGAACCCACATTGCAGCCTTGAGAGGGTTAAATTAAATACATGCATACAGGAATCAGATAAATGTTTCCAAGAAATCAGAAAAAAAATATATATGCACAGCATTGAAAGGGTTCAACATGAAATAAAATCTTTCGAAAACACACTGAAGTCATGAGAGGGTTAAATTAAAGATATTCATACAGGAATCAGATCAATTTTTTTTCAATGAAGCAGAAAAACATATGTGTACAGCATTGAAAGGGTTTGATCAAATTTTCTAAACAATTTCATTTTCTGATTATAATAACAGATTAGAATGTGTCGAACAGCAAATTGTTGTGATAAGAACAAAATGTTATTCTGGATGTTATTCTAAGTTGTCAGTGAATGAGATTTTTCTCCAGGATAAAATAGAGATGGTCTATCGCCCGCTATACCCCCACCGTGGCATACTGCCTAGTGTGGGCGACTGAAAAGGGGCATTCAATTTTTCTAAGTAAAAAAAAAATCCAATATGGTCGGCCATCTTGAAACTGAGTGGGAAAAAAATTATGTCACACACTTCCTCTCATCAAGTTGATCATTTTTGTGAAGTTTCATGAAACTGCGACTAAAACTGTGGAAGTAGTCTGCTCCACAAGTTTACATAAAAAAATCCAAAATGGCTACCAGTCAGCCATCTTGAATCTGATCGGGAAAGAAATTATGTCATGCACTGCTCCTCATCATGTTGATCATTTTTGTGAAGTTTCCAGAAAATGTGGCTAAAACTGTGGAAGTAGTTTCACTCCACAAGTTTACATGTGCAACGGACTGGCGGCGACAGGCAAGTTGACTCATATACAACCCCCCCTAAAACTTCATTTTGTGGGGGTATAACTACTGCAAAAATGCTGACTCATCACTTTTTCAATACCCTCTACCGGGCACCCTGACAGAACTGGTGGCAATTTTTTTTAACCAATCCCTTCTACTGGTCCCAAGGATGCTTCATACCAAACAGTTCTCTGTTCCTTATGGTTTGGGATATATGGGCTTTTGAATTTTTTTCTGTTTTTAGTCCCTGGGGTTGTCACATGGCTGTGAAATTTTTTTTTTGGGGGGGGGGGAGGCATTAATCAGTTACTTAGGACCCACCTATACTACATGCCAAATTTAGTTGAAACTGGCCCACCAGTTCTTGAAACAGAAATTTTGGGCAGAGCCCAAAATGGATATGCCCCCACAGAAAGCCCAAATATTGGCCTACCAACTTTCCTTGAACAAACTAATCTTGTACACCAAAGGATGTTCCATACCAAATATCAAGGCATTCCCTCTGGTGGTTCATAAGAAGATGTTTAAAGGTTTTTAAGCTATTGGGGCATAAACCAGAGTCTGAATAGGGCAGCTGCTTCATTTGAACAAAATACTCCATAGATGGTCTGTGCAATATATGCTTGAATTTGGTCTTGTGGTTGTGAAGAAGAAGTCAAGTTTGCAAAAGTTAACAAATGCCGGACGCCGGACAAAAGTGATGGAAATATCTACCACTGACTTGCAGTCAGGTGAGCTAAAAAGCACAATATATTTTATTAAAACAAAATGCATTTACTCTATATTCCATAGGAAATTATCAAATTTCTTTCAATCAGCAAATATCAAAGATTCTAATTGGTGGTTATGAAAAAGAAGATTTTGAAAGAAATTTCTTCATACTGCACTAAATTAAACTTTGGGCTCAAAAAGCGAGCCCAGATATTAACCCAGGGACTCAATTTGAACAGATTTGAATCTGACCCTCCTAGAGATGTGGAATACCAATATGAAATCATTTTGACTGGTGGATCTGAAGAAGATTTTTTAAGGAAATTTCCGCACATTGCACTAAGGTAAAATTTGGGCTCCCATAGCAAGCCCAAATATTAACTCAGGGACACGATTTGAACAAACTTGAATCTGACCCTCTTAGAGATGTTGTATACCAAATATCAAAAGATTCTGACTGGAGGATCTGAAGAAGAAGATTTTTAAAGATTATTCCCCATATTGCACTAAGTTAAAATTTAGGAAGCCCAAATATTAACTGAGGGACTTGATTCGAACAAACTTGACTCTGACCCTGGTAACAATGATGTATATCAAATATTAAAAGATTCTAACTTGTGGTTCTGAAGAAGATTTTTAAAGCTTATTCCCCATATTTCCCTAAGTTAAGATTCAGACTCCTGTATTGAGCCCAAATATGAACCAAGAGACTTAATTTGAACACACTTGTATCTGACCCCCCTATGGATGCTGTATACCAAATGTTGAAAGATTCTGATTAGTGGTTCTGGAGAAGAAATTATTTTTTCAATATTTGCAAAAATGCTGACTCAGCATTTTTTTTGAAGGATACCCCCCACCACCCGCCCTTCGCCCTTACAGAACACCCTGACATAACTGATGGAAAATTTTTTTTACCTTTCCATTCTCTTGAGGATGCTTCATACCAAATAACGGTTTTCTGTTACGATGTAGCTTGGGAAATATGGGCATTTGAAAATATTTCTACTTTTAGCTCCTGGGATTCCCACGGGGAACATGGGAATTTTTTTTTCCATGAATCAAGTACTTATGACCCAATAATGCCACATACCCAGTTTTGTTCAAATCGGAACATTGGTTCAGAAAATTGAAATTTTGGACAGTCAGGTGAGCTGAAAAACTGGGACTTAAACATGGAAACGTTTGGTAAACTTTACGGTAACATTCTAAGTACCTTGGCAGTTGTTTGTAGAAAAATCATGACTGCCTATACAGGCTGCCAAGACAAGCTAGAATCAATTGCAAAGCAACCGATGTACTCTAACAAAGTGTGGCAAAAATGTATATAAAACCTCCAGATCCTTAAGGGTTGAGAAGTCCCAATAGTCCGGTCGCCAGGTCATGGATACGTGTTTTGTCGTATAAAGTTTTTTTCTCCATGGATTCTGAAAATTAAGGTATCTGACATCAACATTCAATCAGCTGACCATCTGTCAGCCTTGAGCAATTTTTTTTATAGAGCCCCAAAATTTATACCCCACCCCGAATTTCAGTAAAATACCACTTTTTACTCCAATGTCATTAGATCTCACAAAAATGCGACAGAATCTTCACAATGAGATGCCAATAGCCGAAGGGTTCCAAACACATCACTTAACCATTAACTTCTCCAGAAAAAATCCGAAATGGCAGCCAATATGGCAGCCGGAAGTAGCAAATTTATGGATTTTTACCCTTTTTTTTTTAAATAATCTGCTATAAGTGCCCAATGACTGTCCAAGATTCATTCCTCACGCATATAAATGATGCAAATTGATAGCTCCATGATATATGATGACAATCAGGGGTATCAATGGTGTATATGAACGGGAAAATGATTATCAAATCTATGAAGTGAAAAAGTCGTCAAAATAAGATTTCCTGCCATATAATACAAGAAGTCACAAAAATTGTTAGAAAACTCGGCTTGTGGTTCATAGACTTGGAGATGTCTCCCCAATTTAGTTCTCAACCTCGATTTATATTATTTATGCATTGGATTCACTATAAAATACCCGAATTTCCACCAAAATGACGCCGAAAGTAGTAAAATTGTGGATTTTGATATTTTTTGCGAATGAAGTCTATACCAGTATGCCCCGGCTGCCAACATACATTTTGCTGGACATAAAAACTATGCAAAATTATAGTGCAATGATATTAACTACATTTTGAGGAATAATTGAAACAAATGAGCAGGAGAAAAACCGATATCGCAGACTATGGAGTGAAAAAAATGTCAAAACTGGATTTCAACCTAATACCAGAAATCCCAAATATGGTCACATAGCCAGCCTGATGAGATGCAGAGTGAGAGAGGTTTTATCTACTAAGTATTCAATCTGGAATTTATCAAGAAAAGATCAACATGGTCACCGATATCCTCATCCTCATGGACCATCTGGATCATTAGACTGATTCACCGTGACATCAATTGCTGAAACCGTTTGTTCATTGCAACATTCAATTGTTGCATTACACGCACAGAATATTGTGCATGCCAAGTGAGAGGAATAGCATCCACACCTGCTAGTTTTGCAAGGATGTTTGCTAGAACAGGAACAACGTACCATACGCAAAACAGAGTCAGGGGCCACCGGTATACCACTTGGTAGAGTTAAGGGTGATAACGTTTTCGAGACTTCATCTCTGACGAATCCGAACTCCCTAGGATCAAGATCTGGTGGAGCTGGGCCTAAGGCATGTTTCCACGTGCATACCTGAAGAAGGGCACGTTTTACATTCTCTGTGAATGCTTCGGTTGTTGGGGGCAGGGTACATAAAGGAGGAACTTTTGTGGCACCCTTCTTGCCTATTTGCGATTTCCAAACACTGATTCGCGATTCTGACATGGTGCCCATATCCTTGCAACCATAGCATGAAGATATGAATCGTGTAGCTTGATGAATTACTTCCGACCAAGGGGCATTGACACAACCAACGGACGTTAGAGAAGTTTCGCCGGATCTCAAGACTTTCAACATACGACCTTTTCCAATTCCAAAACAACCACCAACTGTGTCGCAGCCAGAGATAGCATGGGCGGCAAGCAAGTTTGGTATGATACTTCTATTTTCTTCAACGGTCGCTGCAATATCAACAACTGACTTCCCCTTTATTGGGGATTCCATGAACATACTACATGACAGGTTTTGTTCGAGATAGTGATGTAGAAGCAATGTGTATACATCTGTGTCGTCTGCAAGAACTATGACATTGTCGTGGTCATCAGCAGCTCTGATGGCTTGCTGAACGATTATGTTATCTGCTTCTTCGTGCATAGTTTCCATGTCACGCCTCTCAATATCTATACCTCTATCGATTTCAATGGGTGAAGCGTCCTGGCCAGTAACAAATAGCGCGTGTTGTTGAGTGTTATCAACAGCAAACTGTGTGTCACGTCTGAAATGATCAACAATAATGCTTATCAACTGTTTCTTATTTTCAGTTACCGTGAGAACCAATTTCTGAGAAGGTAATGGTGACGTTGCGGTCAACGTGAATTTCCGACAACAAGCTTCACCACTTCTTTCTGCCCTAGTCGTACATTTAGTACTGAATTCATTGTATCTGTCAAACACAAGATATGTATCTCCAACCAATAACCGACGCTTTACATGCTCTTGAAATCGCTGGACAAAATCGTTCACGTTCGGGTGACATAATTTATTGGGAGCAGGCCAATGGGGTATCCAAAGAAGTGCACACCCGTCTATAATAGTGCACGTTGACACATTGATATCAAGACTCAGACATGTCGGTGTTTGGAATCATAACTGCGGTATCAGACTTCATGACCGATTTAGATTTGGATATCCGCATGTCACCATTGTCATTGAAAAGAGCTGTTGGAATGGGTGATAACTCGTATGAGAGTATATCATTTATACTAATTTCCCTGGAGCTGGCTTGAAGTCCCATCACCCGAGAGTAAATCAGATTGCTGTCACATGTTTTGTGCTCGCCCAACTTGACTGACTTTTTCATAACTGCCATTGTTTCAACGGGCCTTGATATAGTACAATAGAACCCACTCGGGAGTTTCTTCTCGAAATCAGTCAACGTCTATCTACCAAGTGTTACAGCCATGTCCAAGTTCACAGTGCGATTAGCATGCTGACCACTGACAATATTGACTATCTCATCCGGGTGTTGCTTGGGTTCAGGGGGGTGTATGATTGTCGCGAGTTTGTTTCTAAGTCCCTCACGATCAGTGCAATCAGCAGCAATTCTCGCAGTCATCTCCTCTTTGTGTTCGAGCACTGCTCGATTCGCGACGTCTGATTCCCTAACCTCCGCGAGACCATTCAAAAGTTGACCACAATTGTGAAGGCTTAATGTCCACACTTTCAGAGTTTCCGGTTTTAATGTGATGCCAATGATGCCAGACTTACCATGGCCATAACGCATGAAAGTGGATTCGATATACATATCGCTCCAAATGCCATCAACATGTCTCATCACATGTGATCCCTTCAGAAATTGTGTCGACACTTCTTGTGGAAGTCGTTCCATGTCCCTCAGATAATACAAGCCATATCTAGCATAGTTGACATGGCCGGATGCAAAGAAGTAAGGGAGCATTTGTTTTACAGTTGCCAAATGCAAGGGCCAGTCCCCTTCCCTCTCAGCCCTTACGTACTTCATCATTATAAGAACTGGTCTTATGAAGCAGTCCACCCAAACCTTGCAAGTCCTGCTCTGGTCTGATATTTCACTCAATGTGTCAATGAAATCTTCCGGGCAGACATCATCTCTACTGACGATATCTCTAAGCAGCTCTTCTGCCAACAACCGAAATGCGCGCATATTTTGAGGAAACTTCTTCCCGCTTAGCATTTTGGCTACTCCGCCGAACACAGACTCAAGAATTTCAGATAAACCCGTGTTCTTCATCAAGTTGCCAATACCACCAAGAAAACTCATTAACATATGCATGCCTCCCAACCTCGGAATCAATGTTCCGAAGTGATCGTGATTTGACCACAGAACATCCAACGCTACTTTATATAGCTGTTGATCAGCAGTGAATAAAGTATATTTCTGCCCAGTCAACTCAGTTAGACGCATTGCATCTAACATGGCGGTTGAAATTGTATCTGGATCAGCCGGTGGCATGTCAATCAATGGTAAGTACACAGCCTTCGTCTCTGGTTGAGGGGATTGTCCACTTTGTCGGGATGACCTGGTGTTGTAGCCATTGAACTCAGGACAGTTAGGTTTCGTTACAATATCCTTAAATGAAAGTGTCAATGACACTGTAGCTCAACTTGTCAAGACAAAAACATGTACAAGTATAGTATGTGACACAGCAATGACAAACATCTAGGTAATGACCTGATAACAAAGGTACATATAAAGTATTGTAACGGTCTGTACATAAATACTGAGCGTTGCCTGTAACAAATGTATAGGTAAAGTATTGTAAAGGTGGGTGACAGTCAGATGCTAAACTAGAAAAAAATCTTTGAGTCCCAGAGTGGGTCTGACTGAACCCCAAAATATTTGTTCTCATAGCACAGTGATAACAAAGGCACCCCAAAACACACTCATTCCTGTCCCAAGGTGAAAACAGAGGTACCCAAGAAGTTTCGTGAAGATCAGTTCACAAATATGAGCTGTGTAGAAGTTGTGACAAAAAATTGATTGGACCTGATTTCGGTACAAAATGGCCACTGGCAGCCATCTTGAATTTTGGACCACGCCCAGAAACACTCGTTCTCGTCCCAAGGTGATAACAAAGGTACCCAAGAAGTTTTGTGAAGATCGGTTCATAAATACAGCCTCTAGCCCGAGCCGTATTGACATGTGCACTTACAGAGTATAAGTAGCACTGAATAAATCAAAGTTCATCTAATTTGCATAATTTCTGCACGAGAAAAAAACCCGTACTATATGTGATGTATTCCATGTTACTAAACATTCATACAAAAATTTATTCAAATCAGAACTTTCATACAGAAGTTCTGTACAAAAGACTGACTGCACTAATTTTGGTACAAAATGGCTGCTGGTGGCCATCTTGAAATTTGGACCACACCCAAAAACACTCGTTCTCATCCCACGGTAATAACAAAGGTACCCATGAAGTTTCGTAAAGATCGGTTCATAAATACGGTATCTAGCCTGAGCCATATAGAAGTTGTGTACAAAAAACTGATTAGACCTAATTTCGATACAAAATGGCCACTGGCAGCCATCTTGAATTTTGGACCGCACCCAGAAACACTCGTTCTCGTCCCAAGGTGATAACAAAGGTACCCAAGACGTTTCGTGAAGATCGGTTCATAAATACAGACTCTAGCCCGAGCCGTATTGACATGTGTACTTACTGTGTGTAAGCAGCACTGAAAAAATCAAAGTTCATCTAATTTGCATAATTTCTGCACGAGAAAAAAACCCGTATTATATGTGATGTATCCCATGGTACTAAACATTCACACAAAAAATTATTCAAATCAGCGATTTCATATGGAAGTTCTGTGCAAAAACCTGATTGCACCAAATTTCGTACAAAATGGCTGCCATCGGCCATCTTGAATTTCGGACCGGACCCCAAAACACTCGTTCTCGTCCCACGGTGATAACAAAGGTACCCAAGAAGTTTCGTAAAGATCGGTTCATAAATATGGCCTCTAGCCCGAGCCGTATTGGCATTTGCACTTACAGTGCTGAAAGTAACACCAAAAAACATCAAAGTTAGTCTAATTTGCATAATTTACGCACGAGAAAAAAACCCGTATTATATGTGATGCATCCCATGGTACTAAACATTCATACAAAAAATTATTCAAATCAGAGCTTTCATATGGAAGTTCTGTACAAAAAACAGATTTCTGCATCGTCGGTACAAAATGGCAGCTGGCAGCCATCTTGAATTTTGGACCGCACCCAAAAACACTCGTTCTCGTCCCACAGTCATAACAAAGGTACCCAAGAAGTTTCGTAAAGATCGGTTCATAAATACGGCCTCTAGCCCGAGCCATAGCAGCTTGGCACTTACAGCTCTGAAAGTAACACTAAATAAATCAAAGTCAGTCTAATTTGCACAATTTACGCACAAGAAAAAAACCCGTGTTATATGTGATGTATCCCATGGTACTAAACATTTATACAAAACTTTATTCAAATCAGAACTTTCATACAGAAGTTCTGTACAAAAAACTGATTTTTGCATCATCGGTACAAAATGGCTGCTGGCAGCCATCTTGAATTTCGGACCACACCTAAAAACACTCGTTCCCGTCCCAGGGTCATAACAAAGGTACACAAGAAGTTTCAAAAAGATCGGTTCATAAATACGACCTCTAGCCCGAGCCATAGCCAATTGTTGACGTACGGACAGATGGACAGATGGACAGACGGACGGATGGACGGACAGACGACGGACGGCGGGCCATGACAATAGCTCAAATTTGACTTCGTCAAAGTTGAGCTAAAAATTCAAGGTCATTCTCCAATGCCCTTCGTTCTACCATGACCATGCGAACCAATACTTGGAGCTGAGGTACTTCTTTGCAGATTAAGCAATGAGGGACTTCTGGCTTCTTTGGTACATCGAACGTTGACTTTTCATTGTTGTAATCAACTAGTTTAGCCATGTCAAGTTTAGTGACTCTCGGTATCATTGGAGAGGGCGAATCTCTCTTCGTGCTAGGTTGCGTCATCAAAACTGCCAACGAGTGTGTGCTGAGCTTGCCGTTTTGTGAAGATATATAGGCATCGAAGTTATCAACAACAAACTGTATCAACCCATCTTCCGAAGTAGTGATTGTGGTCAGGTTGTTACTCTTTGAGGCCAGTACGGCTGCCGATTTTTTAAACCGTAACAACTCATCATACGTGCATGTTACTCCAAAGTCGTTCAAGGACTTGACCAATTCCTTTGAATCGCAGAGTAATACAGCTAAACTAATTTGCAATGGTGTAGGGACACCTTTGATGGCAGAAGTTATCATATTACCTATCATAAGTGCCGTAAGTGTGTTGTCAAGTTTTGGCGATAAGCTACCAAGAAAGTCTGTTACAGTTTGACTTGAATACTCGAAAAGGGTGGTCTTATCTAAAGTTGACTTGTAATTGTTCCCATCTAGTTCAATGTTTTCGACATCCTTAGAAATTTCTGTGCAAAGAGTCTTCATGGCCACGGGGACATCATTTTTGAAATCACTATCAATTCTCAGGAGCGAACCCACTCGAGATCTGATTGCAATTATTGTAGCGATTGACGGTGAGCTGAGGAGCAATAATTCTTCGTTGAAGAAATCTGGCAATTTGGAGACAAGGAGCCTCCGAGACAGACTCTCTCTGCCATTTTCAACATAGATTCCATGCAATTCAACAGAACTCCAACTGAGAGAGTTGTCTTTCTTCATAAATTCTAAAACAGCTTGGAGGGGTGGTTCGATATCGGGTGGAGCAACTGATAATGCTGCCGATCTTTTGCTTGCAACGACTGATCTTTCTCCCATGAACGACTGACGACAATCAGAATGGTAGCGAGCGTCAGCTGCGTGCAAATCACTAACAGCCTGATTGACTCTAATGCAGACTTCAATGGACCAACTGTCACTACGGTCGTCGCACTTCTGAAGAATTTCCGCTTTCGGTGTGGAGGTACCTTGTTTAATGTGAGTTTGTCGGAAGACATAAGCTGGTCTCCATCTAGAGGGATTCTTTTTATCTTTCTCAACTTTACATTCGCGCCCACAAAATAAGCAATCAACCAAGAAGTTGAAAGTGCTGACGTCTGAACGTCTGGTGATTTTCTTAGGAGGTGGTCCGTCGTGAACTTCCTCATTTGCACCACGCTTTTGCTTAGCTCGTGCCACGTTTCGTGGGTGTATGTATTTATCGATACATTGTCTATGAGCATCGAGCGTGATATCATTGTCGTCCTCGAACCTCGGACGCAAATCAAGACATAGACTGTCGCCATAGATCTCACTATTCGCAATGACCTTCCGTATTCTTGTAGCCAATACTTTGACAAAGCGTTTCTCGCTCGAATCAGAGCACTTATAAATATCTGAAAAATAGCACCTTTGAGACATAATATTCTGACAATTTACTGTCAAGCTTCAAAGAACAAATTAACCGGGGAACTTCACTCAGCCAAAAATGGGTTACAATGTCAACAATAAAGAAACAATAAATGAATTGAATAATTTCAATTGAACAAAATGTGAATAAAGGTGGTAATCTATTATTAATTTCAGCCAGTAAGCACGATCGAAACTGATACGAAAACCCAACAATGAATGGAAGCGAAAGTACGTCTTCAGACATTGAGTGATCAGATATCACTGATTTGAATGTGTTGGATTTTTGAACATCCTTACTCGCTTAGTATCAGGTGTAGTAAAGAGCGCTGTTTGCTGCGAACAACGCTCTTTATTCGTGTTGTTCAGGAATTTACTGCCTGAGACATCGTAAGAACACCTATCCCAAGTAGTGTGTATGTGATTCCATGACAAAACTCGATCCTCCATCCGTAACTATTATATATATGACCGTGGTACAGCTACCAGAAATGTATTGAAATTTTAGCCTCCGTCTGGTTATAGTGTCATTCGGTGAAAGCGCTATATCGATCAAAGTATTCAACACATGGTGCACATTTTGGTATCATAATGAGCACAAATGGATGCTCCATGATGGCAGAGCATGAACTGGCACAATTAAGATACAATTTGTTTCACAGAATAAACGATTTATGGTGCAACGGAGAAAAAAAGTTAAAATTTCGACATGACGATCCGACACGGTGGCCATATTGGATTTTTGTGTGTCGATATAATTTTGAATTCTGGAGTATATGATACTACAAACCATGCCAAGTGTACAAATAGTAAGGTTTACCGATAAATTTCATGTTAGTAATGAGAATTTACAGAATATTCAAATATAGGTGTTTTCACATTTGGTATCAAATTCGGGGTAGGGTATATACCTTTTCAAGACTCTATAAAAAAAATTGCTCAAGGCTGACAGATGGTCAGCTGACTGAATATTGTTCTCAAATGTCTAAATTTGCAAAATCCATTGAGAAATAAACTTTATACGTCGTGATTTTCGGGGGTTTGGCGACCAGACTACAAACACCAATGACTCTAGTAACAATTCTTTGTAAACCCTATGAATTTGGAGTACAAATATTTTTAAATGGTCATATTAGAAGGGTAATACCTGCTTTTCCAAATCCAACCCTAATTTTCAATACTTTTCCAGGACATGGAAAATCAATTTACTATTTTCCAAGACTTTCTATACCTTTTCACAACCTATATGAACCCTGTGATATATAATAATCACTTACCAATATATTCATATTCTGTGGATCCACTACATGGATTTTATTTTTATAACCACACCAAACATGTTTTTTGGCAATGACACACATGCAACGAACAGAATGAGGAGGACAACCCAAGTCTAAAATATGGTAATTCTTCAAGTCCCACTGCCAATCTGAAAGCAGAAAAACAAATTCACACACCACATTTTAGACCAAACTGCCTTTATCTGCTGAGGGGCATACTGCAGCATTATATAACTGATGGGAAATTCTACATGATGTGCATGATGTTTGGAAAGTTTCATCCAATTCAATTCACAAGAAAAATGAGCAAAGCGATGCACTGCACATGCCCCCTTCTGCAATACCACATATAGCATATGCTGCAAATTGGAGTGGTAGCAATTCTCAAGATGACATGAATATCTGCAATTTTGAAAAATGGAAAAAGGGCTACAACTCAGCCAAAATTGGCTGGACTGAACCCAAATTCGAACTTGACCTGTATATCATGAGACAAACATATGTACAAAATTTGGTGTTGATTCAATAACTAAAGTTATCAGCCGGACATACAATTTTCAAAGTAAAAAAATGGAAAAAGTGCCATTACTCAGGCAAAATTGGTCAGACCAAAACCAAATTGGTACTAGATCTGCGTATTCTTGAGACAAACCGATGTACAATATTTGGAGTTGATTCAATACCTCAAACTGAAGTTATCATCCAGACACCAAATTTCAAAAGTTGCGAAATTGGGCAGAAAAGCATAAAAAAGGGGCATAATTCCAACAAAAATGATCAGATCCAGCCGATATTTGGAATTCACCTAATCATTGGGGTAAGGGACATATACACCAAATTTAGTTTTGATTCGATGACCCAAACTTTAGTTACCACTCCATACGGATGGACGGATGCAGCTGATAGCAAAAGTTCAACAAAATGTTGGGGGACAACAAACAAATGAACACACATGCACACTAACTCAGTTAACTAATTCAATTTCCTGCTGCCACTTGATAAAAATTATTCCCATGGACAAAATACAACAATGCAAAAAGTTTATAGGGAGAGTTTTTAGGTCTTAACAAAGGGCATAACTATGTTAAGTATGCTTGGAAGAAATTCACAATATATGGATGTCCATTTCCACATACAGGTCTATCTATCCCCACACCAAAGGACATCGAAACCCAATAACCAATGCTTGAGTTATAGTTACAATCAGTGGCAGAGTTGGGGGTGTTGGCTGGTGGTGTATGTGTGTGTGAGGGAGAGCCCCTCCCCCACCCCCAGTTCAAATCTCATTTCAACCCTTTTCACCCATCTATCACGTTACACCCACATTGTGGCAAAACACTGGTACAGTGTTTGGTGTTAGGAAACGTTCACAGATTGTTACCTCCAGTTGAAAGCAAATTTTACCAAATGATTCATTCTCAAGAGCACTTGATTTTTCCAAATTTTCCTGGAGGACCCCAACTCCAGGGAGGAGCACACTGCCACAAGCCTCTCACACCCACACCTGCTTGAACCTTCGGGCCTCGGGACATGACTACGGCATGTCATAGCATACCCACATCCCTGAATATAGCTCAGGCCCACCCTTGTTTGAGAATCCTAGCCCTGCCACTGGTTATAATGCTGGTCTCTTCACCATACCAAAGGACACCAAAATGTGACAATGCTTGAGTTATAATGCAAAATGTTCATAAGTCTTCTAAGTGTAACAAGGGCCATAGCTCTGGTACATGTGTGGACAAAACCTGCATGCTGGTCTCTCACCATACAAACAGATATCAAAATCAGACAACTGATGCTTGAATTATAATGCAAAAAGTTGGTATGGAAAATTTTCTGAGTGAAAGAAGGATCATAACTCTGATATGAAAGCATGGATGAAACCGACAATATGTGGATATTTTTATGTGCATGTTAATCTTTCACTATACCATAGGACATCAAAACTGACCAATGATTTGAGTTAAACGTAAAACGTTTCTATGGTTAAGTGTAACAAGGACCAAAACTCCAGTACATATGAGTGGACAAAACCTGCACTATTCTTTCACCCATACTGGTCTATCACCATACCAAAATCTGACAACTTATATGTTAGTTATAATGCACAATGTTTATATGGAAGTACGGATGGAGACCTCGAAAACAGTCCACCAAACAAAACTAAAGTTATTATACAGAATCTGCACAAATGTACGTACAGATGCAAATAATAGATGTATGTATATATGGAAACAAAAACAAATGGTAACAGGGAATATAAAACTGTTGCTTTTTTCTGTAGGTTACACCTTGACAGCACAGAACCAACCCATCCAATAAGTTAAGAACTGTTCTACTTCCCACGGTTTCCAGTGGGAAGTGAGATATTCCACACTCCCTTCAGCTGACAAGAAAGTTTAATTTACGTGTGTACTCACCTTTATCTCTATGAAATATTGCCACTGATCCATCAGCTAATGAAACAAATACTCGACCTCTAACATGCCTGAAAAATTAAAACAGATCTAAGAACACATAAGTGGGAGATGATAGGGAGACTAGGCCCCTGCGAATATTTGAATACAACCAAATCAAATACTGAATCAAATACTGCACACTATTCACAAATCAATCTGAATACATAATCCTTATTAAATGGTAATACTTTTGGTGGAAAAAATCACATTTAAATCCAGTGTGTATAGTTAAGTCAATCTGTTGCAAACAAATTACTGTTGAACCTCCATCCAAAGACAATCTAGATTTGTCCATAGTATCACAATTAACTGGTCGAGGCATAAATTATTTTTGGTAGTCTAAATTTATTCAAAAATTGTTTTATTACAAATTATTGGATTGCCAACATGCATTCGTGAATAATTTGTCATAAAACTAATTTATATAAACAAAATATTATTTGCGTTTGACTGAATATGAAACATTAGCCAGGAAATTTTCAGTTTTTTCCTTGCTCATGTTTCATATTCATTCATATTACTGCTCTGGTACCCTCATTTTTCTTAAAGCCCTGATAGTGGCTTCTAGCACTCAACTAGTTAATGTACTGTAGGGCGCTTTGATTCAGGAAATCAGTGTTGCAAGAGTTAACTTTTCCCAGGCAACCCTTTTTGATAATTTATTTGCAGTATATAGAGTACAAACAATTAATACAAACATAGCAATAATATACATACAGCATGGGAATGGAATAGCCTGACAGGCTAGCTTTCAGCCATTCCCATGTGAAGAGCCCTGAGAGCAAAGTTACCAAATACTTTGATGACGATTTGCTCTATATAAATGGTGAAGTTGCTCCACTCCTAAAGATATGGAAAAGACAAGTCTTGTGCGCAGTGCAATGATGATATTCCCCCAGCAATAGCTACGGACTCTAGTGCAAACAATCTGATGAACAGTTCGAAACATGTAATTATGAAAAACGACTCGCACACAATGGGTTGCTATGCTAAGAGTGGCAACCAACGAAAGTGTGCCTCACCCTGGATATCTGCGACAGTCAAATCATCTGCCAAAACCTGATGCACCCCAGCAAGACCCAGGGTCGACAAGAAGGTCCATCAGACAATATCCACTGCACCGTGCACAACTGTTCTGATACTCTTTTTCACAAGTAACTTTCTTTGTCATTTTTAAAGGCAAGTAATAAAAGTAATAATGATGTTGATCAGCTTCAGTGCAAAGACTGAATGAATGAATGAATGAATGAATGAATGAATGAATGAATGAATGAATGAATGAATGAATTATTTATTTAATGGGGTCTAACGACACTTTCAACAGTCAGGGTCACCTTGTGTCGGACAGTTTAATGGGTGGAAGAAGACAGAGTACCTGGAGAACCACCAAGCAATGGCAAGCAACTGTTTGACTCCCCAACGTACTAACTCCACACCAGCAGGGTAGGCATTAGTTGCCAAGTGCAACCCTAAAGATAGGGAGCAAGAACACCACCAATGTGCAGTACACCTTAGTACACAGCGCCACCATGCTCCCAAGTTGAAAGTCAGGATGAAGTGCCTTGCCCAAGGACACAACGCAGTTACCCCTGGCAGGGATCGAACCATGGTCCTTTCGGTTTGAAGTCCAATGCCGTACCACCGTGCTCCCAATGAATGAATGAATGGAATGTTATTTGCAGTCAAGCTGACATGATCGAGAATATTGTTGCTTATTTCATATACAGTGAAGCCCTCTTCCAATTTTTTAACTGAACCCTGTTAACCCTTTCCCAAATTCACAAAGTATCAACATTTATTTTAATTTAAAAAAAAAAATTTTCACAAAATTTCAACAAAACCATATCATGTGACCTATCTTTGGAATGAGCTTGACAAGCTTGTTCCAATGACAGGTTACATGATACAGTTTTGTTGAAATATTTTGAAAAATGTTTTTTTTTCAATTGCCCAAGTTGTAAATAGCGTGGGCATAGGAGTCTGAATCAATAGGTCAAGGGTTAATTGAATAAAACTTATAAAAAAACCCCACCATTTCCCAAACCATTAGTACTGATTTGACCTGTTAATGCAAATGTGTAAAATGGTCAACTGTTATTTGAACCAGAGGCTCAAGTGAGCCTAAAACGCTCACCTGGCTCAAGTTGTCAAAAGAGATTAGTGTATCAATAAGTGACCGGCATATGGAGCCCAAATAGTAACCCAGGGACTCGGTTTGAACAAATTTGAACAAATTTGAATCTGACACCCCTAGAAATGTCACACACCAAATATGAAAAGATTCTAACTGGTGGATCTGAAAAAGATTTTTCAAGAAAGTTTCTCACATTGCACTGAGTTAAACTATGGGGCCCCAATAAAGACCCCAAATATTAACCCAAGGGCACAATTTGAACAAAATTGAATCTGTCCCCCCAGAGATGTTGTATACCAAATATGAAAATATTCTGACTGGTGGATGTGAAAAAGATTTTTTAAAGAAATTCCCTCATATGTTATTACGTTACAATTCGGGATTCCATAGGGAGTCTAAATATTAACTCAAGGAGTGGATTTGAACAAACTTGAATCTAACCCCAAATATCAAAAGAATCTGACTGGTGAATCTGAAGAAGAAGATTATTCCCCATATTGCACTAAATTAAAATTCGGACTCCTATGGGAGCCCAAATATTTACCCAGGGACTCGTTAAACATTGGGCTCCAATAAAGAGCCCAAATGTCAATCCAGGAATCCAATTTGAACAAACTTGAATTTGAACAATGTGTAATGATCAGGAATTACAAAATAAACAGATAAAAGCCTGTTCGTACAAATGGGTTTTGAGACCGGACTTAAATTGATTTATGGTCAATACAGATTTTAGATGCACTGGGATGGAGTTCCAGAGAGCAGGTGCGGCACATATGAAAGCTCTGTCATCTGCTGTTGCAAGTTTAGACTTTGGTACCACAAGATTATAGGATTCAGAGGAGTGGAGATTCCTGACTGGTATATAGGGCTCAACAAGTGTAGATAAATATTCCGGAGCCAGGCTGTTAATACATTTGTATGTAATAAGTAGTATTTTATATTTTATCCTTTGCTGGGTGGGGAACCAATGAAAGGTTTTGAGGACCGGACTGATTCGCGCACCTTGGACAATTTTTGCGTGAGCGATGGTGCATGAGAGCGATCGCGTGCCTTTCCCATGTGTCACTGGGAAATGAAAAGAAAATTGATAGCTCCTATCTTGGTCACCCTGAATAAGCGTACCAAGTTTCAAAACAACCCAATAATGAATGCGCCCTCTGCGGCATGCCAAAGGTAGATGTTAATGCACAAATGCAATAAGTTTGAAGATCAATGCTGGTGGCAATGTTTTTTTTATCTGGCAATTCATAAATACGCCCAGTTGAGAGTGCAAAAAGGATAAGTTGCTGCACAAAAGTTCAAAGGCTGGTGCTAACGACAAGAAAATGAATAGCTCCCATCTTGAGGACACCCCAAACATGCATACCAAGATTCAAAGCGATCTGATCATAGGGCATGCCAGAGGAATATATTGATGCTTGACAAAATTAAGTTCGAAGGTTGTTACCAAGTTAATGTCAACGGCAACGTTTTTTTGACGGAAATGGAAGAAAATCAATAGCTCCCATCTAGAGGTCACCCTAATCAAGCATACCGAGTTTCAAAGTGATCCAAGCATAAATGTGCCCTGTAGGGTGTGCGAAAGGGAAATATTGATGCCTAACTAAACTAAGTTCAAAGGTCATTACCAATTGCAACATTTTTCAATGGAAATGGAAGAAAATCAATTGTCCCCATCTAAAGGTCACCCCAAAGAAGCATACCAAGTTTTAAAAAGATTCAATCATAAATGTGCCCTGCAGTGTGTGCCAAAGGGAAATACTGATACATAATTGCACTGAGTTCATCAAAGGTTGTTCCCAACAGCAACATTTTTTGACAGAAATGGAAGAAAATCGAGAGCTCTCATCCAGAGGTCACCCCAAACAAGCATAGGCCTACCAAGTTTCAAAGCGATCCAATCATAAATGTGCCCTGCAGTGTGTGCCAAAGGGAGGGAGGGAGGGAGGGAGGGAGGGAGGGAGGGGGGAGGGAGGGAGGGATTGGATGGATGGATGGATGGATGGATGGATGGATGGATGGATGGATGGATGGATGGATGGATGGATGGATGGATGGATGGATGGATGGATGGATGGATTAGATAATTTTATTAACCAGTATACTAAGCAAATACAGAACTGACAAATGTATATAAATCTACAATATCCAATTTACAATAATAAGGCACATACACAATAAGAGATAATATTAATTTTTAAGGTGAATACTGGCAGGGAAAGGCATAACCAGATTGGCTGTCTTCCTGCCTTTCCCTATAGGAAAAAAACATAGAAGAGTAAGAGAGAACAAAGAAGATAAAGGCAGGGAGAAACAAGACATGTACAACATTGTGCTTTCTCAGTATTGTTTAAATTAATTTTTCACCATGTCTAATATACCAACGTCTATTATAACATCTGAGTGTGTGCACGTGATGGTCGGACTTCAAGGACACCCAGGCGCCGCTGAAATGGCCCCATTCAAACACAAACACAAAGGCTGATATAATCGTATATATGTTTGACAGGGGACCAAGTCAAGAGGCTGCCTTGGACGAGCTCCACACCAAGTTAGGTTGAGGACGATAATGCACAAAGGACAGTCTAACAACAAACGTCCACTGTATATTACATCCTAGTTATCCACTAGGAAATAACAGACACTGGACAGGATCGCTGAGGCTACACCTAAAAATAAAGATAGGGCTAGACAGCACAGTCGGGACAATATGGATTTGAGCAGGAGATGTTATTCTCGTAAGAAGAAATAAGTTTAGCTGTTAACTTACTTTCGAATTCTATCCTGTTGTTAAGTTTCCGAAGGTCAATGTCAAATTCGTTTCATAATTTAGGGAATGCAAAGATTGGGAAGGCATCAAGCGTTTTGGTTCTCGTTCTATGGGTATGAATCTGACCTGTTTGTCTAGTATTCATAAAGGTTTCGTTATTCACGAAGTGTCATCAAATGATCCTGGCAGGTTTCCATTGTGCCAATCAAACAAGAACAGGGAGGCATGTAATTTATATAAATCTTTAATCTTCAGTATATTATCTTTTCATCAAAGTTCGTTCTCAACGGCAATTTTTGAGATAGAAATGGAAGAAAATAGATAGCACACATCTAGAGGTCACCCTAAACAAGCATATCATGTTTCAAAGCAATCCGATCATAAATGTGCCTTGTAAGGCATGCCAAAGGCATATACTGATGCCTGACTAAGCTAAGTTCAAAGGTCATTGCCAACGGCAACATTTTTTGACGGAAATGGCAAAAAATCAATAGCTCCCATCTAGAGGCCACCCTCACATGCACCCTTACATGCATACCAAGTTTCAAAGCGGCCTGATCATAAATGTGCCCTGTAGGGTGTGCCAAAGGGAAATATTGATGCCTAACTAAGCCAAGTTCAAAATATTTTTGACGGAAATGGAAGAAAATTGATAGCTCCCATCTAGAGATCACCCCCAAACAAGCACACAAAGTTTCAAAGCAATCCGATCATAAATGTGCCCTGCAGCGTGTGCCAAAGGGAAATATTGAAGCATAACTGCACTAAGTTCATCAAAGGTCATTGCAAACAGCAACTATTTTTGACAGAAAATCGTTAGCTCCCATTTAGAGTTCATCCCAAACAAGCATACCAAGCTTCAGTACATACAGATGTATGGACGTACGTACGCTGACGGACGAGAAGTGACAGCAAGAGCACAGCTTGACTTCGTCAAGTTGAGCTAAAAATCGTTAATGTAAAATGGAGATATTTGATATGATTACCAGCTGACAAAAGTATCAAGCCACAGAAAAATATCATTAATAAAATGATCAATAGTAACGAAATAACTTACACAATTCCTAAAATGGAATCTTTTAACTTAACAGAGTGGATACATTTCCTCCAATGAGCTACAGCTGAATGAACATACAAACTGAAAAAAAACCCAGAAAAAGACATTGAGAACATATCTTTACTTGTCTGTAAATTGTTGTTAATTCTACTGATAATTTTTATTTTTGGATTTAGTAAATTTGCTTACTTATTTCCTTGTAAATTGTTGTTAATCCTGCTTACAATTTTTATTTTATACCTTTTCACCTTTTTCCTAAAAATTCCAAGTGAAATGCCACCAAAGAATCTGGATAGCAGAAAGTAAATACATTTCCAGCATTTTGTTTCCAAAGATAATATATCTAAAATATGCCAGTGAAATTTTGCTCTATCTATCTCTTTCAGTCTTCATATTAACAACCAGAATAAATGAGTCCATGGGACACTAATAAGCCTGCCCACCACAGTGTGGAAATGTGGAAACTCCCAAATAATTAAAGTTTGGGTTAATCACGAGCAACAACACTACCACAATACTCACAAGGACAAAGCTCAAAGGTATTGTGTGAAGACCTCAAAATAACAAAGTTTTTCCACAATCAAAAGCTATGACTACTACTTTACTAGGAAGAAAAAAGCGGAAAATTGTTCTAGCTAATCCTTTTGTAATCCTAAGGCATTTCAAATCATTACACCAAGAAACCACTGACCTCTATATGACTGAATTGCTAGAACGCTCATTGGTCATAAAAAGAAAAGTGTCTCACCGGCCACCATCTTAGGGTGGGGCAGTTGTTACAAAAGTAAATAATACTAAAAAAACAAACAAAATTCTCCAGGTTTTCAATTTCCCAACATTTCGCAACCGCCTATTGCTTTTTAAAGAATATACTTTCATTTCCAGGAAAAATGAATATGTTGATGATAACAAGAACTATGGCATTGCATAATGTGCCTGGTAAGCTTTTTCAAATTGTACATAACCACTGTTTTCATCCTCAAGTCCTCCTCAGCAAAAGACAATGCTATCATCTGGAAAAAAAAAGTTGACAGATAAATGGACAGATGGATGAACAGACACTGTTTTACTTGAGAAATGCTCCAAGTCGAAAAGGTCCATACCTAATGCAAAATTTGTACTGAACCCCAATTCAATCCTGACTTGTAGTCAGTACTTTGTTATAATTTAGTAACATGCCAAATTTGGTTGAGGTAAAATAAGCAGAACTAAATTTATCATCCGGTAACCAGAATGTTGACAGAAATAAACAATCTGTAAGTCGAAAAGGCCCATAACTCTAGGAATGAAAGTGTCAATGACACTGTAGCTCAACTTAAGACATGTACATGTATAGTATGTGACACAGCAATGACAAACACCTAGGTAATGACCTGATAACGAAGATACATATAAAGTATTGTAATGGTCTGTACATAAATACTGACCGTAGCCTGTAACAAATGTATAGGTAAAGTATTGTAAAGGTGGATGACAGTCAGATGCAAAACTAGAAAAGAAATCTGAGTCCCCGAGTGGGTCTGACTGAACCCCAAAATATTTGTTCTCATAGCACAGTGATAACAAAGGCACCCCAAAACACACTCGTTCCTGTCCCAAGGTGATAACAAAGGTACCCAAGAAGTTTCATGAAGATCAGTTCATAAATACGAGCCGTATAGAAGTTGTGACAAAAAACTGATTGGACCTAATTTCAGTACAAAATGGCCACTGGCAGCCATCTTGAATTTTGGACCACACCCAGAAACACTCGTTCTCGTCTCAAGGTGATAACAAAGGTATCCAAGAAGTTTTGTGAAGATCGGTTCATAAATACAGCCTCTAGCCAGAGCTGCATTGACATGTGCACTTACTGTGTACAAGTAGCACTGAATAAATCAAAGTTCATCTAATTTGCATAATTTCTGCACGAGAAAAAAACCCGTACTATATGTGACATATTCCATGTTACTAAACATTCATACAAAAATTTATTCAAATCAGAACTTTCATACAGAAGTTCTGTACAAAAAACTGATTGCACCAATTTTGGTACAAAATGGCTGCTGGTGGCCATCTTGAATTTTGGACCACACCCAAAAACACTCGTTCTCATCCCACGGTGACAACAAAGGTACCCAAGAAATTTCGTAAAGATCGGTTCTTAAATGCAGCCTCTAGCCCGAGCCGTATTGGCATTTGCACTGACAGTGCTGAAAGTAACACAAAATAAATGAAATTTAGTCTAATTTGCATAATTTAAGCACGAGAAAAAAACCTGTATGATATGTAATGTATCTCATGGTATTAAAATTCATACAAAAAATTATTTAAATCAGAGCTTTCATATGCAAGTTCTGTACAAAATAAAAACAGATTTCTGCATCGTCGGTACAAAATGGCGGGTGGCAGCCATCTTGAATTTTGGACCGCACCCAAAAACACTTGTTCTCGTCCCAGTCATAACAAAGGTACCCAAGAAGTTTCGTAAAGATCGGTTCATAAATACGGCCTCTAGCCTGAGCCGTATCCAATTGTTGACGTACGGACAGACGGGCCATGCCAAACCTCAACTTTGGCTTCGCCAAAGTTGAGCTAAAAATCATCGGACCAAGCCCCAATTGGAACTTAAACTTTATTTTGATAGACCCGAGGCACAAACCAAGTTTGGTCCTGATCTATAATTCCACACTCAAGTTATCATTCGGAAACCAAAATGTTGATGGAAATGTGCAATTTCTGAGTAGAAAAGGCACATAACTTTTGTAAAACTCATTGGAACAAACTCCAATTCAAACTTAACCTTTATTTTGATATAAGTGAGGCACAAACCAAGCTTGGTCCTGATCTATAATCCAAACTCAAGTAATCATCTGAAAACGAAAATGTTGATGGAAATGTGCAATTTCTAAGTCAACTGGATGAAGTGATTCTGTAGAATTACGGGCGGGCTTTTCCTTACCGTTAAAAGTCTTACCCTCTTTCCAAAGAGACCATTAAGATTGTTGAAAATGTTCTGCCAAAGGCTAGTGGCGCCATGAGAACATGTCAACATTTTCAATTAGCCACCTATTCTGAAATTTACATCACTGCGCCTTAACACCTTCCCATCAATGACCAGGTTTTTAAAATAGATCAAGAATTCAGTACTGTTCAAGTGAGTATTAAGTTGTCCCACATGAAGCAAATTTATGTAGTAGCCAATAATTTCTTATCATACCGCTGTTCATATTCCTCATGCAGTTTTTTCTGTCAGTGGTGTTGGAACAGGTACGCCCTGACCGTTTTGAGCAACAATTTTTTTTATTACTGCCTGAACATAGGAATTGTTAGATAGAATGGATTCTAAGACGGGAGGCCTCTCTGGGGACAGTTTATATCCCATTTATTTATTATATTGTTACAGGAAGTTTCTGTCATTCACTTTCCCCGCAAGCAAAATATGACCATCCCTGATGCCAGGTTGCACGCGAATGTTTCATTGTAAGGGCTATTTTCAAAACAATTTCTCCTCTGGAAAGGCCACCCTTCCATACCATTCCTCAGTGGCATAGCTATGCCGTGAAGACTTGATCTGAGTCGAGTGCTGCGTTTCACACACAGAACACAGACTTCTGCAACATACTTGCAGCCGTCGCCTACACTTGTCTCATAATTTATTAATCCGCCTGTATTGCATTTTTTAAAAGCTGAGAGTTTTACTCCATTCCCTTTTAAAATGCCCAAGCTAGCCCGGTCGTTTGAAAACTTTAAATGAATCCAGTATTACTTATAATATCAGACTGACTGACAGGGCTGCGTGGCATCTGGCGACTTCAAAGAGAATTACATCAAACTCGAGTGGGTGATTGACCCAAATTCCCAATGCAAGCACATACAACCCCACCCGTTAGCAACGACTCTGGCATACTACGATCACACCCAATAGTAAAAGGTATTTAACAGGTTGAGTGCACAAATCCACTATCAGGGCTTTCAGAACGAGGCTCCCCACCCCCCACCACTTTTCCCTCCCCCCCCCCCCCCCAAGAAAAAGCAAACTTCAAATTGTTATCTGATTTTCTCGTCTAATATCACACCCGCAAACAACACACAATACACATTATGTCAGGTGTTGTAGAAACGCTCACATATTGCTCCAGGGGGCCCAAATATGTAATTTTTTCCTTCAGACCCCCACAAACTGGAGGGAAACAAGCTCCTCCCCTACCTTCCTCCAGCTCAGTCCTTGGACCCCCCATATCTTACTTAGGCCCCCCTCCCCCCCACATCTTACTTAGGCCTCCCCCCCCCCCCCCCCCCCCCTAAATTGAAATTCTGGCACCACCACTGGTACCAGAGCAAGAGCCAACATTTGCCTTGTTCATATTTCTGCACAATGGCTATCATGACCATGACAGTTTTACGGGGGGAGGAAGCCGGAGTACCCTAAGAGACCCACCGAGCAACTGTCAGTTCCCCAACAACATATTACCTCCACACAAGCAGGGTTAGCATTGGTTGGAGACAAGTGCACTATCGACGTACAGTACGTCTTAGTACACAATGCCACCGTGCCCCCACATGGGCAACAGGGGTGAAGTGTCTTGCCCAAGTTTGTGGGAAATGCCTGAGGAGATAATCACAAATGAAAAAATTGTGGCTGGAAATTATGTGAAATTACTCCACAGTGGACTTTGTTTAAAATCATAATATGAAAAGAGTGCCAATGGAAATCGCGAGTGTACAAGCGATAGTTAACAATTTATATGACTTAGATCATTCAACATAATAGTGATGATACATCTTAACTGTGGTGCAGTGCCTCAGTAGGGAGGGATGCAGACTGTAAACAAGGAGGTTCCAGGTTTGAATCTCACCTGCGGCAACCCACGTTGTGTCCTTTAGCAAGACACTTAATCCAAATTGCCCACATGGGGGCGTTGTGTACTAAGGCATACGGCACGTCGATGGTGAACTTTTCTTCAACCAGTGCTAATCCTGCATGTGTGGAGTAAGTGTGTTGTGGAGTCTGACAGAACAGTGGCTCGTTGGTGTACCTCGACTTCCTTCACCTGTGACACTGTCCAACACAAGGCGACCCTGGCTGTCGAAAGTGTAATTAAGCCCCAATAAATCGTAGCTATTGTCACCCTGCATCACCTGGACTCAAAACCAGGCCTATCAGTTTAAAAATCACAGGTGCGTGGAATGTCGTGCACCTGAAAGAAAGTTTGCGTGTGTGATTTGTTCCACGCATTTGAAGTGTGGGAAGATAGTCATTGATATGAGTTAAGATTTGTCCAACCAGTTTGTAAATTGTAGTTAGACATGGTTAATTGTATTAGAAAAGAGCCTCTCACCTTGGGTTCGCCTAAAATTACCCCAGAATATGATGAGATCATTGGGTGAATATGTACTCCTAATTTTGTGAGTATCTTTTTTCTGTTCACTGCTAAGACAACTGTCACGAACAGTTCCACATTTCCATTTACCTATTCCTTGCAATGAAATGTCTAGCAGGAATATGCTGCGAGTCATGAAAGTGGTGTGATAAGAAATTATTATATGCCCCATTGACCAAGATCCCCTCGTTGTCCGACACTGACCATTGAAAAACTAATTTTAACATGATAGATTTCAAAATAGTTTTTTTTTATGACATATCTTCATACTTTTAAACAGTTCAATAAAATCAAAACAGTTTTTTTCTGAAACATGTTGGAAAAGTACAAATTACTACAAAACAGTCAATTTATTTTGGAAGCACCATTACTCCCATTGAGGGTTTTTTTCAGCATTATAATCAGCAATTAACAACACCTCATCAAAGAAAAGACTGTCAAATTTGTCTGTGGAAGACTGTGTTACATTGACAGGCACACGCTCACTGCTGCCCACGCATAAAACAACTTGCAGTGTACTCAACTGTTGTGTCCTTGGGTAAGACACTTAATCTCAACTGCCTACGTTGGGGCATGGTGGCGTTGTGTACTAAGGCATACTGCACGCCGATGGTCTAGTCTTCAACCAATGCTAACTCTGATTGTGTGGAGCTAGTATGTTGGGGAGTCTGACAGTTGCTTGCCATTGCTCTGTGGTTCTCTCCGCTTACTCTGGCTTCCTCTACCTGTAACACCTGGAGAGAACCACTGAGCAACTGTCAGCTCCCCAACATACTAACTCTACAACCAGGGTTAGGATTGGTTGAAAACATGTGCACCATCGACAGGCAGTACGCCTTAGTACACGGCGCCACTGTGCCCCAAAGTGGGCAATGGGGGTGAAGTGTCTTGCTCAAGGATACAATGCGGTGGCTGCATACAAGGGGTCCGTCGTGGGGTGCTAAGGCCAGGATTGTCCCTACCAAGTCCCAATAGCGAGATTTGAGGGCAGGGTGATAGCAAGGCCTAGTGCAATCCTGTTTCTCGGTCCCAGGCGGCCTGAAATCTCAACTGACAGGAGTGGCACTACCATTGATTTAGCTTGCCTGAGCATGCCGGGCCTGCAGTATGCGTAGTGAAAACATTTCTTGCTCACTTTTAGTTATGACATCCACCCTCGTGTCCTTTGCAGAGTGCTATGTGGACAGAACACAACAGAAACACTCACTTTCAACAAATGAAATGCGTTGTGTCCTTGGACAAGGCTCTCAATCCCGATCGCCTACCTGGGGGCAAGGTGGCGCTGAGTACTAAGGCGTATCACACGTCGATGGTGCACCTATCTTCAACCATTGCTCACCCTGCTTGTGTGAAGTTAGTTCGTTGGGGAGTATGACAGTTGCTTGCTGCTGCTAGGTGGTTCTCCCCAGGTACTCTGGCTTCCTCCACACGTCAAAGTGCTGATACGAGGTGACCTTGGCTGTTGAAAGTGTCATTAAACTCCAATAAATGAATGAATAAATAAATAATTTGGAGGACAAATCGTCCCTGTAGGAAAATCACATTTTTATCTTCTTCTCTGGAACTACTGAGCCAAGGTGAACCAAACTTGGCAGGCATGGTCTGTGAGAGGTTCTCTTCAACTGTTACTCATTTTATTCCTGTTGGATGAAAAACGTGGCCGCCAAAAGCATTCTTTGATTCTGATTGGTCAGTTTTGAAAACTCTTCTCCTCTAATACTACAAGGTCAAATGTTTTGAAACTTCACATGATTGAGGACTGGGGCACCTACCAATGTTCCTCATGTAATGTTGATGTAATGTTGCAAACATGGCCACAATTGCAGCTCATAGTGACCATGGAAAGCCTATGGGAAATCACATTTTTATATGTAGTTCTGCCAGGTGAGCGATTACAGGCTCTTTAGAGCCTCTAGTTAAATTTACTATCAAACAGAGCTCTCTGGTGGTTTTTGGGGGATTCATTTGATTTCTACATTCTTGAAAAAAATGTAAAGGGGTTTTGTGTGAACCGCCAATACCCCCCAGAAATGGCCTACCTCTCTCTCTCTCTGGAATTTTAGATTAAAGTTAGACAGTGGGGAGGGGATGGCACTGAAACTTGTAAGTTTGTGAGGCAGTAAGACAAAGGTGCACTGAGTTGGTGCATGGAGGTTGCAAGTCACAAGATGATTTAAGATTTTTTTTTTCATGGGAAGAGGAGGGTTAACCCCCTCATGCGATCTCTACACCATCGGTTCTGTGGTGAATTTCACAACCGACTCATACTTACATTTATGAGTAAAAGTTTAGGCACAGCTGGCAATCTTTCAAAACCCGCTGGTGCTGCCTTCTGCAAATCCCTTAAATCTAAAAATAATTGCTGGGTCGAAAACACCCTTCTGCAGTGGTTTAGTGGTTATCTGTCACCCGTAATATGAACTCCAATAGGTAAATTCCATTAACACGCATCGGCATGGACCAATGTTACGAATGTTCTTCCCGTTAGCACAGCAATTGTCTGGACCAAACTTAATAGGCACAGGGACGATTTGTCCTCCAATTTATTTATTTATTCATTCATTTATTGGAGTTTAATGACACTTTCAACAGCCAGGGTCACTTTGTGTCGGCAAGCTGACGTGTGGATGAAGCCGGAGTACCCAGAGAGAAACACCTCACCAAGCAGCGGCGAACAACTGTCAAGACTCCCCAACAAACTAATTTCACACAAGGTGCATCATCGGTGCATCATCGATGTGTGATACGTATTAGTACTCAGCGCCACCTTGAACCCACGTAGGCAATCAGGGTTGAGCGTCACCTTGCCCCATGTAGGCAATCAGGGTTGAGTGCCTTGCCCAAGGACATGCCGGCTTTCATTTGTTGAAAGTGAGTGTTTCTGTTGCATGCCGTCCACAAAGGACTGGAGGTCAGATGTCATAACAAAAAGTGAGCAATAAATGTTTTAACTATGCAGTGCCTTTGTGGCCCATCTACCTTCTCTGCTTCCGGCGGTTTGGTGGCGCTCTCCCTTGGCTTGTTCTACAGCCTACCAATTCAGTATATACAGCGTAAGGGATGGGTGTAATTGGTTGCATGCCCCCAATAAACATGTTCTACACAGCATGCCAGTGGCACGCTAAAAACCTTTGGTCCCCAGTGCAGCACCCCCCCCCCCCCCCTCCCCCCACTCTCTCTCTCCGAACGGCCCATCTGGATAAAGGTTTCAACGAGATGAGCTCAACTTTTGGTGTGTTCATTTAACCTGTGATTTGGAAATATGGTCTTTTGCAACTCCACTCTAAGCAATCAGTCTGATCAGATGCAGTTTAATAGCGGGGCTCGGAAATTTCTGTTTCCTTTTTTTAAATAAATTGTAATGTAGGCTCATTTTACACATTTAAGTAGGCCATTTCATTGCTTTCAAAAATATTTTTATTTCATTTTACATCAACCCAATTCCTGCTTTATATCGCAGTTATCGAGCGCAAAAGGAGGACTCACCCCACCCCTTTCCCTTTAAAGATTGAGAGCTTTATACTTGTAAAAGGTAAAATTTCAATTATTTAAACATACTCTCGAGAAGCCGGGTAGGGTAGGCCACGGGAAACCGAAGCGTCAATTGCATCAACATCAATGAATACATCTTCTATGTCAGTTCGTTTAACATAAAAAAAACATTGCATGGCTCAAATCATCCATTATTATTATAAATAGATTCCCTCCTCTTTTTATCCAAAAAATTACGAATGATGGCGATGAAAACATCGTGCTGCGCTCGTGTTTGTCTTGCGACATTCGCCATAACATGTTGAAAATACCGCGTTAATGCTACAGAAATATCGCCATAAGGAGGTGCTAATATGGCATCTTTAACAAAAAAATGCTGATAGGATCACCGATCCAATGTAGAGTTGTGACAGCACAAAAGTGGGTTTAATCATTATCAACTTATCGTCCGGAAACCAATTGTTTACAATTTACTATGTGAAGGGTCACTGTGACCTTGACCTTTGACCTAGTGATTCCGAAATAAATAGGGATCTTTCTTGCACCAATGCTAACCTACCTAAGGAGTTTCATGAACGCAGGTGGAACCATTGTTAAATTATCATCTAGGAACCAATTGTTTACGATTTATTATGTTCAAGGTCACTGTGACCTTGGCCTTTGAGCTAGTGAGTCCAAAATAAATAGGTGTCTTCCACCCACCTAGGCCAACTTACCCATGAAGGTTCATGAATGTGGGTCAAACCATTATCAAGTTATCGTCCGGAAACCAATTGTTTACGATTTACTATGTTGAAGGCCACTGTGACCTTGACCTTTCACCTAGCAAGTCCAAAATGAAAGTGTCAATGACACTGTAGCTCAACTTGTCAAGACAAAGACATGTACATGTATAGTATGTGACACAGCAATGACAAACATCTAGGTAATGACCTGATAACAAAGGTACATATAAAGTATTGTAACGGTCTGTACATAAATACTGACCGTTGCCTGTAACAAATGTATAGGTAAAGTATTGTAAAGGTGGGTGACAGTCAGATGCTAAACTAGAAAAAAATCTTTGAGTCCCAGAGTTGGTCTGACTGAACCCCAAAATATTTGTTCTCATAGCACAGTGATAACAAAGGCACCCCAAAACACACTCATTCCTGTCCCAAGGTGAAAACAAAGGTACCCAAGAAGTTTCGTGAAGATCAGTTCACAAATATGAGCTGTATAGAAGTTGTGACAAAAAACTGATTGGACCTAATTTCGGTACAAAATGGCCACTGGCAGCCATCTTGAATTTTGGACCGCACCCAGAAACACTCGTTCTCGTCCCAAGGTGATAACAAAGGTACCCAAGAAGTTTTGTGAAGATCGGTTCATAAATACAGCCTCTAGCCCGAGCCGTATTCACATGCGCACTTACAGTGTATAAGTAGCACTGAATAAATCAAAGTTCATCTAATTTGCATAATTTCTGCACGAGAAAAAAACCCATACTATATGTGATGTATTCCATGTTACTAAACATTCATACAAAAATTTATTCAAATCAGAACTTTCATACAGAAGTTCTGTACAAAAGACTGATTGCACTAATTTTGGTACAAAATGGCTGCTGGTGGCTATCTTGAATTTTGGACCACACCCAAAAACACTCGTTCTCATCCCACGGTGATAACAAAGGTACCGAAGAAGTTTCGTAAAGATCGGTTCATAAATACGGCCTTTAGCCTGAGCCGTATAGAAGTTGTGTACAAAAAACTGATCAGACCTAATTTCGGTACAAAATGGCCACTGGCAGCCATCTTGAATTTTGGACTGCACCCAGAAACACTCGTTCTCGTCCCAAGGTGATAACAAAGGTACCCAAGATGTTTCGTGAAGATCGGTTCATAAATACAGACTCTAGCCCGAGCCGTATTGACATGTGTACTTACTGTGTGTAAGTAGCACTGAAAAAATCAAAGTTCATCTAATTTGCATAATTTCTGCATGAGAAAAAACCCCGTATTATATGTGATGTATCCCATGGTACTAAACATTCACACAAAAAATTATTCAAATCAGCGCTTTCATATGGAAGTTCTGTGCAAAAATCTGATTGTACCAAATTTTGTACAAAATGGCTGCCATCGGCCATCTTGAATTTCTGACCGGCCCCCAAAACACTCGTTCTCGTCCCACGGTGATAACAAAGGTACCCAAGGAGTTTCGTAAAGATCGATTCATAAATACGGCCTCTAGCCCGAGCCGTATTGGCATTTGCACTTACAGTGCTGAAAGTAACACCAAAGAACATCAAAGTTAGTCTAATTTGCATAATTTATGCACGAGAAAAAAACCTGTATTATATGTGATGTATCCCATGGTACTAAACGATCATACAAAAAATTATTCAAATCAGAGGTTTCATATGGAAGTTCAGTACAAAAACCAGATTTCTGCATCGTCGGTACAAAATGGCGGCTGGCAGCCATCTTGAATTTCGGACTGCACCCAAAAACACTCGTTCTCGTCCCACGGTCATAACAAAGGTAACCAAGAAGTTTCGTAAAGATCGGTTCATAAATATGGCCTCTAGCCCGAGCCGTATCCAATTGTTGACGGACAGATGGACAGACAGCCAGACAGACGACAGACGACGGGCCATGGCATAAGCTCAAATTTGGCTTCGCCAAAGTTGAGCTAATAAATAGGGTTCTTCCTCTCACTGATGCCAACCTACCTATGAAGTTTCATGAACATGGGTCGAACCATTATCAAGTTATCATCTGGAAACCAATTATTTTGATTTACTATGTTCAGGGTCACTGAGACCTTGACCTCTGACCTAGTGAGTCCAAAATAAATAGGGTTCTTCCTCTCATGAAGGCCAACCTACATATGAAGTTCCATGAATGTGGGTTGAACCGTAGTCAAGTTATCATCTAGAAACAAATTGTTTACAATTTACTATGTTCAAGGTACCTTTGACCAAGCAAGTCCAAAATTAATAGGGTTCTTCCTCTCACCGATACCAATCTACCTATGGAGTTTCATGAACATGGGTTGAACCATTATCAAGTTATCATCCGGAAACCAATTGTTTATATCCGCACGCCCGCCCGCCAGCCTGCCTGCTCGCCCTCCCACCATTCATCAAACTATAAGTCGAGTTTGACTCCGTCACAACTCGACTAAAAATATTGCCTAATGGTATACTTTGTAGTAGACATGTAGGCTGTACTGTATGTCATTCCGCTATGATCAAGGAGTACAGTGATATAACATATGTTAATCCATCATTTGTTTGTTATGAGATCTAGGATTTTAATGATGAAAGTGTCAATGACACTGCAGCTCAACTTGTGTAAGACATGTACATGTATAGTATGTAACACAGCAATGACACACATCTAGGTAATGACCAGATAACAAACGTGCATGTAAAGTATTGTAAAGGTGGGTGACAGATGCCTCTAGCCAGAGCCATATTGAAATGTGCACTTACTGTGTACAAGTAGCCCTAAATAAATCAAAGTTTGTCTAATTGGCTGTCGGCGGCCATCTTGAAATTTCGGACCGCACACAAAAACACTCGTTCTCGCCCAAGGTGATAACAAAGGTACCCAAAAAGTTTAGTGAAGATCGGTTCATAAATGCAGCCTCTAGCCTGAGTCTTATTGACATGTGTACTAACTGTGTATAAGTGGCACTGAATAAATCAAAGTTCATCTAATTTGCATAATTTATGCACGAGAAAAAAACCTGTATTATATGTGATTTATTCCTTGTTACTAAACATTCATACAAACATTTATTCAAATCAGAACCTTCGTATAGAAGTTCTGTATAAAAAACTGATTGCACCTAATTTCGGTATAAAATGGCCACTGACAGACATCTTCAATTTTGGACCGCACACAAAAACACTCGTTCTCGTCCCAAGGAGATAACAAAGGTACCCAAGAAGTTTCGTGAAGATTGGTTCATAAATACAGCCTCTAGCCCAAGCTGTATTGACATGTGCACTTACTTTGTACAAAGTGGTAATAAATAAATCAAAGTTCATCTAATTTGCATAATTTCTGCATGAGAAAAAAACCTGTATTATATGTGATGTATTCCATGTTACGAAACATCCATTCAAAAATTTATTCAAATCAGAACCTTCATATAGAAGTTATGTTAAAAAAACTGATTGTACCTAATTTCGGTACAAAATGGCCGTTGGCAGCCATCTTGAATTTTGGACCACACCCCGAAACACTTGTTCTCGTCCCACATTGATAACAAAGGTACCAGAGAAGTTTCGTAAAGAACGGTTTATAAATACAGCCTCTAGCCCGAGCTGTATTGAATTGTTGACAGACGGATGACAGGCCGCGACATAAACTCAAATTTGACTACATCAAAGTTGAGCTAAAAATGATGCCGCTTGGCAGCCATTTTGGACTCACTGCAGATAAAATCAAAATTTCTTTTGCATTTATGATAATGATACATTATGTTCTTAATATTCAGTCCATTACTGGTGTTCTCCTAATTCACAGTGCCGAGATTGTAGGCCAAAATGTCCAATTTTTAGGCTTATTTTTGACATTTTGGAAACTTTTGGAAGAAAAAATAATTTTGGTAAACTTTTGTTACCCGTTTGTTATGGAAAAGTGTATTTATAACAAATCTGTAAAAATTTCAGGCCATTAGCCCATTCAGTCCAGAAGATATTGGTCATTGCAATTTGGGCATTTTTTTCCATGTATGGAGGCCATTTGGGGCTCATTGTGGATAAAATCGTAACTTCTTTTTCATTTCTGATAATGACACATTACAGTTTTACTATTCAGTCCATTACTGGTGTTCAGCTAATTCCCAGTGCTGAGATTGTAGACCAAAATGTCCGATTTTCAGGCCTATTTTTGATGTTTTGAAAAATTTTGGCAGAAAAAATAACTTTGTTAAACCTCTGTCACCAGCTGGTTCTGGAAAAGTGTATTAACGACAAATCTGTGAAAATTTGAGGTCATTAGCTCATTTGGACGAGGAGATATTGGTCAATGAAAATTTGGGCATCTTGGGGCATTCAGAGCCCTTAGTTGGACGTGCCAATGCGAACAGACCTACAACTCACGACTGTCTATGACTGAGCAAAATGTTAGAAAAATCTGTAAGAGAGCCTTTGAGAAATCGTCTCTGCCAAAGTGTCCGAAAAAAAAAAAAAAGAAGACGGAGTGATTCTGTAGAATCACAGCCGAGCTCTTCCTTATCGTTGAAAGTCTTACCCTCTTTCCACAGATACCATTAAGATTTGTTGAAAACATTTCTGTCAAAGGCAAGTAACGCCATGAGCTGAAGTGAACTGAAACAACCTGCATGACTATTTCCACATGATGTTGGTTGATAATATCCTGTCATGTTTACAGTATAAAAGCAGTGGCATAGCCGGCGTTGGTTTGGAGTGTGTGGGGTACCTCTCCCCCAAATGAACACCCTCCTTCCCCTCCCCCCTCCCCCCCAAAAATAAAATATTGGACATTTGACGAAAACATTTCTGCCAAAGGCAAGTAACGCCATGAGCTGAAGTGAACTGAAACAACCTGCATGACTATTTCCACATGATGTTGGTTGATAATATCCTGTCACGTTTACAGTATAAAAGCAGTGGCATAGCCGGCGTTGGTTTGGTGTGTGTGGGGTACATCTCCCCCAAATGAACACCCTCCTTTCCCTCCCCCCCAACCCCCCCCCCCCCCAAAAAAAAAAAAAAAAAAAAAACAACAAAAAAACATTGGACATTTGACGAAATGAAATGCTGAAAAAAACATGTCCCTTCCCTGTATGTGTATATTTAATATATAAGGAGGGGATATATTTTTCTGAGCTTCTTATTTCGTCAAATCTGTAGGAGGATTTGCCTGTGACCAGACCCCATAATAACAACGCCAGTCATATGAAAGTGTCAACATTTTCAATTAGCCACCAATTCTGAAATTTACATCACTGCCGCCTTGAATACCTTCACACCAATGACCAAGTTTTTAAAATAGATCAAGAATTCAGTACCATTCAAGTGTTTATTAAGTTGATCCACATGAAGCAAATTTATGTAGTAGCCAATAGTTTATCATACCGCTATTCATATTCCCCATGCAGTTTTTTCTGCCACTGGTGTTAGAACAGGTATGCCCTGACTGTTTTGAGCAACAATTGTTTTAAAACAGCCTGAACATAGGAATTGTTAGATAGAATGAATTCTAAGGCGGGAGGTCTCTCTGGGGTCATTTTATATTCCATTTATTTATTAATTTGTTACGGGAGGTTTATGTCATTCACTTTCCCTGCATGCAAAATATGACCATCCCTGATGCCAGGTTGGATGCGAATGCTTCATTGTAAGGGCTATTTTCAGAACAATTTCTCCTCTGGAAAAGCCACCCTTTCATATCATTCCCAAGTGGCGTAGATATAGAGGTGGGGGGTGAGGGGGCAATGCCCCCCCCCCCCTCTCTCCCCCCCAAAAAGTTGTCGAAAAATATGTGTGCTTGTCACAAATTTTGGTTTGGGTGGGGAGCATAGTTTTGTCCCATGCAGAATATTGTGGCTGTTGATATGAACAAGAGGCCCCAAGGGGCCTGAGGGCACTCACCTGACATGGTAGCCTAAATATCAACCCAGAGAATTGATTTCAACAAGTTGCATCTGCTCCTCCTAAGAAAAGCTTATACCAAATATCCAAAGATTCTGACCAGAGGATCTAAAAAAAAAAGATTTTTAAAGAATATTCCTCATATTGAACTAAGTTATAATTCAGGCTCCCACAGGGAGCCCATATATGAACCCAGGGACTTGGCTTTAACAAACTTGAATCTCACCCCCCTACGGATGCTGCACACCAAATATCAAAACATTCCGACTGCTGGATCTGAAGAAGAAGATTTTTAAAGAAAATTCCTCATTTTGAACTAAGTTACAATTCAAGCTCCCACAGTGAGTCCAAATATGGACCTAGGGACATGGCTTGAACAAACTTGAATCTCACCCCCTAAGGATGCTGCATACCAAATATCAAAACATTCCGACTGATGGATCTGGAGAAGAAGATTTTTAAAGAAAATTCCTCATTTTGAACTAAGTTATAATTCGGGCTACCACAGTGAGCCCAAATATGAACCCAGGGACTTGGCTTGAACAAACTTGAATCTCACCCCCAAGCATGGTGCATACCCAATATCAGAAAATTCTGCCGGCTGGATCTTGAGAAGATGATTTTCAAAGAAATTTGCCTGAAATGCACTAAGTTCAAATTTGGGTACCTATACTGAGCCCAAATATAAACCCAGGGGGCTGATTTGAACAAACTTGAATCCGATCCACCCCACAATGTTGCATACCAAATATCAAAAGATTCTGTCTGCTGGATCTGGAGAAGAAGATTTTTTAAGAAATTTGCCCGAAATGCACTAAGTTCGAAATCGGGCTGCTATACTGAGCCCAAATATGAAGCCAGGAGGCCGATTTGAACAAACATGAATCAGATCCACCCCACAATGTTGCTTATCAAATATGAAAAGATTCTGCCTGCTGAATCTGGAGAAGATTTTTTAAGAAATTTGCCTGAAATGCACAAAGTTTGAAATTCGAGCTTCTATAGTGAGCCCAAATATGAATCTAGGAAGCCGATTTGAACAAACTTGAATCAGATCCACCCCACAATGTTGCATACCAAATATCAAAAGATTCTGCCTGCTGGGTCTGGAGAAGAAGATTTTTTAATAAATTTGCCTGAAATGCACAAAGTTCGAATTCGGGCTTCTATAGTAAGCCCAAATATGAATCCAGGAGGCCAATTTGAACAAACTTGAATCAGATCCACACCGCAATGTTGCATACCAAATTTGAGAAGATTCTGCCTGCTGGATCTGGAGAAGAAGATTTTTGAAGAAATTTGTCCGAAATGCATTAAGTTCGAATTCGAGCTTCTATAGTGAGCCCAAATATGAATCTAGGGAGCCGATATGAACAAACTTGAATCAGATCCACCCCACAATGTTGCATACCAAATATCAAAAGATTCTGCCTGCTGGATCTGGAGAAGATTTTTTTAAGAAATTTGCCTGAAATGCACTAAGTTCGAAATCGGGCTGCTATACTGAGCCCAAATATGAACCCAGGAGGCCGATTTGAACAAACTTGAATCAGATTCACCCTGCAATGTTGCATACCAAATATGAAAAGATTCTGCCTGCTGTATCTGGAGAAGAAGATTTTTGAAGAAATTTGCATGAAATGCACTAAGTTCGAATTCGAGCTTCTATAGTGAGCCCAAATATGAATCTAGGGAGCCGATTTGAACAAACTTGAATCAGATCCACCCCACAATGTTGCATACCAAATATCAAAAGATTCTGCCAGCTGGATCTGGAGAAGAAGATTTTTTAAGAAATTTGCCTCAAATGCACTAAGTTCGAAATCGGGCTCCTATACTGAGCCCAAATATGAACCCAGGGGGCCGATTTGAAGAAACTTGAATCAGATCCACCCTACAATGTTGCATACCAAATATCAAAAGATTCTGCCTGCTGAATCTGGAGAAGATTTTTTAATCTTTTTCCCATTGCCTACAGTGTTAAAAAGTGCTGACTCAGCACTTTTTCAAAGTCCTGAAAAAAGTACCTTGTGATCAAACCGATAGGGATTTTTTTTAACCATTCTATTCTACTGGATAAAAGTAACCTTTATACAAAATAAGAATTCTCTGTGCCGTGTAGTTTTGGAGATATGGCAGTTTTAAGGTTTTTCCTATTTTTAGCTCCCGAGGTTCCCACGGGGCAAAGAGAAAATTTTTTTTTGCATCAATCAACTACTTATGACCCATTATGATCTCATATCAAATTTGGTTCAAATTGACCTCACGGTTCAGAAAATAGAAATTTTAGGCGTGGCCAAAATTTTTGCCCCTCCCATAACGATGGCATATAATGCCTGACAAACTTCTCTTGAACAAACTTGATTCTAAACCTCAAAAGGACTCTGTATACCACATATCAAGTCTCTGCTACTGGTGGTTCATTAGAAGAAGATTTTCAAAAAATTTGGCTATTTTTTCCCCACACCTCTGCTCAATATGAGCCGAAACCTAATTTGGCTAAAAATCAAAATGCCCCTATATAACCACCATATACATGAAATTTAATTAAAATGTGGCCAGTGGTTTAGGAGAAAGAGGCTCAAAACCACCTTCATGCAGGACGACAGACGACGGACGACGGACGACGGACGAAGAGTGATAAGAAAAGCTAACCCTGACTTTCAGTCAGGTGAGCTAAAAACTCGCGTCCACCACCAGGCATAAAACATAACTTACATCTCCCTCAGATGAACTGAGCCTCAGTCGATAACCCTGCTACTTGATAAATGGAAAGAGGTTGATACAAACCCCTCCATCTCACTCCGGTGACTAGAAATCTGCCCTGCAACCATATTTGCTGGGTGCAAAAGACACAGGTTCAACATAGTAACTTACGAACAGCAACACAGAATCCTCGGATTGCTCATAGAATCCGAGAATCGATTGGGCAGCAGTGGTAGTGTTCTGAAAAATCTGTGAGGGGTAAAAATTGCTATTGCCAGACTGCTTTGCAGGGCCCAAAAACTCCCGCAGGGGCAATTCTTATTTTACCGTTCTCTTGTACAATCTATTATCTCAGAGTAGCATAAACTGGGAATTGTTCTCACACACAGACTTTTGTAACATACTCGCAGCTGTTGCCTATACTTGTCTCATAATTTATTAATCTGCCCATATTGTATTTTTTAAAAGCTAGGAGTTTTACTCTATTCCCTTTTAACATGTCCATCCATGCTAGCCTAATCATTTGAAAACTTTAAATGAATCCAAACAGTATTACTTATAATATCAGACTGACTAACAGGGGTGAGTGGTATCTGGCAACTTCAAGAATAATTACGTCAAACTCGAGTGGGTGATTACCCAAATTCCCAATGCAAGCATGTACAACCCCACCCGGTAGCGACGACTCTGGCATACTATGATCACACCTAATAGTAACAGGTATTGAGGAGGTTGAGTGCCAGAAGCCACTATCAGGGCTTTCAGAACAGTGAGGGTACCAGAGCAAAAGACAACATTTGCCTTGTTCATGTTTCATATTCAGTCAAACGCAAATAATATTTAGTTTATATAAATTTGTTTTATTATAAATCATTGGAGACTGCCTTGGTCACTCTCAAATAATAGTAATAAAAAATTTTGGGAATAAATTCAGTCCACCAATAATAATCTAACCCTCAACTATTTAACTGCATTGTTACAACTGGCCCAATCTTTCATAGTTTTGTTGTTGCCATAACACCTCCAAAACAATATTTAGGCCTACAGCAAGTTGTGCATGTGGTCGATACTGGATTGGTTTGTGTCGAGAATAGCTAACCATGTCCGGCATTTGTGAAATTGATCTGCTGTATAAAACTGTTCACGTCTGTGATAAGTGAGACCCGAACAAGCCTTATGTGGCTGGCAATATGTGATTTATTTATTTATTTACTGGTGTTTAAGGTCACATACTTATGCACAATGGCTAATCATGACCGTGACAGTTTTTTACGGATGGAGGAAGCCTGAGTACCCAGAGAGAACCACCGAGCAACGACGAGCAGCTGCCAGCTCCCCAAAACCGTAACTCTGCACTGCAGCACAGGCAGGGTTAGATTGATTGAAGACATGCGCACCATTGTCGTGCAGTACGCCTTAGTACACAGCGTCATCGTGTCCCCATGTGACAATCAGGGTTAAGTGCCTTGCCCAAGGGCACAATGTGGGAGTCCGAATCGATCGCTCAGATGGTCACCCATCCGAGGACTAACCGCACTCGACGTTGCTTAACTTCGGAGATCTGACAAGAACTGGTTACCACAAGCCCCATGTGATCGATATATTTCATCACACACAACAGATTATAACTTTGTGGGCAATTTATTTTTTTATTGTTGTTTAAGGTGACATATTTCTGCATAATGGCTAATCATGACAGTTTTTTGGGTGGAGGAAGCCAGAGTGCCCGAAGAGAACCACCGAGCAATGGTGAGCAACTGTCAGCTCCCCAAAATACTAACTCCACACATGCAGGGTTAGCATTGGTTGAAGACACATGCACCACTGACGTGCAGTATGCCTTAGTACACAACACCACCGTGCCCCCAAGTGAGCAATGGGAGTGAAGTGTCTTCACCAAGTTTGTGGGCAATGCATGAGGAGATAATCATGAATGAAAAAATTGTGACCAGAAATTATGTGAAATTACCCCACAGCGGACTTTGTTTAAAATCATAATAAGAAAGGTTTAGTTCCCACGGGCATGCATTGAAGTGAGGGAAGATTGTCATTGATATGAGTTAAGATTTTTCCAACCAGTTTATAAATTGTAGTTTGGCATGGTCAATTGTATTAGAAAAGAGCCTCTCACCTTGACTGCCATGAATTTGATATTTATTTATTTATTGGTGTTTAAGGTCACATATTTATGCACATTGGCTAATCATGACCGTGACAGTTTTACAGGTGGAGGAAGCAGGAGCACCCGGAGAGAACCACCGAGCAACGGCGAGCAACTGTCAGCTCCCCAACATCCCAACTCCACACAAGCAGGGTTAGCATTGGTTGAAGACAAGTACACCATCGACGTGCAGTACACCTTAGTACACAATGCCACCGTGTACCCACGCGGGCAATGGAGATGAAGTGTCTTGCCCAAGGACACAACGCGGTTGCCGCAGGTGGGATTCGAACCGAGGACCTCTCGGCTTGCAGCCTGCACCTCTACAAACTGAGCCACCACGCTCCACATGAATTTGATGAGATGATTGGGTGAATATGTACTCCGAATTTTGTGAGTATCTTTTTTCTGTTCACTGCTAAGATAAATGTCACAAACAGTTCCATGTTTCCATTTACCTATTCCTCACAATGAAATGTATGGCAGGAATATGCTGCGAGTCATGAAAGTGGTGTGTTAAGAAATTATTATATGCCCCATTGACCAAGATCCCCTCGTTGTCCAACATTGACCATTGAAAAACTAATTTTAAATGCTAGATTTCAAAATAGTTTTTTTATTATATACCTTCATACTTTTGAACAGTTCAATAAAATCAAAACATGTTTTTTTTCGGAAACACGTTTATTTTAGAAGCACCATTACTAACACTGAGGGATTTTTTCAGCATAATAATCTGCAATTAACAACACCTCGTCAAAGAAAATATTGTTAAATTTGTCTGTAGAAGACTGTGTTACATTGACAGGCACATGCTCACGGCTGCCCACGCAGAAAACAACTTGCACTGCTCTCGACTGTTGTGTCCTTGGGTAAGACACTTAATCTCAATTGCCTACGTGGGGGCACCGTGGCATTGTGTACTAAGGCATACTGGTAATGACAATGACTAGTCGACTAATTGTTTCAACATTAAAATTGACCCTCACCCTGTGGCAAAAGGGTTATAAGCCACTTGCTGAATTTCCATTTTTTTGCATAAAATCACTCTAAATCCTTCAATAGTCATTTTAAAGCAGAACTAGAGGCTCTAAAGAGCCTGTAACTACATATAAAAATGTGATTTCCCATAGGCTTCCCCTGGTAAATATGAGCTGCAATTGTGGCCATGTTTGCAACATTACATGAGGATCATTGGCAGGTGTCCCAGTCCTCAATCATGTGAAGTTTCAAAACATTTGACTTTGTAGTTTCAGAGGGGAAGATTTTGCAAAGTTCATCAGTCAGAATCAGAGAATGTCTCTGGTGGCCATATTTTCCAACCAATGAGAACAAAAAAGAGGTTTGTTTGTAGAGGGCCTCCTATAGACCATTCATGAAAAGTTTGGTTCACTTCGGTTCAGTAGTTCCAGAGAAGAAGATGAAAATGTGATTTCCCATAGAGTTTCTATAGTAACTATAAGCCACAATTGTGGCCATGGTTGCAACACAATCAACATTAAATGCAGATCGTTGGTAGAGGGTGTCCCAGTTATCAACCATGCAAAGTTTCAAACATTTGCCCCTCTGGTTTCAGAGGAGAAGATTTTTCAAAATCTACCAATCGGAATCAAAAAATGCTTCTGACAGCCATGTTTTCCAATGCACGGTAGCAAAAATGAGAATTTGCAGAAGACCTCCCATAGACTATCCCTGCCAGGTTTGGTTCACATCAGCTCATAAGTTCCAGAGAAGAAGATGAAAATGTGATTTCCCATAGGGTTTCTATAGTAACTATAAGCTACAGTTGCAGCCATTTTTACAACCTGATCAATATTAAATGAGGATCATTGGTAGAGGGGTACCAGTTATCATTTATGTGAAGTATCAAAACATTTGGCCTGGCAGTTTCAGAAGAGAAGATTTTTGAAAATCCACCAATCAGAATCAAAGAATGCCTCTGGTGGCCATGTTTTTCAACCCACAGGAAGAAAATGAGGAGCGTTTGTAGAGGACCTCCCATAGACTATCCCTACCAGGTCTGTTTTCACATCGCCTCTGTGGTTACAGAGAAGATGAAAATGTGATTTCCCAAAGGGTTTCTATAGTAACTATAAGCCACAATTGTGACCATGTTTACAACCCGATCAACATTAAATGAGCATCGTTGGTAGAGGGGGTCGCAGTCATCATTTATGTGAAGTATCAAAACAATTGGCCTGGCAGTTTCTTCAGAGAAGGTTTTTGAAAATCCACCAATCAGAATCAAAGAATGCCTCTGGCGACCATGTTTTTCAACCCACAGGAACAAAATGAGGAGCGTTTGTAGAGGACCTCCCATAGACTATCCCTACCAGGTTTGTTTTCACGTCGCATCTGTAATTACAGAGAAGATGAAAATGTGATTTCCCATAGGGTTTCTATTGTAACTATAAGCCACAATTGTGGCCATGTTTACAACCCGATCAACATTAAATGAGGATCGTTGGTAGAGGGGGTCCCAGTCATCATTTATGTGAAGTGTCAAAACATTTGGCAGTTTCAGAGAATATTTTTGAAACTCCACCAATCAGAATCAAAGAATGCCTCTGGAGGCCATGTTTTTCAACTCACAGGAACAAAATGAGGATCGTTTGTAGAGGACATGACACTGACCATCCCTACCAAGTTTGGTTCACGTCGGCTCAGTAGTTCCAGCGAAGAAGATGAAAATGTGATTTCCCATAGGGTTTATATAATAACTGTAAGTTGCAATTGCGGCCATGTTTGTAACCCGATCAACATTAAATGAGAATCGTTGGTAGAGGGTGTCCTAGTCATCATTTATATTGATTAACATGAACACACTTTTAGTGTTTCGAATTGAAACCCCTAGGAGTTTTTCTCTGGAAACCATTCCTCTAACGACAAAAATGGCGCCCCTTGCGCCCCTCAGGGCCAAATCAAAAATCCAAAACCTTTATGCACATCTGCAGATCCTACTAATGAACATGAACACACTTTCAGTGTTTCGAATTGAAACTCCTAGCAGTTTTTCGCCGGAAGCCATTCCTCTAACGACAAAAATGGTGCCTCCTGCGCCCCTCGGGGCCGAATCAAAAATCCAAAACCTTTATGCACATCTACAGACCCTATGAATACATGAACACACTTTCAATGTTTTGAATTAAAACCCCTAGGAGTTTTTCGCCGGAAACCATTCCTCTAAAGACAAAAGTGGTGCCCCTTGCGCCCCTGAGGGCCGAATCAAAAATCCAAAACCTTTATGCACATCTACAGACCCTATTGATTAACATGAACACACTTTTAGTGTCTCGAATTGAAACCCCTAGGAGTTTTTCTCTGGAAACCATTCCTCTAACGACAAAAATGGTGCCCCTTGCGTCCCTATGGGCCGAATCAAAAATCCAAAACCTTTATGCACATCTACAGACCCTATGAATGAACATGAACACACTTTCAATGTTTCGAATTGAAACCCCTAGGAGTTTTTCGCCGCAAACAATTCCTCTAACGACAAAAGTGGTGCCCCTTACGCCCCCGAGGGCCAAATCAAAAATCCAAAACCTTTATGCACATCTACAGACCCTATGAATGAACATGAACACACTTTCAATGTTTCGAATTGAAATCCCTAGGAGTTTTTTGCCGGAAACCATTCCTCTAACGACAATGAAAGTGTCAATGACACTGTAGCTCAACTTGTCAAGACAAAGACATGTACATGTATAGTATGTGACACAGCAATGACAAACATCTAGGTAATGACCTGATAACAAAGGTACATATAAAGGATTGTAACGGTCTGTACATAAATACTGACCGTTGTCTGTAACAAATGTATAGGTAAAGTATTGTAAAGGTGGGTGACAGTCAGATGCTAAACTAGAAAAAAATCTTTTGAGTCCCAGAGTGGGTCTGACTGAACCCCAAAATATTTGTTCTCATAGCACAGTGATAACAAAGGCACCCCAAAACACACTCGTTCCTGTCCCAAGGTGAAAACAAAGGTACCCAAGAAGTTTTGTGAAGATCAGTTCATAAATACGAGCTGTATAGAACTTGTGACAAAAAACTGATTGGACCTAATTTTGGTACAAAATGGCCACTGGCAGCCATCTTGTATTTTGGACCGTACCCAGAAACACTCATTCTTGTCCCAAGGTGATAACAAAGGTACCCAAGAAGTTTTGTGAAGATCGGTTCATAAATACAGCCTCTACCCTGAGCTGTATTGACATGTGTGCTTACATTGTGTAAGTAGCACTGAATAAATCAAAGTTCATCTAATTTGCATAATTTCAACACGAAAAAAACCCCCTTACAATATGTGATGTATTCCATGTTACTAAACATTCATACAAAAATTTATTCAAATCAGAACTTTCATACAGAAGTTCTGTACAAAAGACTGATTGCACTAATTTTGGTACAAAATGGCTGCTGGTGGCCATCTTGAATTTCGGACCACACCCCAAAACACTCGCTCTCATCCCACTGTGATAACAAAGGTACCCAAGAAGTTTCGTAAAGATTGGTTCATAAATATGGCCTCTAGTCAGAGCTGTATAGAAGTTGTGTACAAAAACTGATTAGACCTAATTTCGGTACAAAATGGCCACTGGCAGCCATCTTGAATTTTGGACCGCACCCAGAAACACTCGTTCTCATCCCAAGGTTATAACAAAGGTACCCAAGACATTTCGTGAAGATCAGTTCATAAACACTGACTCTAGTCTGAGCCGTATTGACATGTGTACTTACTGTGTGTAAGTCGCACTGAAAAAATCAAAGTTCATCTAATTTGCATAATTTCTGCACGAGAAAAAAACCTGTATTATATGTGATGTATCCCATGGTACTAAACATTCACACAAAAAATTATTCAAATCAGCGCTTTCATATGGAAGTTCTGTGCAAAAATCTGACTGCACCTAATTTTGTACAAAATGGCTGCCATCGGCCATCTTGAATTTCGGACCGGACCCCAAAACACTCGTTCTCGTCCCACGGTGATACCAAAGGTACAAAAGAAGTTTCGTAAAGATCAGTTCATAAATACGGCCTCTAGCCCGAGCCGTATTGGCATTTGCACTTACAGTGCTGAAAGTAACACCAAAAAACATAAAAATTAGTCTAATTTGCACAATTTACGCATGAGAAAAAAACCTGTATTATATGAGATGTATCCCATGGTACTAAACATTCATACAAAAAATTATTCAAATCAGAGCTTTCATATGGAAGTTCTGTACAAAAAAACAGATTTCTGCATCATCGGAACAAAATGTCGGCTAGCAGCCATCTTGAATTTCAGACCGCACCCAAAAACACTCGTTCTCGTCCCACGGTCATAACAAAGGTACCCAAGAAGTTTCGTAAAGATCGGTTCATAAATGCGGCCTCTAGCCCGAGCCGTATCCAATTGTTGACGTACGGACAGACGGACAGACGGACGACGGGCCATGACAAAAGCTCAAATTTGGCTTCGCCAAAGATGAGCTAAAAATGGTGCCCCTTGTGCCCCTCGGGGCCGAATCAAAAATCCAAAACCTTTATGCACATCTACAGATCCTATGAATGAACATGAACACACTTTCAATGTTTTCGAATTGAAACCCCTAGGAGTTTTTCTCCAGAAACCATTCCTCTAACGACAAAAATGGTGCCCCTTGTGCCCCTCGGGGCCGAATAAAAAATCCAAAACCTTTATGCACATCTACAGACCCTATGAATGAACATGAACACACTTTCAATGTTTCGAATTAAAACCCCTAGGAGTTTTTCGCCAGAAACCATTCCTCTAACGACAAAAGTGGAGCCCCTTCCGCCCCGAGGGCCGAATCAAAAATCCAAAACCTTTATGCACATCTACAGACCCTATTGATTAACATGAACACACTTTTAGTGTTTCGAATTTAAACCCCTAGGAGTTTTTCTCTGGAAACCATTCCTCTAACAACAAAAATGGTGCTCCTTGCGCCCCTCGGGGCCGAATCAAAAATCCAAAACCTTTATGCACATCTACAGACCCTATGGATGAATGCACATCTACAGATCCTATGAATGAACATGAACACACTTTCAATGTTTTCGAATTGAAACCCCTAGGAGTTTTTCTCCAGAAACCATTCCTCTAACGACAAAAATGGTGCCCCTTGTGCCCTCGGGGCCGAATAAAAAATCCAAAACCTTTATGCACATCTACAGACCCTATGAATGAACATGAACACACTTTCAATGTTTCGAATTGAAACCCCCAGAAGTTTTTCGCCGGAAACCATTCCTCTAACGACAAAAGTGGTACCCCTTACGCCCCCGAGGGCCAAATCAAAAATCCAAAACCTTTATGCACATCCACAGACCCTATTGATTAACATGAACACACTTTTAGTGTTTCGAATTGAAACCCCTAGGAGTTTTTCTCCGGAAACCATTCCTCTAACGACAAAAATGGTGCCCCTTGCGTCCCTCGGGGCCGAATCAAAAATCCAAAACGACCAAAAGGGGATGTCATCATATAGGTATTATATGGAGTCAACCTAATAAGTTACAATGAAATCCTTCCATAAATACAACCTATAGAGTATGCTAAAGGTTTTTGGGTTTTGGGCTTGGGTAGGCATCAAGGCTGAATGATCACAACCAAAAGGGGACACTCTAATCTAGACATTATTTGAAGTCATCCTACCAAGCTACAATGAAATCCCTTCATAAATATCACCTGTTAACTGTGCTAATGGTTTTCAGGATTCAGGCCCCTGTAGCCATCTCAGTTGCCTAATCGTGTCCAAAAGGGGATGTTCTCATCTATACATTATCTGAAGTCAACCTACCAAGTTACAATGAAATCCCTTCATAAATATGACCTGAAGACTGTGCTAAAGGTTTTTGGACTTTGGGTTCGGGCAGCCATCATGGTTGAATGATCGCTACCAAAAGGGAACATTCTCATCTGGGCATCATCTGGAGTGATCCTACGAAGTTACAATGAAATCCCTTTATAAATATGACCTGTAGACTGTGCTCAAGGTTTTTGTGCTTCAGGCATGTAGCCGTCACAGTTGACCAATCACAACCAAAATGGGATGTCATCATCTAGGCAATATATGGAGTCAACCTAACGAGTTACAATGAAATCCTTCCATAAATACGACCTGTAGACTATGCTAAAGGTTTTTGGGCTCGAGCAGCCATTAAGGCTGAATGATAGCGACCAAAAGGGGACGTTCTCATCTAGTCATTATTTGGAGTCATCCTACCAAGTTACAATGAAATCTAATCATAGATATGACCTGTAGACTGTGCTAAAGGTTTTCGGGCTTTGGGCCCCTGTAGCCATCACAGTTGCCTAATCACGTCTAAAAGGGGACGTTCTCATCTAGACATTATATGAAGTCAACCTACCATGTTACAATGAAATCCCTTCATAAATTTGACCAGTAGACTGTGCTAAAGGTTTTCAGGCTTTGGGCTTAGGCAGCCATCATGGTTGAATGATTGCAACCAAAAGGGGACATTCGATCTGGAGTGATCCTACGAAGTTACAATGAAATCTCTTCATAAATATGACCTGTAGACTGTGCTCAAGGTTTTCGGGCTTCGGGCACCTGTAGCCGTCACAGCTGACCAATCAAGACCAAAAGGGGATGTCATCATCTAGGCATTATATGGAGTCAACCTAACAAGTTACAATGAAATCCTTCCATAAATACGAAATATAGACTATGCGAAAGGTTTTTGGGCTCGGGCAGCCATCAAGGTGGAATGATCGCTATCAAAAGGGGATGTTCTCATCTAGACATTATTTGGAGTCATCCTACCAAGTTACAATGAAAACCCTTCATAAATATGACCTGTAGACTGTGCTATAAGTTTTCGGGCTTCGGGTCCCTGTAGAAGTCACAGTTGCCCAATCACGTCCAAAAGGGGATGTTCTCATCTAGACATTATATGAAGTCAACCTACCAAGTTACAATGAATTCCCTCCATAAATATGACCTGTAGACTGTGCTAAAGGTTTTTGGGTTTTGGGCTCGGGCAGTCGTAACGGTTGACAGATCGCGACCAAATGGGGATGTCATCATCTAGGTATTATATGGAGTCAACCTAATAGGTTACATCTAGACATCATACAGAGTCATCTTACCAAGTTACAATGAAATCTCTCCATATTAAATATGACCTGCAGACTGTGCTAAAAGTTTTTGGGTTTCGGGCTTGCGCAGCCATCACGGTTGAAAGATCATGATCAAAACGGGACATTCTCATCTAGGCATTATACAGAGGCATCCTACCAAGTTACAATGAAATCCCTTCATAAATACGACCTGTAGACTGTGCTAATGGTTTTCGGGTTTTGGGCTTCGGCAGTCACACCGGTTGACCGATAACGACCAAAAGGGGACGTTCTCATCTAGACATGACACCCAAACCTGCATATGAAGTTTTGTGATGATTAGACAAGTACTACGGGGTGTAGCCTGTGCTGAAGGAAAATGTGAACAGACTGACAGACTAACAGACTTCCACACGCGTGATGGCAATAGTTTATCTTGACTTTGTCAAGTTAAGCTAACTAGAGGCTCAAGAGAGCCTAAAAACGCTCACCTGGATCAAATTGTCCTAAACTGTAAGGGTTATGGGTATGGAGAAAATGTAATCTGAATGAACCATATGACAGATTCGCCAGCAACTTTTTTTTGTCCAACTGTTTCAACTGCTCAGAAGAAAGCTTCATACCAAATACAAAATCTCTAGTCCGTGCAGTTTTGGAAATATTGGACATTTCATTTTTGTTCTATTTTTAGCTCCAGGGGTTCCCATGGGGAACCGTTAAAAATTTTGGGGAGATGAATGAAGTACTTAGGGTCAACTAATGCCACATATAAAATTTGGTTCAAATCACTCCATTGGTTCTTGAAATAGAAATTTTCAGGGGAGCTCAAAAGTGAGCCCATTCCCTGGAGAGCCCAAATATGGACCTATCAATTTTCTTTGAACAACTTTTAATCTTGAACACCAGAGGAAATTTCATCCCAAATATCAAAGCATTCCCACTTGTGGTTCATAAGAAGAAGATTTTTAAAGAATTTCATCATATCTGGGCATAAGACCATGCCCAAAAAGGGCGGAGACCCCATTTGAACAAAACTAAAACAGAATACCTCCAAGATGATGTGGCCCATATATGTTTCAATTTGGGCCATTGGTTTGTGAGGAGAAGATTGTTTTGTAAAAGCTAACGTACGATGGTCGGAGGATGCCAAGTGATGGCAATAGCTCACACTGACTTTCAGTCAGGTGAGCTAACAAAAAGCAATGTCAGAACAAGCAATCACTTCAAATTTAACTGAAATCTGTTCAGCGGTTTGGGAGGAGAAGGTGCAAACACCCTGTTCAAAGACGTCGAACAGAGAGTGATCACAGTAGTTCATTCTGACTTTCAATTAGGTGAGCTAACAAGAAAGCATTTGAAGCAGGTATTTAGGAGAAGACATTTGAATGTTTTCTCCGTTACGCATGGTGTTAAAATTTGAGGGCTCCATGACACCTCTAAATATGGTTCCAGGGGCTTGATTTGAAGAAACTGCACATTGTATTTACATAGATGTTATATGTCACATGTGAAAGCATTTGGACAGGTAGTTTTCCTGTCCAAGATAAGATTTTCTAACTTTTTCCTCATTACTGGATATGTAACAAGAGCACTGCCTGGCGGGGCAACATACGCCCATCAAAATTGGAACATGCACAAGTTTCTCTGGGGTAAAGTTTGAAATTTTTGTTGACTCGACTATGACTGTTCCCCCCCCCCAATCATTGCCCATTCCCCTAAGTTCTAAAAGGGAGCATAAAACTGGAAATATTAAACAGAGTTACCTGCTCTTGTCACATGCACAACAGCAATTACTGATCAACATGTTTGTAAAGTTTGAACAATGTAGCATGTAAACCTTTGGGGGAGTAGGCGACACAACGACACAAGACTGTAATGTTTTAAGTACTAAAAGGGGGCATAACTCTGGAAATACATAACAGAGTTACCTGCACGTGTCACATGAACAATGGCAATTGGTGATCAACAAGTGTGCAAAGTTTGAACAATGTAGCATGTAAAATGTTGAATGAGTAGGCGACACAATACTGTGATGTTTCAAGTACTAAAAGGGAGCATAACTCTGGAAATACAAAATGGAGTTACCTGCTCTTGTCACATGCCTAACGACAATTGGTGATCAACATGTGTGCAAAGTTTGAACAATATAGCATGTAAAATATTGAAGGAGTAGGCGACACAATACTGTAATGTTTTAAGTACTAAAAGGGAGCATATCTGGAAATACTAAACAGAGTTACCTGTTCTTGTCACATGCACAACGGCAATTACTGATCAACATGTTTGTAAAGTTTGAACAATATATCATGTAAACCCTTGGAGGAGTAGGCGACACAAAAATTGTTTACGGATAGACAGATGGATGGACAGATGGATGGACGGACACAGACAATGCCATAACATAATACGTCCGTCAAAAAATGACAGGCGTATAAAAATCAGGGGTTACCATTTATATGGGGCCCAGTAACAAAACTGGTCAATATTTTTTTGACCAGTTTAATTACATTCCCAATATGAATGCTCCATACCAAATTACCAATTACTTACGTCTGAAGTATTGTTCTATTGTTATCTTTCCTAAGAAATTTTAACATATTGGGAAGGGTAATCCCTAAAAGGTAATTTGTGTCAAGTTTAGGAGGAATTGGGTCAATGGTTCTGAAGAAGGATGATATGCAAAAACTAATGGACGATGGATATCAAGTGATGGCAAAAGCACATGCCGACACACACTAAACCCTAATCAAACGGTGTCCATTTCAGTCCAAATATGAACTCAGAGATTCTAACTGAGATCAGCTATCCGTTTCAAAGGTCAATATATACTTATAAATTGGTTGAAGTAATTAATACAACCTGAAAAACTTCAATTTTACTACAGTTACATTTATAGGCATAAAGTAAAACAAAATGTTTGCACCTTCCACTCTGAGTTCCTATCCACATTGTTGGTAAAACACTGCTTATTTTATCTATTTCTTCCATATGCACATCAGTTTCAACAGGTGTTTCTTTGCTTGAATCTATTGTAGGAGTTGATGACCGTGACAATGTTTCAGAACTAGTAGTTGCCTTTATAACAGTAGGCTGTATATTGTCAACAGTAGTAGCACCTAATGGGTCTGAAAAATATAAAATATTTTGAACATTTGATCTGATAATATGAAGTCATAAAGGTTTTTACTGCATGATTTGTTTGTTGATCAACATAAAATTCTGCCACTCATGTTTACTTTGATGAGCTACAGTAAAACTCTCTTAATTGAATAGCTAACTTGCCAGTGAGAATTATTCAATTAACATCAGTATTCAATTAACAGGGATTTGATCACCTTCCTGTATTCTGGAGATAAACTGAGTTTTTTTATTTGATTGTATCTTGTTTGAAAGAGCTCAGAGTTCTGTCAAACAATATATAATAAATTAAATGTCTATTAGATTACTGAGGCCAAATAGGTCTATAAACAAGGGGAATTTGGTGATTAGCAGGATAATTTGGTGATTAGCATAAGGAGCTCAAAGATGAAATTCAGCGATTGGCACAGGGAGCCCAAAGATGACAGTCCCAAGATAAACACAGGGACTTGATTTGAACAAACATGAATCTTACCCCTCTTAGGATGTTATATACCATGTATCAATAGATTCTGAATATTTGAAAACAAATTTGTGTGGTGCTCCCAAATGTGATTCAATTCGTTCCAGTAGTTTATGAGAAGATGATAATGTAAAGTTCATGACGAACAATGGATGGAAAGTGATCAGTAAAGCTCCTCTTGAGCTTAGCTTATTCAACCAACGGACTTGATTCAAACAAACTTGAATCTGATCTCCTCAAGGATGTTCTACACCAAATATCAAATTCTGATTGGTTGTTCTGGAGAAGTGGGTTATTTTTATTTTGGAAAACATGCTAACTCAACATTTTCCCTATGACACAGCCAATCACAATTATTATGCTCATTCATTTCTCCAAAGGATAATTCACAACAAATAACAGTTCTCTGTTCCCTGCAGTTTTCTTTTAATTTTTCTAGTTTTAGCTCCTGTGGATCAAAATGGGAATATGTTTTTTACATGCGTCAAGTATTAATGACCCAATACTTCCACATACCAAATTTGGTTTAAATTGTCCCATCGATTACTGAAAATTGAAATTTTGGGTGGGGCCAAAAATCTTGCTCCTCTCAGAACTGAAAATATTTCCCCTCAAACTTCCCTTGAACTTTAGTGTACACCTCAAAAGGAAGCGGAATATCAAAATATAAACTTATTCTATACATTGGACCATGAGAAGATTAAACAAGAGGCTCTAAAGAGCCTGTAATTGCTCACCTCGCAGAACAGAAGATGAAAATGTGATTTCCACATAGGGTTTCTATGGTAACTATAAGCCGCAATTGCAGCCTTGTTTGCAACCCAATCAACATTAAATGAGGATCGTTGGTAGAGGGTGTCCCAGTCATTCATCCATCATGCGATGTTTCAAAACATTTAGCTTTGTAGTTTCAGAGAAGATTTTCAAAATCGACCAATCAGAATCAAAGAATGCCTCTGGCGGCCATGTTTTTCATCCAACCGGAACAATATGAGGAACAGTTGTAGAGAACCTCCCATAGACCATTCCTGCCAAGTTTAGTTCACATTGGCTTAGTAGTTCCAGAGAAGAAGATGAAAATGGGATTTCCCATAGGCTTTCGATAGTAACTATAATCTGCAATTGCGGCCTTTTTTGCAACCCGATCAACATTAAATGAGTATCGTTGGTAGAGAGGGTGTCCCAGTCATCAATCATGTGAAGTTTCAAAACATTTGGCCTTGTGGTTTCAGAGAAGATTTCTGAAAATCCACCAACCAGAATCAAAGAATGCCTCTGGCAGCCATGTTTTTCATCCAATGGGTACAAAATGAGGCTCGTTTGTAGAGGATCTCCCATAGACCATTCCTTCCTAGTTTGGTTCACATCGGCTCAGTAGTTCCACAGAAAATGTGATTTCTCATTGGGTTTCTTTGGTAACTATAAGCCACAATTGCAGACATGTTTGCAACCCGTTCAATATAAAATTAGGACCATTGGTAGAGGGTGTCTCAGTCATCAATCAGTTGAAGTTTCAAAACATTTGGCCTTGCAGTTTTGGAGAAGATTTTTGAAAATCCACCTATTAGAATCAAAGAATGCCTCTGGCGGCCATGTTTTTCATCTGACGGGAACAAAATGAGGATCATTTGTAGAGGATCTCCCATAGGCCATTCCTGGCAAGTTTGGTTCACATCGGCTCAGCAGTTACAGAGAAGAAGATAAAATGTGAAAAGTTTATGGATGTCGGACGACAACGGATCCCAAGTGATGGAAATAGCTCACATGGCCCTTTGGGCCAGGTGAGCTAATAAAAGCAATTTTCCCTATGGGGCGAAGTGACTTGATTTGAACAAAATCAAAATGTAATGTCAAAAACAATTATCTCTAATTTTAACTGAAATCAGTTTTGCGTTTTGGTGAAGAACAGATGACAAGTGATCACTTTAGTTCGCCGACTTCCAGTCAGGCAAGTTACAAGTCAGTGGTTTAAAAGATTTCAATTACATGTGTAAACATGAAAATTGCATTGCACAGCAAATAAAATTTCCCACTCTCACTTCCACCCCACCTGATGAACTATGACATAAGCCAAAGTGTAATGAACTAAACATTACTGAAATTTGATAATTAATGTTTAATTATACTATTTATTTATTTATTTACTGGTGTCTAAGGTCACATATTTCTGCACAATGGCTAATCGTGACCACAGCATGGAGATAAAGTCAAATTTAGTCAATCGTTTACACCCATCTTGTCCATTTTGGAGGACTTCCACCCCAAGCATGGGTGTCTGGGTCCTACTGTTCCAGAAAAACTAAGCTTGTTTACAACACTACTTCACTTCCCGGGGTTCCCACTGGGGTAATTATACTATAATCATTACAGTTCCGAATGAATGAGAAAAAAAGCTTTGCAATAATGATATCAATGTTCAACAAACCACCACGGTTTTCAAACTTTCCCAAGACAATGTCAGTATTAAGGAGCATGCCAAAAAAAAAGTTACTGAATTCCAATGAATACGTTTCAAGTTATTACATAAATGTAAAAAATTCAAGTGAAATAGAATATACAAAGGACATTAATTCTATCAATTTTCAACAAATCATCATGATTTAAGATCCAAGATAATGGTAATATAAGGCAACATATAGAAATTTATTGAAATCTAATGTTTACAAATCAAGTAATCACATGTGCAATAAAAATCAAGTAAAATGGAACCAACAAAGGGCTTTAACACCCTCAATTTTCAATAAGTCATCGTAATTTTTTATTTTAACTTGCCCAAGACATTATTAATGCAACGCACAATATCAAAATTTATTGAATCTGATGTTCCCTGATCTAGTTATTGCATAAACAATGAATTTTGGAGCAAAATTTAACACACAAACAGCAATAACTCTGTCAATTTTATTAAATAACCGTGGTTTGTAAACTTGACCAAGGCAATGCTAATATAAAACAGTCTATCAAATTTTATTGAAATCTGACTACTGTTCATGTTATTACATAAACAATGAAATTTCACACATAATTCAACAAAGTGAAATAAATCCCTTAATTTTCATTGAATGAAAGTGATTAATTTTTTTTTAATATCAAACAGTACACCACAACTAATTAAAATCTGATAACTATTGTTCAAGTTATGGCATAAACAAACTTCTGGACAGATAAACATTAAAAATTCAAGTAAAACGGAACTAACAAAGAATAAGACATCCATCAATTTTCAAGCGTCATCATATGTTTTCAACTTGTGCAAAACATTCTTACTACAAAGCACAATATAATGAAAGTGTCAATGACACTGTAGCTCAACTTGTTAAGACATGTACATGTATAGTATGTGACACAGCAATGACAAACATCTAGGTAATGACCTGATAACAAAGGTACATATAAAGTATTGTAACGGTCTGTACATAAATACTGACCGTTGCCTGTAACAAATGTATAGGTAAAGTATTGTAAAGGTGGGTGACAGTCAGATGCTAAACTAGAAAAGAAATCTTTGAGTCAGAGTGGGTCTGACTGAACCCCAAAATATTTGTTCTCATAGCACAGTGATAACAAAGGCACCCCAAAACACACTCGTGCCTGTCCCAAGGTGAAAACAAAGGGGCCCCAAGAAGTTTCGTGAAGATCAGTTAATAAATACGAGCTGTATAGAAGATGTGACAAACAAGAGGCCCCAGGGGGCCTGAGGGCGCTCACCTGACATGGTAGTCTAAATATCAAACCAGGGACTTGACTTGAATAAGCTGCATACGCCCCTCCTAAGAAAAGCATATACCAACTAGATGAAGCGATTGTGCCCACACAATACACAGGATTTTCCTTCTATTTTCAGTTCCTGCACTTTTACGTCCCAAAATTGAGATAAACACATAAAAAACAGATTTTTTTCCCAAACAAAATACTTTCGGCTTAAATTTTTTTCTTCTTCTTAAAATGCATAAAAAACGCTAAAACTAATTTCCCACCCGGACCCCAAATTTTTGGTGTAAAAAAAAAATGTTTTTTTTTGTCTTAAAATTGACAGAAACGCATAAAAAACAAAAAACAAAAAAATTATGGATTTTGGTCCAAAATTTTCGAAGTCCCACCCGGACCCGAAATATTCAGGGTAAAAAAAATTTTTTTTTTTTTTGTCTTAAAACTGACCGAAATGCATAAAAAACAAAAACAAAAATTTCCGGATTTTGGTCCAAAATTTTCGAAGTCCCACCCGGACCCAAAATTTTCGTTGTAAAAAAAAATAATTTCTTTTTGTCTTAGAATTGACAGAAATGCATAAAAAACACAAAAAATTTTTTACAGATTTTGGTCCAAAATTTTCTAAGTCCCACCGGACCCCAAATTTTCAGGGTAAAAAAAAAAAAAAATTTTTTTGTCTTAAAATTGACAGAAATGCATAAAAAACAAAAAAACAAAAATTCAAGATTTTGGTCCTAAATTTTCGTAGTCCCACCCGGACCCCAAATTTTCAGGATAAAAAAAAATTTGTTTTTTTTTGTCTTAAAATTGACAGAAATGCATAAAAAACAACAAAAATTTTTTTTTCGGATTTTGGTCCCACCCGGACCCCAAATTTTCAGGGGGAAAATTTTTTTTTTTTTTGTCTTAAAATTGACAGAAATAAATGAAAAACAACAAAAAAAAAATTCCAGATTTTGGTCCCAAATTTTCGTAGTCCCACTCGGACCCCAAATTTTCAGGGTAAAAAAAAAAAATTTTTTTTTTTGTCTTAAAATTGACCAAAACGCAGAAAAAACAAAAAAAATTTTTTTTTCGGATTTTGGTCCAAAATTTTCAGGGAAAAAAATTTTTTTTTTTTTTTTTTTTTTTGTCTTAAAATTGACAGAAATGCATAAAAAACAAAAAAAATTTTTTTCGGATTTTCGTCAAAAATTTTCTAAGTCCCACCCGGACCCCAAATTTTCAGGGTAAAACAAAATTTTTTTTTTCTCTTAAAATTGACAGAAATGCATAAAAAACCCCCCAAAAAATTTTTTTCGGATTTTGGTCCAAAATTTTCAGGGTAAAAAAAAAAAAATTTTTTTTTGTCTTAAAATTGACCAAAACGCAGAAAAAACAAAAAAAATTTTTTTTTCGGATTTTGGTCCAAAATTTTCTAAGTTCCACCCCGGACCCCAAATTTTCAGGGGAAAAAAAAAAAAAAAAAATTTTTTTTTTGCCTTAAAATTGACCGAAACGCAGAAAAAACAAAAAAAAATTTTTTCCGATTTTGGTCCATAATTTTCTAAGTCCCAACCGCACCCCAAATTTTCAGGGGAAAAAATTTTTTTTTTTTTTTTGGTCTTAAAATTGACCGAAAGGCAGAAAAAACAAAAAAAAAATATTTTTTTTGGATTTTGGTCCAAAATTTCGAAGTCTGCAACAGGACCCCAAATTTTCAGCCTAAATATCAACCCACGGATTTGGCTTCAACAAACTTCAATCTCACCCCCCTAAGGATGCTGCATACCAAATATCAAAACATTCTTATTGCTAGATCTGAAGAAGAAGATTTTTCAAAAATACTCCTCATACTGCACTAATTTAAACATTTGGGCTCCCTTAGAGAGCCCAAATATCCACCCAGGCAATTGATTTCAATAAACATGTGAAACAATCTTACAAAGATGTTATATGTCAAATTTTAAAGCTTTTGGAGCAGTGGTTTCCGAGAAAAGTAGTCTTATGTTTTTCCCATTACCCACAGTGTTAAAAAATGCTGACTCACCACTTTTTCAAACTCCCCAAAAAGTACCCCATCATAAAACCGATGGCAATTTTTTTTGATCATTCCATTCTGTTGGTCCTAAGGAAGCTTCACAACAAATAAGAATTCTCAGTGCCGTGTAGTTTTGGAGATATGGGCGTTTTCATTTTTTTCTATTTTTAGCTCCTGTCGTTCCCACGGGGCTATGGGGAAAAAAATTTCGGCATAAATTAGGTACTTATGACCCAATAAGCATTCATGTAAAATTTGGTTCAAATCGGCCTCGCGGTTTGGAAAATAGAAATTTGGGGCAGGGACAAAATTTTTGCCCCTCCTTTAACATCGTCAAATATAGCCCCTCCAACTTCTCTTGAACAAACTTGAGTCTACACCTCAAAAGGAAGCTGCATACCAAATATCAACTCTCTGCTATTGCTGGTTCTTGAGAAGAAGATTTTTTAAGAATTGCAGCATTTTTGCCCCATCCCTCTGCTCAATGTGAGCTGAAACCTAATTTGACAAAAAATCAAAGTCCGCAGACACAACCCCCTTCTCACATGAAATTTCATTAATATGCGGCCAGTGGTTTGGGAGAAAAAGCCCAAACACCACCTTCACGATGGATGCCGGCCGTCGGACGACGGACAAAAAGTGATCAGAATAGCTCATCCTGACTTTCAGTCAGGTGAGCTAAAAACTGATTGGACCTAATTTCGGTACAAAATGGCCACTGACAGCCATCTTGAATTTTGGACCGCACCCAGAAATACTTGTTCTCATCCCAAGGTGATAACAAAGGTACCCAAGAAGGTTTGTTTAGATCGGTTCATAAATACAGCCTCTAGCTCGAGCCGTATTGGCATGTGCACTTACAGTGTATAAGTAGCACTGAATAAATCAAAGTTCATCTAATTTGCATAATTTCTGCACGAGAAAAAACCCTGTATTATATGTGATGTATTCCATGTTACTAAACATTCATACAAAAATTTATTCAAATCAGAACTTTCATACAGAAGTTCTGCACAAAAGACTGATTGCACTAATTTTGGTACAAAATGACTGCTGGTGGCCATCTTGAATTTTGGACCACACCCAAAAACACTCGTTCTCATCCCACGGTGATAACAAAGGTACCCAAGAAGTTTCGTAAAGATCGGTTCATAAATACGGCCTCTAGCCTGAGCCATATAGAAGTTGTGTACAAAAAACTGAATAGACCCCAATTTCGGTACAAAAAGGCCACTGGCAGCCATCTTGAATTTTAGACCGCACCCAGAAACACTCGTTCTTGTCCCAAGGTGATAACAAAGGTACTCAAGTCGTTTCGTGAAGATTGGTTCATAAATACAGACTCTAGCCCGAGCTGTATTGACATGTGTACTTACTGTGTGAAAGTAGCACTGAAAAAATCAAAGTTCATCTAATTTGCATAATTTCTGCATGAGAAAAAAACCCGTATTATATGTGATGTATCCCATGGTACTAAACATTCACACAAAAAATTATTCAAATCAGCACTTTCATATGGAAGTTCTGTGCAAAAATCTGATTGCACCTAATTTTGTACAAAATGGCTGCCATCGTCCATCTTGAATTTCGGACCGCACCCAGAAACACTCGTTCTCGTCCCACGGTGATACCAAAGGTACCCATGAAGTTTCGTAAAGATCGGTTCATAAATACGGCCTCTAGCCCGAGCCGTATTGGCATTTGCACTTATAGTGCTGAAAGTAACACCAAAAAACATCAAAGTTAGTCTAATTTGCACAATTTACGCACGAGAAAAAAACCCGTGTTATATGTGATGTATCCCATGGTACTAAACATTCATACAAAAAATTATTCCAATCTGCGCTTTCATATGGAAGTTCTGCGCAAAAAAACTGATTGCACCTAATTTTGTACAAAATGGTTGCTAGCGGCCAACTTGAATTTCGGATCGGACCCCAAAACACTCGTTCTCGTCCCACGGTCTAACAAAGGTACCCAAAAAGTTTCGTAAAGATCGGTTCATAAATGCGGCCTCTAGCCCGAGCCGCATTGAATTGTTGACGGACAGACGGACGACTGGCCATGGCATAATAAGCTCAAATTTGGCTTCGTTAAAGTTGAGCTAAAAATGTATTGAAATCGGATGTTTACTGTTCAAGTTATTGCATAAACAATGAAATTTTGGGCAAAGGACAATAACTCCCATAAATTTCATTGAATGATGGTGATTTAGTCTTCCCTGCTGAGTATTTTCAAGATATTTTTCATCAAATCTAGTCATGGATGCTGTAAAGCAGCCATAACTAGATTTGATGAAAAATTAATTTAAATCTAAAACAAGAAATGATTGGTGAAAAAGTCCATTCAATTTAGTGGGAAAATATGATTAAATGTGCCCAAATTATACTTATTTCAGTGTCAAGAGAAAACCTCTACTGGGCAGGAATATCTGCCAGAAGCATGCAAAGAGTTAATGAATTTGTCCAAGACATTGTTAATATAAAGCCACACACTAAAATGAATTAAAATTCAATAATGAAACTTCCAAGTTATTGCATAAACAAACTTCTGGATGTACAGACAAAAGACAGGCAGACAGAAGGACAGAGGGATGGCCAGAGCTCTTCAATATATACATTCCCTGCAGGGGTATATTAATTTGAATAAATTTCATTTCCATTTTCTTGTGTCAAAGCTTATTGGAGCGGCCCAGATGCCTAAGGTCAGCCTTGGGTATTCCTTCAGTAAGTTAATGATACGATGTTGTGACATGTTTTTGGTAAGATCTCAAAGCCTTTCCTAGAAGTGTTTCAAATTACAGCATTTCATCAGCAAATGCAAATACACACAAAAATTTAAAGCTTATTCTAGAACAGCTCACAACTCTTGAAACATTCCATGATAATAAGATTAACTGGGCGATCTCTCTCCATTTATCATCTTCTGGGTGTCCTTTTTCAAACAGGCACAATGGGAAAGGAGTTTAGGAGTCAATCGAAATTGTACATTCTCGAGAGTGCATAATGTCCATCCAGAAGACATGACAGTGAATTAATCACAGAAACAAAATGATAACCCTCAAAAGCATGACACTTTTCAGGCAATTTTATTGCTCTACAATCTCAAAGTATGAAACCTTGGTTGCATGTACAGGGTAATTCACCTCTAGTCTGGAAGACTTTCTCTTCTTGACTAAATGTTATGACACCTGCTCTAATGTTACAAAGCTTGCCCAAGTTTGCTAGTCAGAATCAAGCCTTTGAGGGTTGACAAAGAAAAACTTTGTTCTCACCTTCATCATCAGAATCTTGGTTATTGCCATTTGAATGTTCTTTCTCTGTTAGTATGCCATAACCAAATAAAAATAAATTGTTAATGCAGTGTTAAAGAGAATGTGAAACAGATGAAAATGCAAATAAATGGAAGTGCAGTTAAGTTAAAATAAATTTTAAGGTCATTTTAAAAAATAAAGGGGATATTTCTAAATCAATAATCCAGACTTGTATGTCATTAATTCGTATTCGTCCTTCTAAATAATAGCAACTGGTTTCCATACAATGGGGTGGGGGGTGGGTGGGTGAATAAAACTCATAATTCTTATTTGTATTTCTTTTGCATTTTGCGTTGCACCCTCGAGGGGGGGGGGGGGGGGGTACTTTCGTGGTTAAAGTGCGCTGCATTGTGGGGATGGGCACAGGGTCAATAATCTAAATTGTATGTCATTAATTCATATTCATCCTTCTAAATAATAGCAACTGGTTTGGACATGACAGAGTGGGGGGGGGGGGGGGGGGGGGGGGACTGAATAAAACTCATAATTCATATTTGTCTTTTTTTCTTTTGCATTTTCTCTCCTATGTAGTCAGCCTGGTTAATAAGTTTATCCTCTGCTCCATTCAGGTGGTTGTTTAAACTGCAAACTTTGAAGGATTTTCTGATCATGTCAGTTTGTTTTTCTGGATTGGTGATGGCAAATATAGTCCAATCAACAATATCTTGTTTGGAGGCAGGCTTTATGCGTTCTTTCAATCAATAGTGAACAGTTTCAACTGAACAAACAATTAAGCCAATATACACACCCCTCAAAAAGTGTTTGCACTTCATCGCCTTTGAATGGCTACATTGGTCCATTTTGAAAGCACTGAAGCCAGCTCAGGTTTTTTATCTAACAGTAACAACACAAGCACATGGCTTAATTACTGTTCAACATAATTCGTGGAAACATCAAAACTTTTCAAGTACCAGCATATCAAAAGTGATTTCTTCTTGGGGATTTATTGGGAAAGTATATAAAAACACAACAAACAATTGGAAACTTTTCATTTCATTCATTCGCTATGTTCATTTTATTCATTTATGCTGAAGCTTAAAGTTGCCGTATTGAATAGTAGTGTTGAAACGATTAGTCGACGTCGACTAGGGTTCTGCCGATAATCGATTAGCAGTTTCCTAGTCGACTAGTCACCATTTTCCTCAGATACATATATTTTGTAGATTACCATATATGTCCGTGTATAAGTCGCCCCCGGTTATAAGTCGCACCCCAAACTCGCACTTGGAATTCCTCCCTTTTGCCTAAAGCCCATGTATAAGTCACACCCCCATTTTTAAATATATGCAGTGAAAAAGAATTAGTTGCAAGTTACGTTTTGTCAATTTAGGGCAGTTTGGGATGCAACGGAAATAGGTAAGTTTTCACGAGTTACCATGTGGTGAATAAGATAAAAGAATAAAGGAAAATTATTATTAAAGATTTAAAAAATACTCGCATTTATTTGTTTTTCGTTGTTTGTTTATCACCCCAATGTCTTCATCCCTGTGAAGAAAATCCAACACTCGTTTGTGACTGAAACTTCATAGTTTCAGAATCAGAGCACCATTTGCGCCGTAACTAGTCAGCTCCTAATATAAGGTTAGAACATGGGGGTGGTGGGGGGGGGGGGGGGGGGGGGAGGGGGTGTTTGGACCAACGAGAGAGGCCAAATATCGGCCCTATTCCCAATCGAAAATAGTCACTTTTTTCCCCGATTTGCTCCCCAAAATTACCAATTCACTGTAGTTGGGAATTCATTTCTGTGTGACCAGTTGATTATTTTCAAGTGACAAGGACCGAATATTGGGCAGTGGGATTCACAGTGTGAATTGTTTCAGTGCGAAAGGTATTCACGTGTGTTGTTTTGAAACCGTTTTAACAATGTCATGGAGCATCCTTGACCGTGTTCTCCCAGATGTCGGTCGCTCTAAATTAGCTCCCTTGATGTGCAAGGGACACACTAAAATGTGTACCCCGGCCCCGTCTCCGGAAAAGGTGTGCCAGGGAAATATGAAGTCGCATTTCTTAATTATTCGTATGTATAATGAAATCATTTTTGGTATATAGCATCCTTTAGGGGTACTTTAAAGGTTTATGGAGAAATATTTCGAATTATTTTATTTTTGTGAGTTTTATCGAAGTTTTCCCTTCAGAAACACACTAAAAAGTGTACCCCGGCCGTGCTGTTAATTAATTAGCTTGCACTTTAATCCGATGACAATGGAGGTGTTGTACAAGTTGAGTGTATAAAAACTTGATTGAATTGCCCTGCCAGTTCGCTAAGTGGATTATAATTCTTATTTATCTTATTCAGTTATGACATTCTTGGTTGGAGTAAAATGAGGATGGTTTCCGTACAGACAAATAAAAGCGACATTTGGCGTTAGGACGATTCACCTGGATAACAGTGGCACATTACAAACGATTTTTAAGTACCAAATAACATTTATTAGAAAAATCATAACTGTGACATCAAATCATGGTATAATAACAAGAGGCCCCAAGGAGCCTTAATCGCTCACTGGCCAAAGTGGTTCAAAAAAGTATTTGGGGTCACATTCAGTTAGACATGGTTCATCAACACTACAAAGGAATGAAGTCATGAGAGACAAATTTTATGGAACTAGGGACATGGCTTGAACAAACTTGAATCTTATCCACCTAAGGATGCTGCATACCAAATATCAAAACATTCCGACCGCTAAATCTGAAGGAGAAGATTTTTAAAGAAAAATTCCTCATATTAACTAAGTTATAATTCGGGCTCCCACAGGGAGCCCAAATATGGACCCAGGGACTTGGATTTAACAAAGTTGAAGCTCACCCCCTCCCCCCCCCCCCCCTCCCCTTAAGGATGCTACACACCACATATCAAAACATTCCGACTGCTGGATCTGAACAAGAAGATTTTTTAGAAAATTCCTCATTTCGAACTAAGTTACAATTCAAGCTCCCACAGTGAGCCCAAATATGGACCTGGGGACATGGCTTGAACAAATTTGAATCTCACCCCCCTAAGGATGCTAGATACCAAATATTAAAACATTTTCTGACTGCTAGATCTGAAGAAGAAGATTTTTAAAGAAAATTCCTCATTTTGAACTAAGTTATCATTCAGGCTCCCACAGTGAACCTAAATATGGACCTAGGGACATGGCTTGAACAAACTTGAATCTCACCCCCTAAGGATGCTGCATACCAAATATCAAAACATTCTGACTGCTAGATCTGAAGAAGAAGAATTTTAAAGAAAATTCCTCATTTTGAACTAAGCTCCCATAGTGAGCCCAAATATGGACCCAGGGACTTGGATTTAACAAAGTTGAAGCTCACCCCCTCCCCCCCCCCCCTCCCCCTAAGGATGCTACACACCACATATCAAAACATTCCGACTGCTGGATCTGAACAAGAAGATTTTTTAGAAAATTCCTCATTTCGAACTAAGTTACAATTCAAGCTCCCACAGTGAGCCCAAATATGGACCTGGGGACATGGCTTGAACAAATTTGAATCTCACCCCCCTAAGGATGCTAGATACCAAATATTAAAACATTCTGACTGCTAGATCTGAAGAAGAAAATTTTTAAAGAAAATTCCTCATTTTGAACTAAGTTATCATTCAGGCTCCCACAGTGAACCTAAATATGGACCTAGGGACATGGCTTGAACAAACTTGAATCTCACCCCCTAAGGATGCTGCATACCAAATATCAAAACATTCTGACTGCTAGATCTGAAGAAGAAGAATTTTAAAGAAAATTCCTCATTTTGAACTAAGCTCCCACAGTGAGCCCAAATATGGATCTAGGGACATGGCTTGAACAAATTTGAATCTCATCCCCCTAAGGATGCTGCATACCAAATATCAAAACATTCCGACTGCTAGATCTGAAGAAGAAGATTTTTAAAGAAAATTCCTCATTTTGAACTACTAAGTTATCATTCAGGCTCCCATAGTGAGCCCAAATATGGACCTAGGGACATGGCTTGAACAAATTTGAATCTCACCCCCCTAAGGATGCTGCATACCAAATATCAAAACATTCCAACTGCTGGATCTTGAGAAGAAGATTTTTTAAGAAATTTGCCTGAAATGCACTAAGTTCAAATTCGGGCTCCTATACTGAGCCCAAATATGAACCCAGGGGGCCGATTTGTACAAACTTGAATCAGATCCACCCCACAATGTTGCATACCAAATATCAGAAGATTCTGCCTGCTGGATCTGGAGAAGATGATTTTTTAAGAAATTTGCCTGAAATGCACTAAGTTCAAAATCGGGCTCCTATACTGAGCCCAAATATGAACCCAGGGGGCCGATTTGTACAAACTTGAATCAGATCCACCCCACAATGTTGCATACCCAATATCAAAAGATTCTGCCTGCTGGATCTGGAGAAGAAGATTTTTTACGAAATTTGCATGAAATGCACTAAGTTCAAATTTGGGCTTCTACAGTGAGCCCAAATATGAATCCAGGGGGCCGATTTTAACAACTTGAATCTGACTCCCCTAGAGATGATGTATACCAAATAGGAAAGAATTCTGCCTGGTGGATCTGAAGAAGATTTTTTTGAATTTTGGAAATTCATGGGTGCTGCTATCACAGTTATGCCCCTTGTGGTGCCCCCTGTGGGTACTGCAAGTTTCTTTATACAAGTTTGAATTGACATATGATGGGGAACATGCACACCAAATTTGGTTCAATTTGATCCAGTAGTTTGTGAGGAGTAGTCGTTAATGTAAAGTTCACGACGGATGATGACGGATGGCAAGTGATAAGTTAAGCTCCCTTTGGTGAGCTAATAACACATGTTATTATATGATGGTGTTTGTGTGTGTGTGTGGGGGGGTGGGGGTGGTGTCCAGTTATGATTTTCCAATAAATATTATTTAAAAGGTTACTTAAAAATCGTTGATAACGTGCCCAGGTCTAGGGCATTTCAACAAGAAATGGTGAAAGACAAAGAATATGAATATTTGTAATATTTTTTATTTTAACCATTTTCAGTCAAAGTATTCAGACACATAAAGTGGATATTCGATGCATTACTTGTACAATATCTTACATTATCAAATGAAAAAAAAAAATGTTTTCTTTAAGTTCAGTAGTTCATTACATTGCACACACAATATGATTAGGGAAAAATAAAACGAGGAAGAAAAGGACCCCCCCCCCCCCCCCCCCCCCCCCCCCCCCCAATTAAGTTTGTTTCATTGAGGGAGCATGAGCTATGTTTTGAGGCAATACACTGAGAATATAATAGTCCAAAAATTACCCTTTAACAAATAATTTAGCCTTTGTCGCGCACATATAAAAATATTACGGAATTTAATCGAATTGTGGTTTCTGTGGGAGACATTGTGATATTTTATCTATATCTGGATTGGAAAATATTGAAATTATTTCCTTGACATCTGATCAAACCATGTTTCTCTGATAGTGTACACGATCACCTGGTTACGAGAATTCAAACCTCTAGTCCAAATTGAAACTGCCAGTCCATTTTTTTGATGACGGTTGTTATATACTGTAGAGACACTCGTACAAAGTTGTTTTAGAGAAAAATCACCGAAAGTTTGTGTTCTTACTACCATTAGAAATTATTAACATCAAAAGATACAAAAAAACAACCTTTTAAAAAGATGAGAACAATTTGACCAAGTTCAGTTTTGTTATGCACTTTGAGAAAATTGCCTGTGAACTGTGAATGCACTCCTACAACACTTCCATTGTTTCCATGAAGGTGTGATCAGATTATAGTATATAATCATCAGATAAACTGTGGCCAATTAATTAACGACCCAGCCGGGGTACACTTTTTTAGTGTGTTTCTGAGGGGAAAACTTTGATAAAACTCACAAAAATAAAAAATAATTCTAAATATTTCTCCATAAACCTTTAAAGTTCCCTTAAAGGATGCTACATACCAAAAATGATCACATTATACATACGCAATAAGAATGAAATGCAGCTTTATATTTTCCAGGCACACCTTTTCCGAAGCCGGGGGGTACACATTTTTGTGTGTCCCTTGCACATCAAGGGAGCTAATTTAGAGCGACATCTGGGGAGAACATGGTCAAGGACGCTCCATGACATTGTTAAAACAGTTTCAAAACAACACACGTGAATACCCTTCGCACTGAAACAATTCACACTGTGAATCCCACTGCCCAATATTCGGTCCTTGTCACTTGAAAGTAATCGACTGGTCACACAGAAAATGAATTCCCAACTACAGTGAATTGGTAATTTTTGGGGAGCAAATCGGGGAAAAAAAGTGACTATTTTCGATTGGGAATGGGGCCAGCTAATCGACTACGAAATACCCTAGTCGTTTCAACACTATTGAATAGCTATTTTATCCCGTAGTTCGTGTACAATAAATTTACTAACCGGTGCAGTGTGTTTTTCAAATTTCCACCCACATTTGCTGTCCACGTATATTTTGGCCATTTTCGAAGTTTTCGGACGCTGGAAAATTTAATTATTTTTGGGCGTCCGAAAATTTAGATGAAATACGGTACTCATGGAAGCAAGATCTTTAAGCTCAATCAAGATCAAGAGGAGAGGTTGAGAAGGTGGAGGGGTGTCAAACATTAAGTTGAAGGCAAAGAAATAATTTTTTGTTTTCTTCTGGAATAAAGGAAGGCACATTTCAGAAAAGGGTATACATTATGTTACACAGTTTTAGACAGACAGGCAATTGACGACACTGCAAACTATTTTCTTCAATAAGTGAAAATTTTCCTTTCTTATCTCAAAAACCAACTTATGATGCCTAAATGTATGAGTTTGTTCCTATGAGGTGTCATCATCATTTAATGTAACCTATAGGATGAGCTTGTTCCAATGAGGAATAAAGGAAGGTATGTTTCTGAAAATGGTATTCGTTAGGTTACAAGGTTTAAAGAGACAATCCCAATTGATTTTCTGAAAATTTCAGAAGAAAATCTTTCAAGATCTTTATAGTGTATTCCTTCACCACACTCTAACCTCTACAAAGTTAATATCCAAAAACCAAAGTAAAACAAGGGCCCCCTTGCAGCCTGAGCCACTTACCTGACAATTTTTTTTTTAAAGATTTTAATTAGCATCTGTGGCTAGGTAAAACACTACAGAGGAATGAAGTCATGTAACTATTCAAACTATGTTGTCCAGTAAGATAATGTTTTCTGGTATTAAGATGCTACCACACAAAATAATGGCCAGATTTCTAATAATGGAAATAGGGAGCCCAAGTATCAACTTAGGGACTTAACTTGAACAAACTTGACGAGACTAAGCACTTGAACAAACCTGGACAAACTTGAACTAACAAGCACCCTCCCCAACACCAGCCCCCCTGCACCCCCCCCCCCCCCCCCACCCCCAATCAGGATTCAGATCATTGGATCTAAAGAAGCAGATTTTCAAAGATTTTCCCTCATATTGGACTAAGTAAAAGACCCCACATATTAACTTGACTTTTAAAACTTGTATCAGACTTCTATAAGGATGGTGTGTACCATATATAAAAAAATTCTGATTGGAAGTTTGTGAGAAGATTATTAAAGTATATTTCACACACTGAACCAAGTTAAAATTCAGGTGCCAATAGGGAGCCAAAATACCAATCGACAGACTTTATTTGAACAAACTTTAATCTGACCCCTGTAAGGATGATGTATCCATATTCATATTACACTAAGTTGAAATTTAAGCTCCCACAAAGAGCCCAATTATATACCAATGGGACTGATTTCATCAAAGTGAATCCAACCCCTGTAAGGATTCTGTATACCATATATCAAAAGATTCTGACCAGTGCAGGGTTCCCACACCTACGAAGAAAAAAATTCCATACTTTTTCCCATACTTTTTCCAGGAACTCCTCTATTTTTTCCATACCCTTCGCAGCCATCGCAGTTTTTTTTTAACTTCTTGGGGCACCAGATAAATCAAAAATGTATCTTACAAAACACTTACATATACATGCAATGTGTTGGAGTTTAACCTCACTGCCAGTTCTCTTGAGTTTTACCACCACTTACCAAACTATTAAAATTCTTTAGTAACAAGTCAATCAACAGTTACTGTTGACTGTGCTGTGTTTTTGGGGTTTTTTTAACGTTTTAGATCCAACATAGTATGTTTTCTGGAGGCCTTAAGTCTTGTTAATGCCACTTACCCTGTATCTGAGACGTCAAAAAACTTGTCACAAACGAGACATTTTGCCTCGGACTTTGATTTGAATTTCGTGTTCCCGCTAATCTAGTGTGTATTTGGGATTTTCCAACCACATTTCTGAAAACAAACATTTCCCCATTTCCTTTCACTTAAATTTGTTGAAGGTATTGCACAATTGCTCAGCTTAGCAGATAATAAATTTCAAGTTTGTGTATTGTTTTCTTGACGTAAACAACATAAACACATTATCAGTGGGCGCAGCCATTTTGATCACAGAAATATACGGATCGATTAATGGTCGTTAATGCTCGTATCAGATTGGTTGTTTCCGTGTTGGGTTACAAACGCCTAAATTTACGAGTTTCAAAATTTGATTCAAAACAAAATAAAAACTAAAATAAAGAGAAATTCAGTAAGAAATTTGAATGTCATGAACAGCGAAAGTGGTTCTGAATACAGTTAATTAAATTTCCATACTTTTTCCATATCAATTTACATGAAAACATTTTCCATACGATTTCCAGGCCTGGAAAATGTTTTTAAAAATTAAATACTTTTTCCAGGACTTTCAGACTCACATACGAACCCTGCCAGTGGTTCTGGAGAAAAAGAGTTTTAAAGATTATTCCTCATACTGGACTAAATTAAAATTTGAGCTCCAACACAGTGACTTGGTTGGACAAGCTTAGATCTGACCTCCCCAAGGATGCTGTATACAACAAGAGGCCTGAAGCGCTCATCTTGAACAGAACACAATATAAACAGAGTCTAAGAATGAGTCTACATTAAGCAATCTATCTCCATAGGATACACTGTCAATCCTTGAGCCCGCAGGAGTGACAAAAGTAATCCGGGCATCATGCCTTTTCTTCATTTGATCATAATGTAAAATGTAGAGCTCTACTATGAAGGCCCTTGATACAAACTATGAAGATAAATCTTAGTTGCACACCTCTGGAGGGTACTGAATACAAAATTTCTAATTCTTCAGCTACATGGCCAATTCCAGGCTCCCATTTGGAGCCCAAATATTAACCCAGGCTCTCGATTTGAACAAAGTTGAATCTGACTTCCCTAGAGATGTTGTCTACCAAATATGAAAGCATTCTCACTGTTGGATATGAAGAAGAGAAATTTTAAAGAAATTTCTTCATATTGCACTAAGTTAAAATTTGGGCTACCATAGCGTGCCTAAATATTAACCTACAAATCCGATTTGAACAAATGTGAATCTGACCCCTCCTAGAGATGTTGTATACCAAATATGAAAGCATTCTCACAAGTGGATCTGAAGAAGAAGATTTTTGAAGAAATTCCCTCATATTGTTCTAAGTTAAATTTCAGGTTCCCATATGGAGCCCAAATATTAACCCAGGCACTCGAATTGAACAAACTAGAATCTGACCTCCCAAGAAGTGTTGTATACCAAATATGAAAGTATTGCGACTGGTGATCAGAAGAAGAAGATTTTTAAAGAAATTTCCTCATACTGCACTAAGTTAAACTTTGGGCTACCATAGCGAGCCCAAATATATACCTAGGGATCCAATTTGAACAAACTTGAATCTGATCCCCCCTAGAGATGTTGCATACCAAATATGAAACCATTCTGACTGGTGGATCTGAAGAAGATTTTAAAAAATTATCCCCCATACGGAACTAAGTTAAAATTTGTGCTTCCGTATGAAGCCCAAATATTAACCTAGGGACTTGGTTTGAACAATCTTGAATCTGACCTTCATAACAATGATGTACACCAATCATTAAAAGATTCTGACTGGTGGTTCTGAAGAAGATTTTGAAAGAATATTCCCCATATTACCCTAAGTTAAAATTCGGGCTCCTGTATTGAGCCCAAATATGAACGAATGGGCTTTATTTTAATAAACTTGTATCTGACCCCCCTATGAATGCTGTATACCGAATATCAAAAGATTCTGATGATTGGTTCTGGAGAAAAGATTTAAAAAAATTTTGCAAATATGCTGACACAGCATTTTTTATGCCCTCTACAGAACACCCCTAACATAACCGATGGCAATTTTTTTTTACCATTCAATCCTACTTGTCATAAGGATGCTTCATACCAAATAACAGCTCTCTGTTCTGTGTAGTTTGGGAAAATGGGCGTTTGAAAATATTTCTATTTTTAGCTCCTGGAATGCCTCTTTAGGACCATCACTAACACAAACTTTCACTGGAATTGACCCAATGGTTTTGGTGGAGAAGACCAAAACATGGTGTTGACAGACGACGGACGAATGACAGATGGAGAGTGATGAGATTAGCTCAGCCTGACTTTGTCAAGATGAGCTAAAAATCAAAAGATTCTGACAAGTGGATCTAAAGAAGAAGATTTTTTAAAGATTATTCTCCATATTGTACTAAGTTGAAATTCTGGCATGCATAGAGAGACCAATTATTAACCGATGTACTTGATCTAATCAAACTTGAATCCAATCCCTGTAAGGATTCTGTATACCATTTATCAAAAGATTCTGACCAGTGGTTCTGCAGAAAAGAGTTTTAAGATTTTTTCACATATTGAACTAAGTTGAAATTTTGGCTCCAATGGGGAGCCTAAATATTAACACAGTGACTTGGTTTGGACAAACTTAGAGCTAACCTCCCTAAGGATGCTGTATACCAAAAATCAAAAGATTCTGACAAGTGGATCTGATGAAGATGATTTTTTTAAAGATTATTCTCCATATTGCTCTAAGTTAAATTTGGGCTTACACAGAGAGACCAATTTTCAACCGATGGGCTTGATAAAAACAAACTTGAATCTGATCCTTGTAAGGATTTTGTATACCAAATATCAAAAGATTCTGACCTGCAGTTCTTTGAGAAAAACAGTTTTTAAAGATCAAGTTGAAATTCAGACTCTAACAGGGAGCACAAATATTAGCACAAATATGAACAACTTAGATCTGATCTCCCTAAGAATGTTATATACAAAATGATTCTGACTGGTGGATCTGAAGAAGGCAATTTATAAAGATATATTCCTCATATTACTCCAAGTTAAAATTCGAGGCCCCCCATGGGGAGCCCAAATATCAACTGGGGCACTTGATTTGAACAAACTTGAATGTGGCCCCTGTAAAGATGTTGTACACCAGATATTAAAATATCTGACCAGTGCTTCTGTAAAAGAAGATTCTTTAAAGAGTATGTCTCATATAGCCAAAGTTAAAACAATTTTTACAAACTGTTATTTGAACCCCTCCTCCCCCCCCCCCCCCCCCCCACCACCCCAGGGATGTTGTATACCAAAATATCACAACATTCTGATCATTGGTTCTGGAGAAGATTTTTTTTAATTTTTGCAAATATGTTGACTCAGCATTTTTTTGATCTCCTTCTGCTGTACACTATGACACAACTGGCAATGGCAAATTCTTTTTTACCTTTCCATTCGACTGGTCCTAAGGATGCTTCATACCAAATATAGAACCTTAGTGAGCACGCTCACATATCCCACGCGCCCCGATATTTCAAGCTCGGAAAATTGTAATTTTTAGGGAAAATGACCAGGGCGCATTATTTCCGCAAAAATCAGGCCGAGCAGAACAAAACGCAAAACTTGATCTGTAAGTCATTGTGGTAGACTCACATACTAAAATGGCCGTAATTTCGATAATATCTGAAAGTGTGGTTGAAAAAAAGTCCGGAAAACTGTAATTTTGATGAACTTTTCAAAGTCGAAGGGCCGTAATTTCGGTAAAAATCAGTGGAGCAGAACAAAATGCAAACTTGATCTGTAGGCCACCATGTTAGACAAACAAACCAAAAATCAGCTCAATATCTGGAAGCATGTAGAGAAAAAGCCCGGAAAACTAATTTTGATGAACTTTTCTAAGTCTATGGAGCCGTAAATTTGATAAAATCAGTGGAGTGGAACAAAACGCAAACTTGTTCTGTAGGCCACCATGTTAGACTAACATACCAAAAATCAGCTCAACATCTGGAAGCGTGTAGGAAAAAAGTCCGGAAAACTGTAATTTTGATGAACTTTTCAAAGTTCAAGGGCCGTAATTTCGGTAAAAATCAGTGGAGCGGAACAAAATGCAAACTTGATCTGTAGGCCACCATGTCAGACTAACATACCAAAAATCAGCTCAATATCTGGAAGCGTGTAGAAAAAAAGTCCGGAAAACTGTAATTTTGATGAATTTTTCAGAGTCCAAGGGTCGTAATTTTGGTAAAATCAGTGGAGCAGAACAAAATGCAAACGTGATCTGTAGGCCACCATGTTAGACTCACATACCAAAAAATCAGCTCAATATCTGGAAGCGTGTAGAAAAAAAGTCCGGGAAAACAAGTAGGACTGACTGATGGACTGACAGACTGACGGACGGACCAGTCAAAAACATTATACCCCCGCAACTTTGTTGCGTGGGGTATAAATAACAGTTCTTTGTTCCATACGGTTTGGGAAATATTGACTTTTAAAAACATTTCTATTTTTAGCTTCTGGGGTTCCATGGGGATACAGGGTACTTTTTTGCATGAATCAAGTACTTATGACTCTATAATACCACATACCAAATCTGGTTCAAATCAGCTCATCGGTTCAAAAAATATAAATTTTGGGCAGGGCCAAAAAACTTGCCCCTTCCATTACAAAAGCAAATATTGCTCTGTGAACTTCATTTGGGCAAACTTGATTCTGCACCTCAAAAGGAGGCTCAGTACCAAATATCAAGTCATTGTACCCACTGGTTCATGTGAAGATTTTTTTTTCAATTTGGGAGCATTTTCCCCCACCCCTTCCCTATGGGACTGAGCACGGTTTATTTGAACAGAAACAAAATGTGATGTTAGAACAAATAACTGAAATCTGTTCAGCAGTTTGGGAGAAAAAGGTGTGCAACAACTATGTTCAGGAATGACGAAAAAACGGACAATGGACGAGGCGACAGACAATGCACGGTCACTTTCAGTCAGGGGAGCTAACAAGAGGCCTCGGGTGAAAGATCCCCACATCATCAGGTTCCCTATAATGAATAAACTACTAAATAAGATGGAGACATCGTTTGTTGGTTTTTTACTACTTAGCCAACTCCATATCAAATAATTGTGTTCCAAAGAAATATTTTCTTATTATTTATTCCATTTACCACAGACTTAAAATTTGTGAGCATCTTGCCACTAATAAATCTCCCACAATGGGCTTGATTTAAACAAATGTCTCAGTCATCATTTCAGAGAAATTACATCTATATTATGCAAGTATCTAAGCCAGTAGTTCAAATAATTACTTTTTCAACTTAAAACCATATATCACATTGCTGAGAACTGCCCTCACTGCTCTCACCCAACTACCCCAAATCTAGATCTGTTTAAAAACTGATATGTTATATAACTTGTAAAATATAACTATCATCAGTAATAAATATGTACACTAGAATGAACATCTAGGTGGGACACAATGTCCCTGCCTACATGTTCCTGTGCAGAAGTGCCAGACTATTTACATTTTTGCAAAAGCATAGGCCATAAGAACTGTATTAATACTAGAGGTACTGTGAGCAAACTCACAAAGTGATACCCCCCGCGCCTGAAATGTATAAGTTAGATTATCTCCCCTTGGAAATGTCAGAACGGAATTATATTGCTTCATGCACATTTTCATATGGAGTTCTTCAATTGTGTAAAGTTTCATTAAAATTCGTCAAACGGTTTAGGAGGAGTTGCGCTTACAAGGATGGACAGACGGTCAGATTATCTCCCCTTGGAAATGTCAGAACGGAATTATATTGCTTCATGCACATCTCCATATGGAGTTCTTCCATTGTGTAAAGTTTCATGAAAATTCTTCAAATGGTTTAGGAGGAGTTGCGCTTACAAGGATGGACAGACGGACAGATGGACACACGGACGGACAGGGTGATTCCTATATACCCCCCCCCCCCCAAACTTTGTTTGCGGGGGGTATAATAAAAGCTGAAGATAGGACCAAACCTTCATACTGTTACAACCAGTCAGTGCCTGAAATTTCAGATCATTATGCAAAAAAAAACAAACCCAAAGGCATTGCTTGAAGGACCCCCTTTTACAGGAAAGAAAAGGCTGAAAATTGAAGGTGGCTTTCTTTTGTAATCATACAAAAATCTTTGAAATTTCATTATACCAATAAACCCAAAATGTGCAGTGCAGAAGCCGAAATATAATTTCAATGCAATAACTATGGAATTACCAGTGCTAGGAGTGTAAAAATGAAACTTTACATTCAATTTGTGGTTATCAGGAAAACTAAATTGTCAAAATTTGAATTCATCTGCCAAGACTGGAGAAAACAAATAAAATAGTTCAGGTTTCCCAACCGATCTTAAATTACCACGCATGACTATATCTGAACATACTTCAAACAAGAGGCCCCAAGGGCCTGAGAGCGCTCACCTGACACAGACAACTATCAACGAGGATCCTGATTTGAACTAGTAATGAACCGATAATCGGAAATCGAAACCAGCTGATTATGACAACTGGCAGTTAAAAACCGACTGTTTCCAGTTATTCTATATTTAACTCTATTATTAAAATCTCTGATATCTGGCCATTTCAGTAAAGTTTCCCCATTAAAAACGTGTGTGTAGTGCATATCAGAATATTTAGGGATTTGCAGACCCGTGATATTACAGAATTTACCATCTGCAATCAGTACGAGATCGCTACTATTCCCAGCTGATTGAAGTCACCGGTCTTCAATCAACGTACTGTACAATGTTGCATTGGATACATGTGTAAATAAAATGTGTTCAGCCGCTAGTCAGTAGTACTTCATGATGCAAGGATCACAATACAATAAGAAATGAAAATTGGAGAAAAACTAAAAAGAACACACTCTTTTTTCGATGGTAGATGATTGTTACGCAACATGCAAGTCACAAACATGTTTTCAGTTTGTCAAGTTCATTTTTTAATTCAGTTACCTCCCTTGGTGTAAACACTGAAGAAACGCATCAAGGGAGGTAACAAGATGAACAATGAACATTAAATAATATATTCCGACGTCGCGTGAACAATGTGCCATACAACTTCACAACACACATTAACATCAAAATTATGTGTGCTCAGTATCTTCCTGGTTAATATAGCCAAGTGTATTGTATCCTTACACAAAACCATATTAACACTATTTACCAGAATAACACACAATCATCACAAGAGAACAATATCGTGTGATTGTATCGTTCATAACGATCTTCCCCCAACCCAACTTCCAAAAATGCAAATATTATTTTGGCTAATATTGCCCAGCACTAAACATGCATACTCTGAGAACTTATGTGGTATTAAGCTTTCGTAACTGGTGATTTATCAATGAAATACAGCAGTATGATAGGCACTAACAGATTTTCTTCTGGGTCCTATTTCAACCATCGAAATCGAATTGGCAGAGAAATAATTGGTAATCGGTTCATAGCAAGTTTTGATAATCAGTTCACTAATCACTCGGGCCCCATAAGAAAACAATATACCAAATATCAAAACATTCTGACCTGTTGATCTGAAAAAAAACAGAGGCTCAAGTGAGCCTATAAACGCTCACCTGGCTCAAGTTGTCAAAAGAGATGAGTGTATCAGTAAGTGATCGGCAACAAGAGCAATTTTTTTTATTTGCTATGACACCAACCAAAGACAACTTTTTGGCCATTTATTTCTGCTGGACCTTGGAAAGCTTTCTAGCAAGCTCTGTTCTGTGAATTTTTGTTTTGTTTTCAACTGCTGTGGTTCTCTCTACCTCTGCCCCCCCCCCCCCTCCCCCCCACCAAAAAAAAAATTCTGACATAAATGAAATACCTGCGACCCAGTTATATACTACATGACAAATATGGTTCACATCTGCCCATTCAATTTGAAAATAGAAATTTTGAGTGTAGCCCATAATTTGGGAGTCCAAATTTTGACTTACTGAGTTTCTTTGAAAAAAAGTGAATCTGCATCACTAAAGTAACTTCCAAACAAGAAATCTAAGCATTATTGCAAGTGGCTTATAAAAAGAGGATTTTAAAAGCTTATTAGGCTTATGGAGCATTAACTCCACCCAAAGGGATGTAGTAATTTGGAGGGAAAAATCAGAAGAGTAAATTCCACCAGCCTGAAGATGGCAGCAGCTTCATTTGAACAAAGGAGAAAAGGTTTACTCCAAAGATGGTCTGTGCCATAAATGAATGAATTTGGCCCAGTGGTTTTAAAGAATAAGAAAGATTTCAAACTAGAGAAACAGAATTTTTCTGCCACCAGTATATTCAAGTCTGTTCGAAAATGGTTAAAGCATCAAAAATAAACAAGAAGAAAGAGAAATTATGGAGGCTTATTTTGAGGAGTAAAATAATTTTGAAAGAAATCAGAAACAGGTTTTCATTAACAGTATTACATGAAATAAAATCTTTGGAACCAACATTGAAGCCTTGAGAGGGTTAAAGACATTCATACAGGAATCAGATAAATGTTTCCAAGAAACCAGGTAAAAAAACATGTGGACGAAATGAAAGGGTTCAACATAAAATAAAATCTTTGAAAAACACACTGAAGTCTTGAGAGGGTTAAATTAAAGATATGCATACAGGAATCAGATAAATGTTTCCAAGAAACCAGAAAAAACATATGTGCGCAGCAGTGAAAGGGTTCAACATGAAATAAAATCTTTGGAAAAACACACTTAAGTCATGAGAGGGTTAAATTATAGATATTCATACAGGAACCAGATCAATTTTTTTTCCCAAGGAAACAGAAAAATACATGTGCACAGCATTGAAAGGATTTTGATCCTGGCATCAATAAAAATCTTTGGAACCCACATTGCAGTCTTGAGAGGGTTAAATTAAAGACATGCATAAAGGAATCAGACAAATGTTTCCAAGAAACATGAAATGAAAGCATCAATGACACTGCAGCACAACTTGTGTAAGACATGTACATGTATAGTATGTGACACAGCAATGACACAAATCTAGGTAATGACCTGATAACAAAGGTACATGTAAAGTATTGTAAAGGTCTGTACATAAATACTGACCGTAGCATGTAACAAATGTACAGGTAAAGTATTGTAAAGGTAGGTGACAGTTAGATATCTCTAGCCAGAAGCCGTATTGAAATGTGCACTTACTGACTATAAGTAGCACTGAATAAATCAAAGTTTGTCTAACTGGCCGCCATCTTGAAATTTTGGACCGCACTTAAAAACAATCGTTCTCATCCCAACGTGATAACAAAGGTACCTAAGAAGTTTCATGAAGATCTGTTCATAAATACAGCCTCTAGCCTGAGTCGTACTGCCATGTGTACTGTGCATAAGTAGCACTGAATAAATCAAAGTTCATCTAATTTGCATAATTTATGCACAAGAAAAAACCCTGTAAAAACCTGAATTGTATGTGATGTATTCCATGTTACTAAACATTCATACAAAAATTTATTCAAATCAGAGCCTTCATATAAAAGTTCTGTACAAAAAACTGATTGCACCTAATTTCGGTATAAAATGGTAGCAGGCAGCCATCTTGAATTTCAGACCACACCAAAAAAAACACTCGTTCTCGTCCCAAGGTGATAACAAAGGTACCCAAGAAATTTCGTGAAGACCGGTTCATAAATACAGCCTCTAGCCCGAGCCATATTGATCATTGCACTTACTGTGTATAAGTAGCACTGAACAAAAGTTCATCCAATTTGCACAATTTCTGCATGAGAAAAAAACCTGTATTATATGCGATATATTCCATGTACTAAACATTCATTCACAATTTCATTCAAATCAGAACCTTCATACAGAAGTTCTGTACAAATGAAAGTGTCAATGACACTGTAGCTTAACTTGTGTGTTGTGTTTGATGAAAAGGATAATGTTCAATGTTTATGAAAGGATTATGAAATAAGACAAGAATTGTGATAATTGGGAATATGTTCATTTCTGTTCCCTGTGTGCTATGTTTATGATAAAAATAATATGAGGTGTACACTGTACTAAAGAGCTGAGGGGTGGGTTAATATGACCTCACAGTTAATGTATGTGGCCTTCACAGTTAACGTATATCAACAAAAGTTACCAAGTTACAGTGAAATTATTCCAAAACGAGTCATCCTATCAAATTACATTAAAATCCCCTCATAAATATGGCCTGTAGACTGTGCTAAAGGTTTTCGGGCTTTGGGCCCCTGTAGCCATCAGTTTCCCAATTGCGTCCTTAGGGGACGTTCTCATATAGACATTATATGAAGTCAACCTACCAAGTTACAATGAAATCCCTTAATAAATATGACCTGTAGACTGTGCTAAAGGTTTTCGGGCTTCAGGCTCGGGCAGCCATCATGGTTGAATGATCGTAACCGAAGGGGACAATCTCATCTGGGCATCATCTGGAGTGATCCTGCGAAGTTACAATGAAATCCCTTCATAAATATGACCTGTAGACTGTACTCAAGGTTTTTGGGCTTCGGGCACCTGTAGCCATCACAGTTGACCAATCACGACCAAAAGGGGATGTCATCATCTAGCATATATGGAGTCAACCTAATAGTTTACAATGAAATCCTTCCATAAATATGACCTTTTACCTATACTAAAAAGGTTTTTGGGCTCGGGCACCCATCAAGGCTGAATGATCGCGATCAAAATGGGATGTTCTCATCTAGACATTATTTGAAGTCATCCTACCAAGTTACAATGAAATCCCCTCATAAATATGACCTGTAGACTGTGCTAAAGGTTTTTGGGCTTCGGGCACCTTTAGCCGTCACAGTAGCCCAATCATGTCCAAAAGGGGACGTTCTCAACTGGACATTATATGAAGTTAACCTACCAAGTTACAATGAAATCCCTTCATAAATATGACCTGTAGACTGTGCTAAAGCTTTTCGGGCTTCGGGCTCGGGCAGCCATCATGGCTGAATGATCGCAACCATAGGGGACAATCTCATCTGGGCATCATCTGGAGTGATCCTAAGAAGTTACAATGAAATCCCTTCATAAATATGACCTGTAGACTGTGCTCAAGGTTTTCGGGCTTCGGGCACTTGTAGCCATCACAACTGACCAATCACGACCAAAAGGGGATGTCATCATCTAGGCATTACATGGAGTCAACATAACAGGTTACAATGAAATCCTTCCATAAATATGACCTTTTGCCTATGCTAAAGATTTTTAGGCTTGGGCACCCATCGAGGCTGCATGATCGCGATCAAAATGGGACGTTCTCATCTAGACATTATTTGGAGTCATCCTACCAAGTTACAATGAAATCCCTTCATAATTATGACCTCTAGACTGTGCTAAAGGTTTTCGGGCTTTGGGCCCCTGTAGCCGTCACAGTTGCCCAATCATGCCCAAAAGGTGACTTTCTCATCTAGACATTGTATGAAGTCAACCCACCAAGTTACAATGAAATTCCTCAATAAATATGACCTGTAGGCTGTGGTAAAGATTTTTGGGTTTTGGGCTCGGGCAGTCATCACGGTTGGCAGATCATGCCCAAATGAGGAAATTCTCATCTAGACATCATAAGGAGTCATTCTACCAAGTTGTAATGAAATCCCTCCACATTAAACATGACCTGCAGACTGTGCTAAAAGTCTTTGGGTTTCGGGCTTGGGCAGCCATCACGGTTGATAGATCATGCCCAAAAGGGGACGTTCTCATCTAGGCATTATACAGAGGCATCCTACCAAGTTAAAATGAAATCCCTTCATAAATACGACCTGTAGACTGTGCTAATGGTTTTGGGGTTTTGGGCTCGGGCAGCCATACCGGTTGCACGATCGCGACCAAAAGGGGACGTTCTCATCTAGACATGACCCCAAACCTGCATATGAAATTTCGTGACGTTCAGACAAGAACTGCGGGGTGTAGCCCGTGCTAAAGGAAAATGTGAACAGACGTCACAGACTAACAGACTCACAGACTTCTGCACGCGTGATGGCAATAGCTTATCTTGACTATGTCAAGTTAAGCTAAAAACTGATTGTATCTAATTTCGGTAAAAAATGGCCACCAGCAGCCATCTTCAATTTTGGGCCACACCCAAAAACACTCATTCTTGTCCCAAGTGATAACAAAGTTACTGAAGAAGTTTTGTGAAGATCGGTTCATAAATACAGCCCCTAGCCCGAGCAGTATTTTTTTTTTGTTTTTGACATGTGTACTTCTTGTGTATGAGCAGAATTGAATAAATCAAAGTTCATCTAATTTGCATAATTTCTGCACGAGAAAAAACACGTATTATATGTGATGTATTCCATGTTACTAAACATTCATATAAAAATTTATTCAAATCACAACTTTCATACAGAAGTTCTGTAAAAATGAAAGTGTCAATGACACTGTAGCTCAACTTGACAAACTTGAACTTGGTAAGTTATAAGTGAAATGGCAAAATTGAAGTTCATTGGTACCAGTTCATTGAAGGTCATTGCCAGTGGCAACATTTTTTGACGGAAATCGAAGAAAATTGATAGCTCCCATCCAGAGGTAACCCCAAACAAGCTTACAAAGTTTCAAACAGATCTGATCATAAATGTGCCCTGTAGGGCATGCCCAAGGAATATATTGATGCTTGACTAAACTTAGTTCAAAGGTCAGTGCCAGCGGCAACATTTTTTGATGGAAATGGAAGAAAATCAATAGCTCCCATCTAGAGGTTACTCCAAACAAGCATGCCAGATTTCACAGCAATCCAATCAGAAATCTGCCCTGTAGGGTGTGCCAAAGGGAAATATTGAGGTCTGACTAAACTAAGTTCTAAGAACGTTGGCCACGGCAACATTTTTTGACAGAAATTGAAGAAAATCGATAGCTCCCATCTAGAGGTAACTCCAAACAAGCATACCAAGTTTCAATATGATCCAATAATAAATGTGCCCTCCTGGGTGTGCCAAGGGGAAATTTTGATGCGTAACTGCACAAAGTTCATCAAAGGTCGTTGCCTGCGGCAACATTTCTTGGCAGATATCGACGAAAATCGATAGCTCCCATCCAGAGGTAACCCCAAACAAGCATACCAAGTTTCAAACCCATCTGATCAAAAATGTGCCCTATACGGCGTGCCAAAGGAATAGATTGATGCCTGACTAAACTAAGTTCAAAGGTCGTTGCCAGCGGCAATATTTTGTGATGGAAATGGAAGAAAATCGATAGCTCCCGCCTAGAGGTCGACCCAAACAAGTGTGTCAAGTTTCAAAGCAATCCGATCATAAATGTGCCCTGTAGGATGTGCCAAAGGGAAATATTGAGGTCTGACTAAACTAAGTTCTAAAATGTTGGCCGCGGCAACATTTTTTGACGGAAATTGAAGAAAATCGATAGCTCCCATCTAGAGGTCACCCCAAACAAGCAAACCAAGTTTCAAAATGATTTGATCATAAATGTGACCCATGAGGTGTGCCAAAGGAAATTGTGGCCGTACGTACGCCCGGACGTATGTACGCCGACGGACGAGAAGTGATGGCAATAGCTCAGCTTGACTTTGTCATGTTGAGCTCAAAATGCAAAAGTAATGAAGTTTGAAATGCAACTTTTGTAAAATGGCACAGGCCAGTTTCAGTTGTTATGTTGGGTAAAAACTTAAGCATCTATATGAGAATATAAATTATTAGAAAAAAAAAAATTTGCAATTAGCCGACCGTAACATGAACTAAACCATTTATTTTGTTTTTTGCCTTATAATTTTTGGGAATGAAATTTCCATCTTGCACACATGAAGTGAAACAAATACAAAATTAAATTTCCAAATACAGAAATGTTTCAGAATCAAGCCTCCAAGCCAATAAAAATTAATGATGTGCCATTCAAAATATTCAGAGGTGGACAATTTATGTTAACTAGAGTTTTGATGAAAATGATTTGAAAGACACCTTTGAAAAATATTTTTTTAAATTAAAAAATTAAGATTTGTTAACCAATGTCCCAAAATTAAATTATTAACTGAAATGTCTTGCTGATAAATTCAGATATTCAAGTGATTTTTGGCATATAAATATTATATGGGGCTTCTTCTTTTGGATGACTGGCATCTAAAACAAGCAAATTCAGTGAATTCATGTCTCCCGCTGGGCAGAAGTTTCAAGGGGAATTAATGCATCCAGTGGAATATAGTTGAGTTGCAAGTGGAAGTTATTTAGAAGAGACAGAACAGACAGTGTTTCAGACAGTGGTTATCAGATTTATTTTCACGGAGGTCACTGTCAAAGCAAGTAAAGTGATGTGGAGTATAACTGTGAGAATCACTAAAAATTAAGACTGTATGATAAGACATATTACATTAAACTGATGTGAAAAGTAATCCATATATGAAATTTCATTGAAAACGGTTGACTCTAAGGAACGTTAAGAGTCTGGAAACCATCAGCCAATCAAATTTAAGCAACCTAATAAAATATGCACGGAAAATGCCCATGTTCGAACTTGGACCCAAAATTGATGAAAGTGATCTACTACCCAAATTTCATCAAAATCGACTGACTGTAAGGAAAGTTAGAGTCTGGAAACGAAAAACATGGAAGGTGTGCACTTACTGTGTATTAGTAGTAGCACTGAATAAATAAATAAGTTTCCCTAATTTGCATAATTTTCGCACGAGAACAAAACCCGTATTATATGTGATGTATTGCATGTTACTAAACATTCATACAAACATTTATTCAAATCCGAACTTTCAAAAGGAAGTTCTGTACAAAAAACTGATTACACCCAATTTCGGAACAAAATGGCCACTGGTGGCCATCTTGAATTTTGGACCAAACCCCAAAACATATATTCTTGTCTCACAATGATAACAAAGATACCCAAGAAGTTTCGTGAAGATCGGTTCATAAATACGGCTTTTAGTCCGAGGTGTGCTGATGCAAGGGGCAGACGGCCAGGCAGATGGACAGATTTTTGGTACAAAATTTTCCACATTCGAACTTGATGAAAGTAATCCATATTTGAAATTTCATTGAAATCGGTTGATTTTAAGGAAAGTTAGAGTCTGGAAACCGTCAGCCAATCAAATTTCAGCAACCTAATTAAATATGTGCGGAAAATGCCCATATTCAAATGTAGATCCACAATTGATGAAAGTAATCTACAACCCAAATTTCATTGAAATCCGGTCACTGTAAGGAAAGTTAAGAGTCTGGAAATGAAAAACATGGAAGGATGGAAGGACACCCCGAATTTAATATCTCCCATTTTTTTCAAAAAGCGGGAGACAATAAAGGGCAAAACAAGGAAATTATGAAAAATGATCAGAATAAAAACAGGGTTTTCACCTTTGTGCTATTATTAAAGTTTTAACCCCCATCCAACATGTCAGTTACTGAGCTGTGAAGCAAATTTGACATACAAACTCTATCAGTTTTCCACAGGTTACTTCCATATTGAGCCTCTGTAACCTGTAACTGGAAAGAGCTTATTCAGTGAGAGGTCTTAACCTTTTCAACATGAAATACCACTTTTCCGATCCATGATCATGCTACGTCAATGGCTGGGCATTAGATCTGTGTGGCAGATCAATCATTATTTTCAACAAACAGACCTAAATATTAATTGGTATATCCCCAAATAATGAATATGGACTCTTCTAAGTGATGAAATTGAGCCGACTGGAAAATACCATCAGGGTTCAAAGGGATTTAAGCTTTGGTTTTTAACTGGTTGAGAGCTGGATTACTTTTGGTGGTCTGAAATTGTTGTTCAAAATTTGTATTATTACATTTTATTGGTGAGTGGCCACAGGCACTCTCCAATAAATTGTAATAAAACAAATTTATATGAACAAAATATTATTTGAATTTGACTGAATTTGAAACATGAGCACAGAAAATATTCTCTTATGCTCTGATACCGTCATTTTTGAGAAAGCTCTGATAATGGCTTCTAGCCCTCAACCAGTTAAAAAAAAAGAACACTTTGTGAAATCAGGGAGAAATTTGATGTGCTGACAGTACAAAGACTTTAAATTCTTACCACTGAAAATACATTATTATTCTTATGTTTATTGGTGAGTAAGGCCTCTTTCAGCATCTATGGCTATATCATGACTACAAAACAAGTATGATGTAAAATTTAGCCAATTATTTATACCAATGATGCACACAAACTAGAGAACTTCCATTCAAGGGACTGATTGACATGTAGGCCCCTATTTTACCAGTAAAAACAACAGTAAACAACCACTGTTCGACATCTTGGGGTTCCGACAGGGATTATTATTCACCAAAACTGTGGGACATATTCAATTTTAATCAAAGAAAGGGAGAATAATAGGACAATGCTCATTTACTGTCAAAATAATGGGTTTTAAGGCAAATTAAAATGAGAGAAATATTATATTAAATATCATAAAGGACTACTCGAAAGCAAGTAATTTTATAATATAATTTCATGCTTGAAGGTTTCTTTTTCGACACAGATGTGGCAGAATCAAGAATAACACTTTTTGACAAATCTATCAAAGCCATAAGATGTAAAAGGCTGCCCGGCCGGACCACCCACCCCCCCCCCCCCACCCCCCCCCCCCCCCCCCCCACCCCCAAAAGTGTGCAATTCAAAGTAGTTGAAAAAAAATTGAATTTTTTTAAGTCAAAAAAGGGACTTAACTCTAGTCTGCCTGACCAAAACCCCGATTTGAACCTGACTTGTATTTTATGTTGATACACCTACACAGCAAATGTTATTTGAATCGCTCAACAGCAACTAAAGTTATCATCGGGAAACCAAAAAAAATTGAAGTTTCAAAGTCGAAAAAGTGGCATAACTTTGGCAAAAAAGGTCTGGCCACACCCCAATTCGAACTCGACCTGTATTTTACGATGATACACCTGTATACCAAATTTCATTTGATTTGGCCAACTATACCTGAAGTTAACATTGGGAAACAAATGAAAGTGTCAATGACACTGTAGCTCAACTTGTCAAGACAAAGACATGTACATGTATAGTATGTGACACAGCAATGACAAACATCTAGGTAATGACCTGATAACAAAGGTACATATAAAGTATTGTAAACGGTCTGTACATAAATACTGACCGTTGCCTGTAACAAATGTATAGGTAAAGTATTGTAAAGGTGGGTGACAGTCAGATGCTGAACTAGAAAAAATCTTTGAGTCCCAGAGTGGGTCTGACTGAACCCCAAAATATTTGTTCTCATAGCACAGTGATAACAAAGGCACCCCAAAACACACTCGTTCCTGTCCCAAGGTGAAAACAAAAGTACTCAAGAAGTTTTGTGAAGATCAGTTCATAAATACGAGCTGTATAGAACTTGTGACAAAAAACTGATTGGACCTAATTTCAGTACAAAATGGCCACTGGCAGCCATCTTGAATTTTGGACCGTACCCAGAAACACTCATTCTCATCCCAAGGAGATAACAAAGGTACCCAAGAAGTTTTGTGAAGATCGGTTCATAAATACAGCCTCTACCCTGAGCCGTATTGACATGTGTGCTTACATTGTGTAAGTTGCACGGAATAAATCAAAGTTCATCTAATTTGCATAATTTCTGCATGAAAAAAAAACCCTTACAATATGTGATGTATTCCATGTTACTAAACATTCATACAAAAATTTATTAAAATCAGAACTTTCATACAGAAGTTCTATACAAAAGACTGATTGCACTAATTTTGGTACAAAATGGCTGCTGGTGGCCATCTTGAATTTCGGACCACACCCAAAAACACTCGCTCTCATCCCACGGTGATAACAAAGGTACCCAAGAAGTTTCGTAAAGATTGGTTCATAAATACGGCCTCTAGTCTGAGCTGTATAGAAGTTGTGTACAAAAAATTGATTAGACATAATTTCGGTACAAAATGGCCACTGGCAGCCATCTTGAATTTTAGACCGCACCCAGAAACACTCGTTCTTGTCCCAAGGTGATAACAAAGGTACCCAAGACATTTCGTGAAGATCAGTTCATAAATACAGACTCTAGTCTGAGCCGTATTGACATGTGTACTTACTGTGTGTAAGTCGCACTGAAAAAATCAAAGTTCATCTAATTTGCATAATTTCTGCACGAGAAAAAAACCTGTATTATATGTGATGCATCCCATGGTACTAAACATTCACACAAAAAAATTATTCAAATCAGGGCTTTCATATGGAAGTTCTGTGCAAAAATCTGATTGCACCTAATTTTGTACAAAATGGCTGCCATCGGCCATCTTGAATTTCGGACCGCACCCAAAAACACTCGTTCTCGTCCCACGGTGATACCAAAGGTACCCAAGAAGTTTCGTAAAGATCGGTTCATAAATACGGCCTCTAGCCCGAGCCGTATTGGCATTTGCACTTACAGTGTTGAAAGTAACCCCAAAAAACATCAAAATTAGTCTAATTTGCACAATTTACGTACGAGAAAAAAACCCGTATTATATGTGATGTATCCCATGGTACTAAACATTCATACAAAAAATTATTCAAATCAGAGCTTTCATATGGAAGTTCTGTACAAAAAACAGATTTCTGCATCGTCGGTACAAAATGGCAGCTGGCAGCCATCTTGAATTTCGGACCGCACCCAAAAACACTCGTTCTCGTCCCACGGTCATAACAAAGGTACCCAAGAAGTTTCGTAAAGATCGGTTCATAAATACGGCCTCTAGCCCGAGCCATAGCAGCTTGGCACTTACAGCTCTGAAAGTAACACTAAATAAATCAAAGTCAGTCTAATTTGCATAATTTACGCACGAGAAAAAAACCCGTATTATATGTGATGTATCCCATGGTACTAAACATTTATACAAAACTTTATTCAAATCAGAACTTTCATACAGAAGTTCTGTACAAAAAACTGATTTTTTGCATCATCGGTACAAAATGGCCACTGGCAGCCATCTTGAATTTCGGACCACACCTAAAAACACTCGTTCCCCGTCCCAGGGTCATAACAAAGGTACACAAGAAGTTTCGTAAAGATCGGTTTCCTAAATACGACCTCTAGCCCGAGCCATAGCCAATTGTTGACGTACGGACAGACGGACAGACGGCCAGACGGACAGACGGACGACGGACGACGGGCCATGACAATAGCTCAAATTTGACTTCGTCAAAGTTGAGCTAAAAATCTGATTTCATTAATTTTCGGTACAAAATGGTTGCCGGTGGCCATCTTGAATTTTGGGCTGCACCCCAAAACACTCGTTCACATCCCATGGTGATAACAAAGGTACCCAAAAAGTTTAGTTTTGTAAAGATCAGTTCATAATACACCCTCTAGCCAGAGCCATATAGAAGTTCTGTACAAAAAACTGATTGTACCTAATTTCGGTACAAAATGGCTGCCGGCAGCCATCTTAAATTTTGGACCGCACACAAAAACACTTGTTCTCGCCCCAAAGTGATAACAAAGATACCCAAGAAGGTTTGTGAAGATCGGTTCATAAATACAGCCCCTAGCCCGAGCCGTATTGACATGTGTACTTAGTGTGTATGAGTAGCACTGAATAAACCTGTATTATATGTGATGTATTCCATGTTACTAAATATTCATACAAAAATTTATTAAAATCAGAACTTTCATACAGAGAAGTTCTGTACAAAAAACTGACTGCACTAATTTCGGTACAAAATGGCTGCTGGAGGCCATCTTGAATTTTGAACCGCACCCCAGAACACTCGTTCTCGTCCCACCGGTGATAACAAAGGTACCCAAGAAGTTTCGTAAAGATCGTTTCATAAATTCGGCCTCTAGCCCAAGCCATACTGAATTGCTGACAGACGTTCAGACGGACGGATGGACAGACAGACGGACAACGGGTCATGGCATAACCTCAAAGTTGAGCTAAAAAAAACATATGTGCACAGAACTGAAAAGGGTTCAACATGAAATAAAATCTTTGGAAAACACACTGAAGTCATGAGAGTTAACCCGGTTAAATTGAAGGTTTTCATACATGACTCAGATAAATTTTTCCTCTGCCACTTATTTAGGCACCGACAAAAAAAGTTTTCATTACATAAAGTTAAAACAATAACACAGAACTTGTATTTGACAGCTGACAGGAGTTTCCCCTGTCTTTTGTTTACATAAGTGATTGATAATAGTAAACAGTCTGACGCACACTTAACAATTTGTACAGAAAAAATATTACTGCAAAATGCTGACTTTTTTGATTGCCTCCTACCACACACCCTAACATAACCAAGGGCAATGTTTTTTAACTATTCCGTACTACTGGTACTAAGGTTCTTTCATACCAAATAACTATTCTCTGCTCTGTGTGGTTTGGGAAATATAGGCTTTGGAATTTTTTCCCGTTTTTAGCCCCTGGAGTTGCCAAGGGGCTGTGAAACAAATTTTGGGGTGCCTCAATCAATTACTTAGGATCCCCTTATACTACATGCCAAATTTGGTTAAAATTGGCCCACTGGTTCTTGAAACAGAAATTTTTGGCAGAGCCCAAAATGGATATGCCACAACAGAGAGCCCAAATATTGACCTATCAACTCAGGGGTGCAGGAATTCAAATTTAGCATAACCTGAAAACCGGTTATGCAAATTCTTTTTTGCATAACCCAATTTTTTTTTGCATAACCCATTGTAGATGCCGAAGACATCTACAGCGAGAGCCGAAGGCACGAGCAGATTTTGAGGGGTATGGGAAGGTTCTCACCCCAGAAAAATTTTGAAATGTGCTATCAATGAAGCCTTCAGATGGCTTTGGGGCTGAAAATTCACTTTATTTTTTGGTCACCAAAATCACTTTTTTTAACCCTTTACCCAACGAATCGCCCGCATCCGCCCGCGTAATATGCAAATTCAGCAGTTGAAAAAATATTATTTTTCAAAAAATTTCAACAAAACCATATCATGTGACCCCTCGTTGGAACGAGCTCGTTGAGCTCGTTCCAACGAGGGGTCACGTGATATGGTTTTGTTGAAATTTTTTGAAAAAAATTAAAAAATGATATTTAAAATAATAAATTTTGATATTGTCTGCGTTGGGTAAAGGGTTAAACAGCATGTTTCAAATTTTCATGATTGTTACATGTACTAACTTGGAAATTTTATTTTTAAACAAGCTTTGATATTGACAAACATGAAACTGCTAAGAAATGTGTTTTTGCTTCAATAGCATTCATTGTCGAATGTGATGCGGGTGACAACGGTGGCTTTGCAGATGAACCAGAAGCTGAGTCTGTTTGCTTGGTCATTGTGTTGGAATTAATATTACATGCTTGTGTTGTGTCACTGCTGGAGAGTTTGTTCTTCGGGGTCAATGCAAATTCATGCAATGAACCAGGTTTGCAGTGCCTTGAAACATTTGCGCGATGCACATAATTCACGCCGTCAAATGTACGTTTTTCACATTGTTCAGGGCACTGCCTTTCAACCCTCTTAATTTCGCTTCCTTCTGTATATAATCCCACATTTCGTTGCATATTGTACAACGTGAGTTTTCAATTTCCTGTTCTCATTGAGATCATATAAAAATAGTTTGGAACTTGACCACTTTTTAAAAGTATTTTCGTTCTCAGGCTCTTGCTTATTTGCCATTTTGAAAATTCACGGTACACGTGTTTTTTTATTTACTATAAAAGCCGGGTATATTCTGTTTATACAATCATGTTTTCACTGATAACCACTTTTATGTGGATCGCAAAACACGATTCACTGATAACCACTTTTATGTGGATCGCAAAACACGATTGTAGAAATAGTCTATACCTATTGACCAATCGGCGATGGCATCATGCGTATTGTGTGAAAATTAAATCACATATTTATTTGTCATGACAACCCAGCCACTTCGAAAAACAATAAAACCCAGTCCCAGCTTGTCGACTCAATCCGACTGTGGTCAATGCACATTGCTTTTAACTGATAAATAATAACGAAACACCCAAACTTGGAGAATTTTTATTTCATTAAAATCATGTAAATGCAGACAATTTTTATTGAATGCAAATAACAACATGCATGATTTATTTCTGGGCACATCAAAGTGGGTAGGCAAAATTTGAAGAACGGAAACACGGTTTTGCCAATTGCAGTTTGCACGAACGATGCATGAACGAAACGGTCATTTGTGCAATTTCTGCACCCCTGCAACTTCCCTTGAACAAACTTTAATCTTCTATACCAAAGGATGCTCCATACCAAATATCAAGGCATTCCCTCTGATGGTTCATGAGAAGATTTTAAACGTTTTTAAGCTTTTGGGGCATAAACCAGACCCCGAATATGGCAGCTGCTTCATCTGAACAAAATACAAAGGGTATACACCATAGATGGTCTGTGTAATATATGTTTGAATTTGGCCTAGTGGTTGCGAAGAAGTAAAGTTCGCAAAAAGTTAACGGACGACGGACGCCGGACTTAAGTGATGACAATAGCTCACAATGGCTTGCAGTTAGGTGAGCTAAAAAGATTTTCTCATATTTGAACTAAGTTATAATTCGGGCTCCCACAGAGAGCTGAAATATGAACCCAGGGACTTGGCTTGAACAAACTTGAATCTCACCTTCCCAATGATGCTGTATACCAAATATCAAAAGATTCTGACTACTGGATCTAAAAAATTTTTTTTTTAAGGCATATTCCTCATATTGAACTAAGCTATAATTTGGGCTCCCACAGGGAGCCCAAATATAAACCCAGGGCCTTGGCTTTAACAAATTTGAATCTCACCTCCCTAAGGATACTGTATACAAAATGTCAAAAGATTCTGACTGGTGGATGAGAAAAAGAAGATTTTTAAAGAATGTTCCTCATATTGAACTAAGTTATAATTCAGTCTCCCACAGGGAGCCCAAATATGAAATCAGAGACTTGGCTTGAACAACTTGAATCACACCTCCCAAAGGATGCTGTATACCAAATATCAATACATTCCAATTGCTGGATCATCAGAAGATTTTTAAAGAAAATTCCTCAGTCTGAACTAAGTTATATTTCGGCTCCCACAGGGAGCCCAACTATGACCCAGAGACCTGGATTGAACAAACTTGAACCCCCCCTCTCCCCCCCCCCCCCCCCCCCCCCCCCCCCCCCCAAGAATGCTGCATACCAAATATCAAAAAATTCTGATTGGTGGAGCTGAAGAAGATTTAAAGAATATTCCTGATACTGCACTAATTTAAACATTTGGGCTCCCATAGAGAGCCCAAATATGGACCCAGGGATTTGATTTCAACAGACATGTGAAACAATCTTCCAAAGATGTTATATGTGAAATCTGAAAGCTTTTGGAGCAGTGGTATGGGAGAAGAAGAGTCTTAAATGTTTCCCCATTACCACAGTGTTAAACAAGAGGCCCCACGTGGCCTTAATCGCTCACCTGACAAAGTGACTCTAAGAAGTATTTTAGGTCACCTTCACCATGTCATGCCTCATCAACATTAACTGGTTGAGTGATAGATTTTGTTTGAAGTTCAACATTTGTTACCTAAAATTAGTTTTATTTAAAATCATTGGTGTGTGGTCAATCTCCAATGATTTTTAATAAAGCAAATTTATCTCTGCAGACAAACTGGTTTAGCATGAAGCACAAACAAGGAATGTGAAGAGATAGCCTTGGACATCTCTCCCCAACTGTGGATATCTTCCATGTGCTACATGTATTATTTGCATGCAAGAAAACAAAAATTTTCACAAATTTTATTTTTTTTTTATCATCATTGGAACAAGCTCAAACAGCTTATTCCAATAGGGGTATGGGAAGATCAGGTATATTTTTGAGACAGAAATGTGAATATATAAATAATGGTGTTGTTTTGTGAATGATGCTGGAGAATTTTGCGTAAAGATATGGTAAATGGTTTGTTCTAGATACAGAATGATGCAAAAGTATTTAAATTTGATTAGGCAAGTTGTTCCTATAATGCATTTAAAAATTGAAGTAACTGTTTTTTTTGCTGACGAACTTTTAGATGTGTGTGTCTGTGTTTGTGTGTGTGTGGGTGTGTGTGTTTGTGTGTGTGTGTTTGTGGGGGGGGGGCGGGGGGGGGGGGGGGGGGGGGGGGGGGGGTAAGAGTGTTCTTGCAAACAAAATTCCTGAATAAATGGAAAATTTTATTTTTTGTGTGAAAGACATAGTGCGTGAATGTTGATTGGAACAAGCTTAGAGAGCTCATTTTAATGTGAAGTCATAAAGCTGTGTTTTACGTACGAAATTCTGGAATAACTAAAAAAATTGCTTTTTTGACTCAAAAAGCATGGTGTGCGACCTCTCATTGGAATGAGCTCAAAAAGCTCATTCCAATGGGGTATTTACAAGCGATAAGTACATGTATGTTTAAGAGACAAAAATTAAAATTTGAATAGCGATTTTTGCGAAGAATGCTGACAAGTTTTGGCAGTTATGCTGGTAAACAGGTAAGATATGCAAAGTGGTTGTTTTTTAGAGGCGACATTTAATTAAGGGGAATTAACCCTTGATTACTGAGGTAACTTCTAAAAGTACTGAAATTTCATGAAGCAATGTGAATAACAGACAACAGTTGCCTAAAAATTTCATGAATAACTAAAATTTTTATTCCTTTGTCTCGAAAACATGGCATATGACCTTGTTGGAATGAGCTGAATGCGTGTGTTCCAATGAGGGATTTGTGTGAATAATGCATTAGTACTGCTAGATTTGGGTAAACGGTTCACCCTGGATACCACCCCCCTTCTATAGTAGATCTTTTCTGCAAATTTTGTCTAAGATTCTATCAACTTTACAAATAAATACGTTCATGAATCATCAATCAGATCCACCCTACAATGTTGCATACCAAATATCAAAAGATTCTGCCTGCTGGATCTGGAGAAGAAGATTTTTTAAGAAATATGCCTGAAACGCACTAAGTTAAAATTTGGGCTCCTATACGGAGCCCAAATATAAACCCAGGGGGGCCGATTTGAACAAACTTGAATCAGATCCACCCCACAATGTTGCTTACCAAATATGAAAAGATTCTGAAGCTGGATCTGGAGAAGAAGATTTTTTAAGAAATTTGCCTGAAATGCACTAAGTTCGAATTCGAGCTTCTATAGTGAGCCCAAATATGAAACTAGGAAGCCGATTTGAACAAACTTGAATCAGATCCACCCCACAATGTTGCATACCAAATATCAAAAGATTCTGCCTGCTGGATCTGGAGAAGAAGATTTTTTAATAAATTTGCCCGAAATGCACTAAGTGCGAATTCGGGCTTCTATATTAAGCCCAAATATGAATCCAGGGGGCCGATTTGAACAAACTTGAATCAGATCCACCCCGCAATGTTGCATACCAAATATCAAAAGATTCTGCCTGCTGGATCTGGAGAAGAAGATTTTTGAAGAAATTTGCCTGAAATGCACTAAGTGCGAATTCGGGCTTCTATATTAAGCCCAAATATGAATCCAGGGGGCCGATTTGAACAAACTTGAATCAGATCCACCCCGCAATGTTGCATACCAAATATCAAAAGATTCTGCCTGCTGGATCTGGAGAAGAAGATTTTTGAAGAAATTTGCCCGAAATGCACTAAGTTTGAATTCGAGCTTCTATAGTGAGCCAAATATGAATCCAGGGGGCCGATTTGAACAAACTTGAATCAGATCCACCCCGCAATGTTGCATACCAAATATCAAAAGATTCTGCCTGCTGGATCTGGAGAAGATGATTTTTTAAAGAATTTGCCTGAAATGCACTAAGTTCGAATTCGAGCTTCTATAGTGAGCCTAAATATGAATCTAGGAAGCCGATTTGAACAAACTTGAATCAGATCCACCCCACAATGTTGCATACCAAATATCAAAAGATTCTGCCTGCTGGATCTGGAGAAGAAGATTTTTTAATAAATTTGCTTGAAATGCACTAAGTTCAAATTTGGGCTCCTATACTGAGCCCAAATATAAACCCAGGGGGCCGATTTGAACAAACTTGAATCAGATCCACCCCCACAATGTTGCTTACCAAATATGAAAAGATTCTGCCTGCTGGATCTGGAGAAGAAGATTTTTTAAGAAATTTGCATGAAATGCACTAAGTTCAAATTCGAGCTTCTATAGTGAGCCCCAAATATGAATCTAGGAAGCCGATTTGAACAAACTTGAATCAGATCCACCCCACAATGTTGCATACCAAATATCAAAAGATTCTGCCTTCTGGATCTGGAGAAGAAGATTTTTTAAGAAATTTGCCTAAATGCACTAAGTTCGAAATTGGGCTCCTATACTGAGCCCAAATATGAACCCAGGGGGCCGATTTGAACAAACTTGAATCAGATCCACCCTACAATGTTGCATACCAAATATCAAAAGATTCTGCCTGCTGGATCTGAGAAGAAGATTTTTAAGAAATTTGCCTGAAATGCACTAAGTTCGAAATCGGGCTCCTATACTGAGGCCCAAATATTAACCCAGGGGACGATTTGAACAATCTTGAATCAGATCCACCCCACATGTTGCTTACCAAGATATGAAAACATTCTGCCTGCTGGATCTGGAGAAGAAGATTTTTTAAGAAATTGCCTGAAATGCACTAAGTTCGAATTCGGGCTTCTATAGTAAGCCCAAATATGTATCCAGGGGGCCGATTTGAACAAACTTGAATCAGATCTACCCGCAACATTGCATACCAAATATCAAAAGATTCTGCCTGCTGGATCTGGAGAAGAAGATTTTTGAAGAAATTTGCCTGAAATGCACTAAATTCGAATTCAAACTCCTATAGTGAGCCCAAATATGAATCTAGGGAGCCGATTTGAACAAACTTGAATCAGATCTACCCTACAATGTTGCATACCAAATATCAAAAGATTCTGCCTGCTGGATCTGGAGAAGAAGATTTTCAAAGAAATTTGCCTGAAATGCAGTAAGTTCAAATTTGGGCTCCTATACTGAACCCAAATATAAACCCAGGGGGCCGATTTGAACAAACTTGAATCAGATCCACCCCACAATGTTGCATACCAAATATCAAAAGATTCTGCCTGCTGGATCTGGAGAAGAAGATTTTTTAAGAAATTTGCCTGAAATGCACTAAGTTCGAAATCGGGCTCCTATACTGAGCCCAAATATGAACCCAGGGGGCCGATTTGAACAAACTTGAATCAGATCCACCCTACAATGTTGCATACCAAATATCAAAAGATTCTGCCTGCTGGATCTGGAGAAGAAGATTTTTTAATGTTTTTCCCATTGCCTACAGTGTTAAAAAGTGCTGACTCAGCACTTTTTCAAAGTCCCCGAAACTGTACCCTATGATAAAACCGATGGCAATTTTTTTTTACCAATCCTTTCTGTTGGTCCTAAGGAAGCTGCACACCAAATAAAAATTCTCAGTGCCGTGCAGTTTTGGAGATATGGGCGTTTTAAATTTTTTCTATTTTTAGCTCCTGCGGTTCCCACGGGGCTGCGGGAAAATTTTTTTTTGCATAAATCAAGTACTCATGACCCCAATAAGCCCTCACATAAAATTTGGTTCAAATCAGCCTCTCGGTTTGGAAAATAGAAATTTTGGGCGGGGCAAAAAATTTTGCCCCTCTCATAACAACGTCAAGTATAGCCCCACAAACTTCTCTTGAACAAATCTGAGTCTACACCTCAAAAGGAAGCTGCACACCAAATATCAAGTCTCTGCTACTGCTGGTTCATGAGAAGAAGATTTACAAAGATTTTGGTGCCCCTTGGGGGGTGTGGCACCACCCAGGAGGAGGGGCAACTTCATTTGAACAAATCTGAATTGGCATTAGGTAATAAACATTTAGCCAACATTTGAATAAAATTGGGCTAGTAGGAGAAGTCGATAATGTAAAGTTAACGCCAGACGGACGACGACGGACGACGGACGCTGGACGACGGACGACGGACAGAAAGTGATTAGTTAAGCTCCCCTTGAGCTTCGCTCAGGTGAGCTAAAAATGCATTTTCAGCATTTTTTAAAAACACCGACTCAGCATTTTTATAATGCTGACTCAGCACTTTCATAATGCTGACTCAGCATTTTTTCAAAGTCCCGAAAAAGTACCCTATGATAAAACCAACAGCAATTTTTTTGGACCATTCCGTTCTGTTGGTCCTAAGGAAGCTTCACACCAAATAAGAATTCTCAGTGCTGGGTAATTTTAGAGATATGGGCGTTTGAAATTTTTTTCTATTTTTAGCTCCTGTGGTTCCCACAGGGCATTTTGAAAAAAATGTTTTTGCATAAATCAAGTACTTATGACCCATTAATACTACATATCAAATTTGGTTCAAATCGGCCACTCGGTTTGGAAAATAGAAATTTTGGGCGAAGCAAAAATTGTTGCGACTCCGGTAATGACAAGTATTGCCCCTCAAACTTCTCTTGAACAAATTTGAGTCTACACCTCAAAACGAAGCTGTATACCAAGTATCAATTCTCTGCTACAGCTGGTTCATGAAAATTTTTTTTTTAAATTTGAGCATTTTGGCCCCACTCCCTCCTCAATATGAGCAGAAACCCAATTTGAAGAAAACCCCAAATGCCCCTATATAACCACTACTCATGTGAAATTTCATAAAAATATGGCCACTGGTTTGGGAGAAAAAGATCCAAACACCATCTTCACGACGGACGACAGATGACAGACAAAAAGTGATCAGAATAGCTCACTCTGACTTTCAGTCAGGTGAGCTAATAAACTTGTACTGCGAATATAAGCCATACATTTTCACCCTTCACCTAACTTGAACAGCAAAAAACATTTCTTGAATAACTAAAATTTTTCATTTTTTTGCCTCAAAAACATAGCTCATTAGCCCTCACTGGAACAAACTTACTGAGCCTGTTCCAATGAGGGGTCATCAACTATGTTTTATAGACAGAAAACGAAAAAATAATAAAATTTGAATGGTGCTTTTCGTAAATCGAGTCGGCAGGTTTTTTACTGTTACGTTGGGTAAAGGGCTTTATTTGAACAAATTTTAATTGACATATGATAAGGAACAAGCACATCAAATTTGGTTCAATTCGACACATTGGTTTATGAGGAGAAGTTGATAAAGTAAAGTTCACGCCGGACGGACGACAGATGGACAAACAACGGACAAAAATGATAAATTTTAAGTAATTTGTATATTTTTTATACTTACCAATGGCCCAGACTAGCTGGTGCTAACTCAAATTAATCCAAGGCCAAACACAAATTTTGCCCCCCAATCCCCAAAATTTGCATGCAAAACCAAAATGAAAGTGTCATTGACACTGTAGCTTAACTTGTGTGTTGTGTTTGATGAAAAGGATAATGTTCAATGTTTATGAAAGGATTATGAAATAAGACAAGAATTGTGATAATTGGGAATATGTTCATTTCTGTTCCCTGTATGCTATGTTTTTGGTAAAAATAATATGAGGTGTGCACTGTACTAAAGAGCTGAGGGTGGGTTAATGTGACCTCACAGTTAATGTATACGGCCCTCACAGTTAACGAATATCAACGAAAGTTACAGCAAAATTATTCCAAAATGAGTCATCCTATCAAGTTACATTGAAATCCCTTCATAAATATGGCCTGTAGACTGTGCTAAAGGTTTTCGGGCTTCGGGCCCCTGGAGCCGTCAGTTTCCCAATTGCGTCCAAAGGGGACGTTCTCATCTAGACATTATATGAAGTCAACCTACCAAGTTACAATGAAATCCCTTCATAAATATGACCTGTAGACTGTGCTAAAGGTTTTTGGGCTTCGGGCTCAGGCAGCCATCATGGTTGAATGATCGCAACCATAGGGGACAATCTCATCTGGGCCTCATCTCGAGTGGTCCTACGAAGTTACAATGAAATCCCTTCATAAATATGACCTGTAGACTGTGCTCAAGGTTTTCGAGCTTCAGGCACCTGTAGCCATCCCAGTTGACCAATCACATCCAAAAGGGGATGTCATCATCTAGGCATTATATGGAGTCAACCTAACAGGTTACAATGAAATCCTTCCATAAATATGACCTGTAGTCTGTGCTAAAGTTTCTGGGGTTTTGGGCTCAGGCAGCTGTTATGATTGAATGATCGCGATCAAAATGGGACGTTCTCTTCTAGACATTATTTGGAGTCATCCTACCAAGTTACAATGAAATCCCTTCATAAATATGACCTGTAGACTGTGCTAAAGGTTTTTGAGCTTTGGGCTCGGGCAGTCATCACGGTTTGCAGACCATGCCATCACAGTTGCCCAATCACATCAAAAGGGGACTTTCTTATCTAGACATTATATGAAGTCAACCCACCAAGTTACAATGAAATTCCTCATTAAATATGACCTGTAGACTGTGCTAAAGGTTTTCGGTTTTTGGGCTCGGGCAGTCATCACTGTTTGCAGACCATGCCCAAATGAGGAAATTCTCATCTAGACATCATAAGGAGTCATCCTACCAAGTTACAATGAAATCCCTCCATATTAAACATGACCTGCAGACTGTGCTAAAAGTTTTTGGGTTTCGGGCTTGGGCAGTCATCACGGTTGACAGATCATGCCCAAAAGGGGACGTTCTCATCTAGGCATTATACAGAGGCATCCTACCAAGTTACAATGAAATCCCTTCATAAATACGACCTGTAGACTGTGCTAATGGTTTTCAGGTTTTGGGCTCGGGCAGCCATAACGATTGACCGATCGCGACCAAAAGGGGACGTTCTCATCTGGACATGACCCCAAACCTGCACATGAAATTTCATGACGATCAGACAAGAACTGCAGGGTGTAGCCTGTGCTAAAGGAAAATGTGAACAGACTAACAGACTTCCACACACATGATGGTAATAGCTTATCTTGACTTTGTCAAGTTAAGCTAAAAATTAAGTCCTACATGGTCCTCCATACTTTTGAGATCTGCACATGTGCAGTATCCAGGACAGTACCGAAATTGGCACCAACCATCATTCTTTCTACAATGCCTGCTAAATGTTATAATCAGCAGGGAGGTATGAGTGCCCACTCATGGGAGGGTCCTCCCCATCTGGGCCATTGGTTAGTATAAAAAATGCCGATAGGATCACCAATCCAATGTTGAGTTGTGACAGCCCAAAAGTGGGTTTAATCATTATCAACTTATCGTCTGGAAACCAGTTGTTTACAATTTATTATGTGAAGGGTCACTGTGCCTTGTAGATCATGTCAAAGGAATATGTTGATACACAAATGCACTAATTTTAAAAGGTCATTGCGGACGGCAATGTTTTTCGATGGAAATCAAAGAAAATTGATAGCTCACATCTAGAGGTTACCCCAAACATGCATACCAAGTTTCAAACTGATACCTTCATAAATTCACTCTGCAGGGCTTGCCAAAGGAAAATGTTGAATCACAAATGCAATGAGTTCAAAGGTCATTGCTAATGGCAACATTTGGCAACATTTTTCGAGAGAAATGAAAGAAAATTAAAGCTCACATCTAGTGGATGCTCTAAACAAGCACCACATGTTTCAAAGGGATCGAATCATAAACATGAACTGTGAAGTGTTCCAAAGAAAACTCTCGACTGACAAAATGGCTAAGCTGAAGGCCGTTGCTGAGGGAATCATTTTTTAGTGAAATGGAAGAAAATCAATAGCTATCATCTAGAAGTCACCCAAATTAAGCATACCATTTTTCAAACTGATCCATTCATAAATGCACCCTGCAGAGCATGCCAAAGAAAAATGTTGATGCAAAAATTGCAAAGTTCAAAGATCATTGCTAACAGCAACATTTCTAAGTGGAAATGAAAGAAAATCAATAGCTCATATCTAAAGTTTGATCCAAACCAGCACACCAAGTTTCCAAGCAATCAGACCATAAATGTGACCTGTGAGGTGTGCCAAAGAAAACTGTCAATGCGGTGATCGCGACCAAAAGTGCAAAGTTGAACGTACTTGCTGAAGGCAACTTTTCTGACCGGAATGAAAGAAGCTCCCAACTGGAGCTCAACCCAAAAAACATACCAAGTTTCAAAGTGATCCATTCACGAATGTGCCTTGTATGGCTTGCCAAAGGAAAATACTGATGCACAAATGCAATAAATTTGAAGGTCATTGCTAAAAGCAACTTTTTTGATTAAAATGGAAGAAAATCGATCGCTCCCATCTGGAGGACACTCCAAATAAGCATACCAAGTATCAAAGCAACAAAATCATAAATGCGACCTGTGCAGTGTGCCAAAGTAATATATTGATGCACAAATGCACTAAGTTCAAAGATCGATACTAATGGCAACGTTTTTTGACGAAAATGGAAGAAAATCGATAGCTTCCATTTTGAGGTCACCCAAACAATCATACCAAGTTTCAAAATGATCCGATTCTAAATGTACCCTGCAGGGTGTGCCAAAGCAAAATTTGGATGCATAAATGCACTAAGTTCATCAAAGGTCATTGCTAACTGCAACTCTATTTGAGGGAAATAGAAGAAAATGGATAGCCCCCATCTAGAGGTCATCCCAAACAAGCATACCAAGTTTCAAAGTGATCCAATCATAAATGTGCCCTGTAGGGTGTGCCAAAGGGAAATATTGAGGTCTTCTGACTAAACTAAGTTCTAAGAACGTTGGCCGCGGCAACATTTTTTGACGGAAATTGAAGAAAATCGATAGCTCCCATCCAGACGTCACCCCAAACAAGCATGTCAGGTTTCAAAGCAATCCAATCATAAATGTGCCCTGCAGGGTGTGCCAAATATTTATTTATTTATTTATTTATTTATTTATTTATTTATTGGGGTTTAACAACACTTTTGACAGCAAGGGTCACCTTGTGTAGGACAGTTTTACAGGTGGAGGAAGCCGGAGTACCTGGAGAAACCCACCGAGCAATGGCGAGCAACTGTCAGACTCCCCAACATACTAACTCCACACCAGCAGGGTTAGCAATGGTTGAAGACAAGTGCAGCAATGATGTGCAGTATGCATTAGTATGCAATGCCACCGTGCCACCGTGCCCCAATGTGGGCAATTGCGATTAAGTGTCTTGCCCAAGGACACAACGCGGTTGCCGCAAGTGGGATTCAAACCGAGGACTTATCGGCATGCAGCCTGCATCCTACCTACTGAGCCACCGAGCTCCCTAGGGAGTGCCAAAGGAATATATTGATGCTTGACTAAACTAAGTTCAAAGGTCATTGCCAATGGCAACGTTTTTTGATGGAAATGGACGAAAATCAAGAGCTCCCATCTAGAGGTCATCCCAAACAAGCATACCAGGTTTCGAAGTAATCCAATCATAAATGTGCCCTGTAGGGTGTGCAAAGGGAAAATTGATGCCTAACTAAACTAAGTTGAAAGATAGTTAGCGGCAATGTTTTTTGACGGAAATGGAAGAAAATCGATAGCTCCCATCTACAGGTCACGCCAAACAAGCATAACCAGTTTCAAAGCGATCAGATCATAAATGCGACCCGTGCCGTGTGCCAAAGGAAATTGTGTATGTATGTACGTACATGTGTAAAAATTGAGCTAAAAAATTGTCAGATTTTGGCCAAACAAAATAAATTAATTTATTTTTTTTCCAAATCACTGAGAGAGAGAGGGTTTTATTTTTTCATGCATGGATTGAGTGAGTTATTCCTCAATAAATATATGACCTGTAGACTGTGCTAAATGTTTTCGGGCTTTGGGTTCGGGCAGTCCTCACAGTTGGCAGATCACGCCCAAATGGGGAAATTCTCATCTAGAGATCATAAGGAGTCATCGTACCAAGTTACAATGAAATCCCTCCATATTAAACATGACCTGCAGACTGTGCTAAAAGTTTTTGGGTTTCGGGCTTGGGCAGCCATCACGGTTGATAGATCATGCCCAAAAGGGGACGTTCTCATCTAGGCATTATACAGAGGCATCCTACCAAGTTACAATGAAATCCCTTCATAAATACAATCTGCAGACTGTGCTAATGGTTTTTGGGTTTTGGGCTTGGGCAGCCATACCAGTTGCCCGATCGAGACCAAAAGGGGAAGTTCTCAACTAGATATGACCCCAAAGTTGAATATGAAATTTCGTGAAGATCAGACAAGAACTGCAGGGTGTAGCCCATGCTAAAGGAAAATGTGAACAGACTCACAGACTAACAGACTCACAGACTAACAGACTTCCGCACGATGGCAATAGCTTATCTTGACTATGTCAAGTTAAGCTAAAAATAAATTAAGGCCTATAACTATGTAACGAAAAATCAGGCTGGGCCAGTTTTCAAACCTGCTTGAGATATTATTGCAAAAGACCTGTACGTCAATTATTAGTCAAATCAGATAACATTTGTTCAAGTTATTGCGCTAACGATCTTAAAATTCGTAAAAATAGACTAATTAAGGCCCATACCTCTGTAACGAAAAATCGAGCCTGGCCAGTTTTCAAACTTGCTCAAGATATTATTGCAAAAGCCCTGTATGGCAAATATTAGTCAAATCGGAGAGCGTTTGTTCAAGTTATTGCGCCAACTAGTTAAAAATTCGTAAAAATTTACTAATTAAGGCTTATAACTCTGTAATAAAAAATTGGGCCGGGTCAGTTTTTGAACTTGCTTGAGATATTATTAAAAAAGACCTGAATGGCAAATATTACTCAAATCGGAGAATGTTTGTTCAAGTTATTGCATGAACAGTGTGGCGACGCCTGGATGCCCGCCCGGATGCACACCGACCGTCACAAACCATAGGTCTAGGTTGTTAACACAACTCGACTAAAAAGTTTGGGTCTTCAGATTTTTTAATAATATTGGAAGACACTGCAAATTTGGAAGGCAATAAAAACATCCAATGAGGGGGTTCAGTTTCAATGAGGTATTGCCAGAGAATTAAAACATTTTTTTAGCCTTCTATTTTTTTAAGCAAAAACATTTCAAAAATACAAAAATAGACTCCAAATTAGGCTATTTTGGCCCATAATCACAGTGCTATTAATCAACAGAAGGAAGCATGGTGACTCGGTTAGAGCATTAGACTTTGAAGTGAAAGGCCCATGGTTCAACCCTGACCAGAGGTAACTGCATTGTGTTTTTTGGAAAGACACTTAATATTGCATATGTAGGGGCATGGTGGTTAATGTATAGTGCACCCCGCTGGTGCACTTGTCTTCAACCACTGCTACCTGGAGGTTCTCTGGCTTCCTGAACCAATAAAACTGTCCAACACGACATGACCCTGGCTGTTGGAAGTGCCATTAATCTCTAATAAACAAAGAAACACCAAAAGATAGAACATCCATAATGGCTTAAATATTGAGAAAGTAATGCACCATTACCATAAATGCAATAATTTACTCATAATACACATGTTGATATGTTTTTTGTCGAAAAATCTTCATTGGTTAAGATTTCATACCCAAGGCAAAGAAAATGTTGATGATGGACAGATGAGATGGATGGATGTTGGACACGCAGCCGGAGGCTGACAAATTGATATCAGAAAAGCTGTACTATCTATGACATCTGCCCCACATCATCACATATTAAGCTAACGTGGCTTCAGTTTTAAAGACAGGGCTGTCTGTCTTCAAGTCAGACAAGATTTCAATGGAATAAACAAACTGCCAATTATAATTTAGGTTTTTACAAAGGATCTTACAAGAAGACTGTACAGCATACTTAGAATATGCTAAAGTTTTATAATTAGGAGTTATGCTTCAATGATTTATGATTGTTTTTTTGTTTATAAGAGTTTAACAACATTTTCGACAGGCATGGTTATATCACGTCACACAGTTTTACAGGTGAAGAAAGGCAGAGTACTTGGAGAAAACCAGTAAGTAGTGGCAAGTAACTGTCAGATGCTCCAACATAGTAACTGGGATAAGCAGAGTTAGCAGCTGAAAGCAAGTGCGCCATCGACATGCAGTACACCATAGTACACTATGCCATCGTGACTCCATTGATTTAGGCATCCAAGAAGAAAAGCTACCACCTGTTCTGAATATTAAATGTGCAAAAAGAAATGAATGAAGTCTGCTCTTACCTGTTTCTGGTTTATTGAGATCCTTGTCCTCACTATTAATAGATGAAACATCAGATCTAACCTCTTCTAACTCTGAAGAAATTAAATACAAGTATTTTAACAAAACTCAATTCTCAAAGCAAGTTACACAAATATATCAACAAAACCCATTATGTCAAAGCAAGCTCTGGATAATGAATCATCACTGAACTCTCAATAATTAAATAACATACACCAGTTCTTTTCAGAATGAAATTTACAATCAACAATAATTGTGAGTATGAAGTCTGGAAAGTTTAAACAACAATCACATACTAGAAACAAGAGGGATGTTACATCCCAACGCTCACCTACATTCGCGCTTGATAATGTCGTTCCAATGTAACATGCCTAATATTTAGTTAATATAAATCATTAATAACTAGGCATCAAATGATTAATGTGGTTTATGTGATGGCTTTGTAAAGTCTATATTTCTGCATTTATTATATATGAATTCAACATAGAATCATTGGATATAAAAGCATTTTTCTCTTTTAGAAATGTTTATGATTAAGAATATGAATCGTGAGGCCAGATATTAAATCATAAATAAGAATTAGGAAAGGCTTTCATAAATTTATTTTAGAAGAAGAAATTGCAGTTAAATTTTTGCATACAGTCGGGTTAATACGTACAGTTGTTATTGAAATATGAAAATCAACAGTAATGAGAAGTTAAAGCAGCACAATCTGCACAAAAGCTGACTTTAATGCAAATTCTTACAAGTTTTGGTTGAAAATTGTAGGTAAAATTTGAAAGAAAGTCGTAGTATCAGGGTTAAATAATGTGCTGATAGTCGCCTACAACGTACATATGCAATATGAAAGGCCTGAGGCCAGTGATCTTTGAAAAAATAACCTTAACAGTAAATCTTACAATATTGGACACGCTGGACGCCGACGCCCAAGGTCATCATATAAGCTCACCACTTGTAATAGAAGTAGGTGAGCTAATAAAAATACATCAGATCAAAAAATAAAATAGGAGGTGCAAAATGGCATTATGTAATGAAGAATCACTGAAATCGTAATTGAAGTACAATCAATGGTTAAAGAGGAGTTGCAGAAAAACATTCGTTCAAGAAAGTGACTATAAGTCCCAACAAAAATACATCACATCAACAACTAAAATGAAAGTGTCAATGACACTGTAGCTCAACTTGTCAAGACAAAGACATGTACATGTATAGTATGTGACACAGCAATGACAAACATCTAGGTAATGACCTGATAACAAAGGTACATATAAAGTATTGTAAGGGTCTGTACATAAATACTGACCGTTGCCTGTAACAAATGTATAGGTAAAGTATTGTAAAGGTGGGTGACAGTCAGATGCTAAACTAGAAAAAAATCTTTTGAGTCCCAGAGTGGGTCTGACTGAACCCCAAAATATTTGTTCTCATAGCACAGTGATAACAAAGGCACCCCAAAACACACTCATTCCTGTCCCAAGGTGAAAACAAAGGTACCCAAGAAGTTTCGTGAAGATCAGTTTGCAAACATGAGCTGTGTAGAAGTTGTGACAAAAAACTGATTGGACCTAATTTCGGTACAAAATGGCCACTGGCAGCCATCTTGAATTTTGGACCGCACACAGAAACACTCGTTCTCGTCCCAAGGTGATAACAAAGGTACCCAAGAAGTTTTGTGAAGATCGGTTCATAAATACAGCCTCTAGCCCGAGCCGTATTCACATGTGCACTTACAGTGTATAAGTAACACTGAATAAATCAAAGTTCATCTAATTTGCATAATTTCTGCACAAGAAAAAAACCCATACTATATGTGATGTATTCCATGTTACTAAACATTCATACAAAAATTTATTCAAATCAGAACTTTCATACAGAAGTTCTGTACAAAAGACTGATGGCACTAATTTTGGTACAAAATGGCTGCTGGTGGCCATCTTGAATTTTGGACCACACCCAAAAACACTCATTCTCATCCCACGGTGATAACAAAGGTACCCAAGAAGTTTCGTAAAGATCGGTTCATAAATACGGCCTCTAGCCTGAGCCGTATAGAAGTTGTGTACAAAAAACTGATTAGACATAATTTCGGTACAAAATGGCCATTGGCAGCCATCTTGAATTTTGGACCACACTCAGAAACACTCGTTCTCGTTCCAAGGTGATAGCAAAGGTACCCAAGACGTTTCGTGAAGATCGGCTCATAAATACAGACTCTAGCCCGAGCCGTATTGACATGTGTACTTACTGTGTGTAAGTTGCACTGAAAAAATCAAAGTTCATCTAATTTGCATAATTTCTGCATGAGAAAAAAACCTGTATTATATGTGATGTATCCCATGGTACTAAACATTCACACACAAAATTATTCAAATCAGCGCTTTCATATGGAAGTTCTGTGAAAAAATCTGATTGTACCAAATTTTGTACAAAATGGCTGCCATCGGCCATCTTGAATTTCGGACCGGACCCCAAAACACTCGTTCTTGTCCCATGGTGATAACAAAGGTACCCAAGGAGTTTCGTAAAGATCGGTTCATAAATACGGCCTCTAGCCCGAGCCGTATTGGAATTTGCACTTACAGTGCTGAAAGTAACACCAAAAAACATCAAAGTTAGTCTAATTTGCATAATTTACGCACGAGAAAAAAACCCGTATTATATGTGATGTATCCCATGGTACTAAACATTCATACAAAAAATTATTCAAATCAGAGCTTTCATATGGAAGTTCTGTACAAAAAACAGATTTCTGCATCGTCGGTACAAAATGGCGGCTGGCAGCCATCTTAAATTTCGGACTGCACCCAAAAACACTCGTTCTCGTCCCACGGTCATAACAAAGGTACCCAAGAAGTTTTGTAAAGATCGGTTCATAAATACGGCCTCTAGCCCGAGCCGTATCCAATTGTTGACGGACAGATGGACAGATGGACGACGGGCTATGGCATAAGCTCAAATTTGGCTTCGCCAAAGTTGATCTAAAAATAAGCCTTAATGTTACTAGTAACAAGTATGAGAAAGAATTAAATAAAAAAAAAAGTTAAACAAGAGGCTCCAGGGGGCCTGAGGGCACTCACCTGACATGGTAGCCTAAATATCAACCCAGAGAATTGATTTCCACAAGTTGCATCTGCTCCTCCTAATAAAAGCTGAAACCAAATATCCAAATATTCTGACCAGTGGATCTAAAAAAAGATTTTTAAAGAATATTCCTCATATTGAACTAAGTCATAATTCGGGCTCCCACAGGGAGCCCATATATGAACCCAGGGACTTGGCTTTAACAAACCTGAAACTCACACCCCTAAGGATTCTGCACACCAATTATCAAAACATTCCGACTGCTGGATCTGAAGAAGAAGATTTTTAAAGAAAATTCCTCATTTTGAACCAAGTTACAATTCGAGCTCCCACAATCAGCCCAAATAAGGACCTAGGGACATGGCTTGAACAAACTTGAATCTTACCCCCCTAAGGATGCTGCATAAAAAATATCAAAAGCATTCATCTGCTGGATCTGAAGATTTTTAAAGAAAATTCCTCATTTTGAACTAAGCTGTCATTCAGGCTCCCATAGTGAGCCCAAATATGAACCAAGGGACTTGGCTTGAACAAACTTGAATCTCAGCCCCATAAGGTTGCTCCATGCCAAATATCAAAACATTCCAACTGCTGAATCTGAAGAAGAAGATTTTTAAAGAAAAATTCCTCATATTGACTACGTTATAATTTGGGCTCCCTCAGGGAGCCCAAATATAGTCCCATGGACTTGGCTTTAACACACTTGAATTCCCCCCTCCCCCCCCCCCCCCCTCCCTCCAGGATGCTACTCACCACATATCAAACCATTCCGACTGCTGGATCTGAAGAAGAAGATTTTTTAAGAAAATTCCTCATTTCGAACAAAGTTACAATTCAAGCTCCCACAGTGAGCCCAAATATGGACCTAGGGACATGGCTTGAACAAACTTGCATCTCACCCCCCTAAGGATGCTCCATACCAAATATCACAAGATTCTGCTTACTGGATCTTGAGAAGAAGATTTGCCTGAAATGCACTAAGTTCAAATTTGGGCTCCTATACTGAGCCCAAATATAAACCCAGGGGGCCGATTTGAACAAACTTGAATCAGATCCACCCCACAATGTTGCATACCAAATATCACAAGATTCTGCCTGCTGGATCTGGAGAAGATTTTTGAAGAAATTTGCCTGAAATGCACTAAGTTTGAATTTGGGCTTCTATAGTGAGCCCAAATATGAATCCAGGTGGCTGATTTGAACAAATTGGAATCAGATCCACCCCCACAATGTTGCATACCAAATATCAAAAGATTCTGCCTGCAGGATCTGGAGAAGAAGATTTTTGAAGAAATTTGCCTGAAATGCACTAAGTTCGAATTCGAGCTTCTATAGTGAGCCCAAATATGAATCTAGGGAGCCGATTTGAACAAAATAGAATCAGATCCACCCCACAATGTTGCATACCAAATATCAAAAGATTCTGCCTGCTGGATCTGGAGAAGAAGATTTTTAAAGAAATTTGCCTGAAAAGCACTAAGTTCAAATTTGGGCTCCTATACTGAGCCCAAATATAAACCCAGGGAGCCGATTTGAACAAACTTGAATCAGATCCACCCCACAATGTTGCATACCCAATATCAAAAGATTCGGCCTGCTGGATCTTGAGAAGAAGATTTTCAAAGAAATTTGCCTGAAATGCACTAAGTTCAAATTTGAGCTCCTATACTGAGCCCAAATATAAACCCAAGGGGCCGATTTGAACAAACTTGAATCATGTTGTATACCAAATATCAAAAGATTCTGCCTGCTGGATGTGGAGAAGAAGATTTTCAAAGAAATTTGCCTGAAATGCAGTAAGTTCAAATTTGGGCTCCTATACTGAGCCCAAATATAAACCCAGGGGGCCGATTCGAACAAACTTGAATCAAATCCACCCCACAATGTTGCATGCCAAATATCAAAAGATTCTGCCTGCTGGATCTGGAGAAGAAGATTTTTTAAGAAATTTGTCTGAAATGCACTAAGTTCGAAATCAGGCTCCTATACTGAGCCCAAATATGAACCCAGGGGGCCGATTTGAACAACTTGAATCAGATCCACCCTACAATGTTGCATACCAAATATCAAAAGATTCTGCCTGCTGGATCTGGAGAAGAAGATATTTTAATGTTTTTCCCATTGCCTACAGTGTTAAAAAGTGCTGACTCAGCACTTTTTCAAAGTCCCGAATCTGTACCCTATGATAAAACCGATGGCAATTTTTTTTTACCAATTCTTTCTGTTGGTCCTAAGGAAGCTTCACACCAAATAAAAATTCTCGGTGCCGTGCAGTTTTGGAGATATGGGCGTTTTAATTTTTTTCTATTTTTAGCTCCTGCGGGGAAAAAAAAATCAGCATAAATTAGGTACTTATGACCCAATAAGCCCTCGCATAAAATTTGGTTCAAATCAGCCTCTCGGTTTGGAAAATAGAAATTTTGGGCGGGGCAAAAAATTTTGCCCCTCCCATAACGACGCCAAGTATAGCCCCACAAACTTCTCTTGAACAAATCTGAGTCTACACCTCAGAAGGAAGCTGCACACCAAATATCAAGTCTCTGCTACTGCTGGTTCATGAGAAGAAGATTTTTTAAGATTTCAGCACACTTTTTGGGTGTGGCCCTACCCACGGGCGAGGCAACTTGATTTGAACAAAATCAAATTGCGATGTCATAACAAACTATTATCTCAAATATCAATTAAATTGGTTCAGCGGTTTGGGAGGAGAAGACGCAAACACCATGTTCACGGACGACGGACGATGGACGACGGACGGTGAGTGATCACTATAGCTCTCCTGACTGAAAGTCAGGTGAGCTAAAAAAATTTTTTTTAAAGAAAGTGAATATAAGTCCCAAAAATCCCCCTCAAATTCCTCAAATATGCATGTAATGAGGGTGCAACGTTACCGTAATGTAGTTCAGTAACCCATGTGTACAATATCAATTGCCTGGAAAGACACATAGAAACAGAACTCACCTTAACACAAACTTTTAGAACTTAAAATTGAGTTAGTCTGAGAAAAACGTGAACATTGTGACTGAAAAAAAGAAAATAAATCAGTTAAATTTCTGCATACAGTAGGGTTAATACCTAAAGTAGTTATTGAAATGAGAAAATAAACAGTAATGAGAGGTGAAGGCAACACAATCTGCACAAAAGCTGACTTTAACGCAAATTCTTACAACACCTAAATGCTAATTCTTACAACCAGTTTTGGCAGAAAATCAGCCTCAAATTCCTAAAATATGCATGTAATGAGGGTTAAATATTACTGCAATGGAGTTCAGTAACCCAAGTGTAGAATATTAATCGCCTGGAAAGACACACAGAAACACAACTCACCTAAACACAAAGTTTACAAAGTTTTACAACTTAAAATTTACTAAATCCGAAAAAAACATGAAAATTTTGACTGAAAAAAAGAAAATTTCCGTTAAATTTCTGCATACAGTAGGGTTAATACCTACAGTTGTTATTGAAATATGAAAATCAACAGTAATGAGAAGTTAAAGCAGCACAATCTGCACAAAATCTGACTTTAATGCAAATTCTTACAACACCTAAACGCAAATTCTTACAAGTTTTGGCAGAACATTTTAGGTGAAATTTGGAAAAAAGTCGTAGTATCAGGGTTAAATACTGTTCTGATAGTTCCCTACAACCTACATATGCAATATCAAAGGCCTGAGCCCACTGATCTTTGAGAAATTAACCTTAACATTAAATCTTACAATATTGGACACGCCGACGCTGATGCCCGAGGTCATGACAATTACTCACCACTTCTTTCAGAAGTAGGTGAGCTAAAAACTGAAAGCTGAATACTGAATATCTGAAGAGGAAAAAAACTTATTTACAATTTTGTAATTCTTAATTCTTCACTCTACCATGAGATTCATGAAAAATGTAGATCCTAGACCTATTATAAGGGGAAAAATACATATTCACCAGAAAAAAATATCTCTGAAAATCAGTTTCCACTGAAGTGGATTAGCAGAGAACTCAACCTGTATTCTTTGAAGTCCCATCTGTGATGTTAGAAACAAAGATTAACTCGAAACAATACTGGAGGTCTGGTTGAACAAACTGTCATATTTTACCTCATGCATATTCCATACAGAGGCCATGGCAAGATTTGAAGTTTAATAGATGTGAAGTTTTTGGTAACCACCACTATTGTGTATGAGTAAATCAGTGATGCCAAAATATATCTTTCTGATTTTCAAGCTGGAATAGTTATCATTTGGGGTGGAAAGATCTGATTAATATAAGGGACAACCACCTAGTCAAAGTGACCTAGCTATAGTAAATTTCAATGGGCCTATATACACACACTCCTTGACTTCCGGGACAAAACAAGAGAGGGGAGGGGGCATGCCCCGGGCATACCCCCATGGTGCATACCACCAAACAATGACAAGAGAAGAAATGATTCATGACACTGTGAAAGCTATTCCCATAAACAATCTTCATTCCAAATTTCATTGAGAGCCGCAAACCCCAAACCAGAGATATGAAGCGAACACAAAAAATTGGCTATTTTACGAGACAAACCGCAAAATTATTGTCTTTGTTTTACAGCAAGGTAAATATGAAGGCCAGAAACACCTGTTACTGAAGTCTAGTGATGATTGGATCATTCACATAAGATATGTAGAAAAAAGACATAATGCCACATGTGGGGAGGTGATTTGCATGCATTATCTTTGTTTTATTGCAGGGACCTGACTCACTTAAAAGACTTTCCCATAAACAATCTTCATTTAAAATTTCATTGAAATCGGATAACCCAAACCTTATAAAACAAAGACATAATGCCACATGTGGGGAGGTGATTTGCATGTATTTTCTTTGTTTTACTGCAGGGACATGACTCATTTGAAAGCCATTCCCATAAACAATATTCATACCAAATTTCAGTGAAATCTGATAACCCAAACCTGAAATATGAGGCTAACAGACAAAAAATTGGCTATTTTACGAGACAAACAGCGATTTTTCAAAGTTAAAAGGGGGAATAAGTGTAAAAAGTGAAAAGTAAAAAATATTATTAGAGACTCATTTGAAAGCCTTTTCCATAAACAATTTTCAGTCCAAATTTCATTGAGATCCAATGACCCAAACCTGAGATCCGACGCAAACAGACAAAAAATAGCCTCTTTTTGTATATTCAAAGGGCCATAACTCAAAGAAAAAATATTCCAACTGCAAAATGGCTAATGCTGCTTCAAGGTCTCATGATAGTGAACATTTCTATGAAATTTCATCAAAGTCTGAGCAGTAATGTTGAAGTTATAATGCGAATGGACATCTGAGTTTGGACGGGCAGACATAGACTCACGGATGCACGGACAGGCACAATCCAGTATACCCCAATTTTTGAAAAAAATGGGGGTATAATTATTTGTTTATATACTGAGTCAAAAAAGAAAGTATAATAGAAACAAATGTGAAAAAATAGCATAAAGGATGAAATATAATAGTTTTAATGTCGCATGTTTGTGGACAAGAAGTTGTGTGAAGACTTTAATGACATGTTGTTGTCCACCCAACCGTATACAATTTTGCTACGGATTTCAAAATAGCATGTGCTACCCGAGAATGTCAAATTGAATGGGTGACTGATGATTTTCTTTGTGTTATGTTGTGCTAGAGAGCCTGGGTTACTGAGACAACACGCTAGTTTTTGTCTTCCAGCATTTTAAATGAAAGTGTCAATGACACTGTAGCTCAACTTGACAAACTTGAACTTGGTAAGTTATAAATGAAATGGCAAAATTGAAGATCATTGGTACCAATGTTATTTGATGAAATTTCAACATAACAGCATTGTGTGTGCACAACATCAGAGTAATCCATGCATTTTTAAATGTAAACTGTAAGACTGGCTAAAGGAAGAATGTTCATACAAATGCAGTAGGTTCAGAGGTTATTGTAAATGGCAACTTTTTTCACAGAAATGAATGCTTATCAACAGCTCTTATCTAGAGTTCTTGACTAATGAGCACACCAAGTTCAAAAACAATCCTATGATAAATGTGGCCTGTAGGCCATGTCAAAGAATGTTGATGCACAAACGCAATAAATTCAAAGATTGTTGCTAACAGCAACAGTTTTTGATGGAAATGAAAAGAAAATCAATAGCTCCTATCTTTGTCACCCTGCATAAGCATACAAAGTTTCAAAACAACCTGATAATGAATGTGCCCTCTGAGGCATGCCAAAGGAAGATGTTAATGCACAAATGCACTAAGTAGAAGGTCATTGCTTTGTGGCAATGTTTTTTTTTTTTTGGAAGGGGGGGGGGGAGGTTTATGGAAATTCATAAATATACCCTGCAGAGAGTGCAAAATGGATAAGTTGATGCACAAATGCAGTAAGTTCAAATGCTGGTGATAATGACAATAACTTTTTATGGAAATCAAAAAATAGCTCACATCTAGAGGTCACACCAAACACACATACCAAGTTTCAAAGTGATCCGATCATAAATGTGCCATGAAGGGTGTTTTAAAGGGAAATGTATAAATTTTATAGCAAATTTCCTTTCTTATTATACCTACCGAAATTATTTACTACAGGCTTGCACTACAGTGGAAGAACCTAACTCGGATAAAATACTCTCTATTTTAATCTTTCCCAAGATTTGGGAAAGAAAAGTGGTGTAAAAACACCACGAAAAAATAAGCCAAAGCTGGGTCGAGTGCACCCAGTATTGGACGCTCTTCCATAGTACAAATCCATGACTAAGGTAAAACAGTGCGCAATGAGTCAATTCGTCATTCTTTTGATTCCGAACACAGGAGTTATGTGATCAGAGGGGTGGAAGGATTCTTACCAGAATAAAAAGACGGGAGGGCCTCCATGTAAACAATTAAGGTATAATAAGAAAGGAAATTTACTATAAAATTTATACTTCTTATCAACCTACCTCAATTGTTTACTACAGGCTGAATAGACAAAAGGATGGAGGGAATCACATAACCAACCCACACATAACTCAATAGCACTGGAACCGTGGACAGAGGAAGAGATCCCTAGGCCTATCAAACCATAGCATCACAAACATTAGAAAAGACAATGAAAGATGAGGCATATGGTGAAGTGCGACGCACAGACAGAAAGGGCAGTAACATCACAAAGCTGGAACTGACCCTGAAAAAAGCTGAAAGGCTGGGATAGACAACAGCCTGAGTCGAAGAAAGAGGGCCCCAAGGTTCTCTGTCGGCTCCTGCAACTATCGCAGATAAAAGGAGAATGTAGCATTTCTCCAGAAGGCTGCCAGTATAACATCCGTCATCCGACAACATGACAGAGTTATTAAAAGAGGAAGACAATGCACGCACCTCGTGGCAGAAAAAAACAATTGGTAATACAATCACCAGTAGCTAGACGAGCAGAAGCTGCACGAATAGCAAGACAAATCCATCAAGAAATGGATGCAGGAGAGATCTGGCATGTGAGAAAACGCATATTCATCCAGGATAAAGGCGCAAACGCCCCCCACCCCCAAGCAGAGCAGCGCCCAAGAAAGTGACCATCTTGGAGAAAACTGCAAAGTCCTAGGCCTTTTCAAGGAAAAGAGCTGAACAAGCTTGGAGAGGCAAGGATGAGTGTCGAAACAATGCGGTATCACATATGAAAAAATGTCTCCGAAGCATGGACATGTTCCCATTGCTGGAGACCCCCAGAAACAAACATATACCAGAAACTCCGCAAGCGGTGTGATCGAAGGAGTGGCAGAAGCAACCGAGTGATCACACACCATCAACAGAAGAAACTTCCACTTAGCCGCAGAGGCTAAACCAGTGGAGTGAGTGCCTCCTTGAAGAAGAAAAGCAACTCCACTGCGTGTCTAGAAAAACCACTACGGAGGAGACAGGACCCGATAAAAACCATGTGCGAAGGCACAATGAAGTCGGGTCAACATGAAACCTCCTCGGGCGACTTTGGCAAAGAAAGTCGCGAGGTAGAGGGAGACATGCCGGAACCGCCGCTAACAGAGAGTGGAGCAGATTGATCCACACCCACCAAGGCGACGGGTGTGATCGAAAGGATTCGACAACTGCAGGTTTATATCTGGGCGAGAACCTGAGGCGAAATCGGAACCGGTAGGAAGGCGTAGCCGACAAGACCATCCCAAAGGAGGGCCAGAGCATCCATGGCGAAAGCCAGAGCATCTGGACACGGGGACACGAAAGTGTCCACCGGATGGTTCCAACGAGTTGCAAGAGATCGATGGAACCCGCCATGTGGAGCATCCACCTGGTGGAAATGACCCTGCCCCGACGGGACAGGGAGTCGGCTAGGACATTCAGACGACCGGGAATGTGACAAACAGCCACCCCGGCATGGACATCCTGAGCGAGCAGTAGATCCCGAGCCAATTCGTACATTGGAACAGAGTGCATGCCGCCCTGGTTCCGAATGTAAGCAACCACCGTCGAATGGTCGGACAACAGAAGGACCTGCCGCTTCGACAGGTGAGGGATCCACTGCCTGAAACTCAGAAGAAGAGCAAGAAGCTCCTTCTGGTTGATGTGTAGAGCTGCATGATCCTGGTCCCACATCCCGTGAATGGAAAGACCTAGAGGATCCAACGTCGCACCCCATCCGAGATCGCTGGCATCTGTCGTCAGAACGCGATCGGACGTGGGTAAGTCCAACGGAACACCCTGCGAAAGCCACTGGACATCCGCCCAGAGGAGAAGGTGAGGATAAAGTAATTCTGGAAACTGAAGCACCAGATGCAGAAAATCTACATTCGGCCTCTAACGACTGAGCAAAAAGTGTTGGAGAGGTCTGACACGCAGCCAACCTAGAGGAATGAGATCCGTCTCCGAACAGCAGAGACCGATTAGCAGGAGAATACTCCGAGCCGTCGCGGATGTGGACTGGGACAGAGTCAGAGCAAAAGCTGAGAGAATCACAGCCTTGGCCTGGGAACCGCCACCAGATTGAATTGTGTGCGGAAAGCCATCCCCAGATGATAAAACGACGGAGAAGGGACCAGGTCCGACTTCTCCTCGTTGACTCTGAAACCTAGCGACGTGAGCAAGCTCAACAGAGTGGCGACATCCGACTCCAGTAAGGCAGCATTGGAATGCCCCTGGAGGATATCGTCCAGATATGCTGAAGTAGTCACCCTGGACTGTGTGCGATGGAAAGCTATCGCATGCGACATCAGTCTGGTGAAGGCCCAAGGAGCCAGGTTGAGGCTGAAAGGCATGGCTTTGAACTGGTAAACTCGCCCCAGAAAAGCGAACCTGAGATACTTCCCTAATGCCCAATGAATCAGAACGTGAAAGTAAGCGTCTCGCAGGTCGAAGCTGGAAGCGATATCTCCCTGGTGAATTGAACGGAGGACCGACCTGAAAGTCTCCATGCTGAACTTGGGAGCAAAGATAGACTGGTTCAGGAAACTCAGATCGATAACCGGTCGGAGTCGACCGTCCTTCTTCGGCACCAAGAACAGGCGGGAATAGAAACCCACTGACCTAATGTTCTTGATGACCTCAATCGCCCCCTTTGTCAGGAGATTGTCTATCTCCGTGGACAAAAGTTCCCAACGTAAAATGTCTGAAGGAACTGTGGTTGGAAGAGGCAAGCTGGACAGAGTGGGGTGCCTTCGGAAGGATATTCGCAGCCCGGACCGAACAACATCTAACACCCAAGGATCGGATGTGATGGTGGCCCAATAGTCTGCGAACTCTGCTATCCTTCCTCCAACCTGGGACGAGTCGAGGTGAGGACCTTCATTTCGAACCCCGACGAGGCTCGCGAGAGGAGAAAACACCTCCTCTACTGAATGAAGAATCCTGGGACTTCCCTCAAGACTGCCGACGCTTACCCTTACCCCTTGAGTAAGAAGTAGAAGTGGTGACAGAAGGATCAGCCCCTTTGCTTCGTAGAGGAAGCAGATGGTACTTGTTAGGCTTGGAACGGCCGCTGCCTTCCCTAGAAGGCTGATCAAGCAGAAGAAACAGCAGCTGATCTTTGGAATGACATAGGACGTCATCCCGGACCGTCAACACAGAACCATGGAAAAGTTGCGGACCTGCCAAAGAAGCAGATCGAAGAGTAGCGCACTGCTCCTCAGGAAGGGATCTGCCTGTGTCCAGCACAGAGTCCCTTCGAACTAATTCCAGATTAGCCATGTTACAGGCATGCGTGTGAGTGAGATGCATGAGCGCCTTGGACAGCACACGCAAAGGAGCCTGTACCTCGTCAAACTTATCTGAAGGCAGATAAGCAGCTAAAGCTGAGACGACGTGATCGGAGGGAGAAAGCATACCAAGCATCTCTCTCGATAAGCCCAATGTGGACTCCAGAGTCGTTATCGGAATGACGGCAGACTTGGACTTGGAAAGCCCGAGGGAATTGGAGTCCGGATCCAAAACCATCAAAGTCTGGTAGACCGACGGATTGGCGGAATCGTAGGAACGATAATGCGCCGGAGGCAAAAAGGTGTCAACCCTGGTGAAGAACGGAGCCTTCATAGCCTTGGAACTTAGCTTGGAGTCCAAGGCTGAAAATGCTTCAACCAACTGTACCGACTGGCAGTCGAAGGTGCCCAGAAGCGGGTTGCTCCATAGGCTGTTGGCACGCGACCGATGATCGCGGCCTGGCTGACACTGTCGACTGGTTATCAAGAGCTGCCCCCAAGTCCGAAGACTGCTGGCTCTCGACATCAAGCATGTCTGACTCTTCCCCTGAGTTGGAAGACACATAGCCCATCGTGGGAAAACCAGCCGGCGCCTCCCATGGTGTCGGAACACCAGGGGGATCAGAAAGCGGCCTGTTTCCAATCCCGGGAGGCAGCGCCATAGGGGACGCCTGGAAACCACTTGCTGCCTTGCTGGAAGCAACGGGAGCAGAGACCACAGTAGAGGGTCCGGCCGGCAGCCACTTCCAACTTCGCCGAGTTGAAGTCAGGGAAGGCTGAGGCCGATACCCCCACATCTACACAACCAGACACCGCAGCAGACCATTGCAGGTATAAAACTACTGTGCTCAACGGTTGAGAGGACACAGTAGGGGGTTCAGTCGGCAGCCCCATCCGACTTTGCCGAGTGGAAGTCGGGGAAGGCTTAGGCCGAAACCACACAACCACATTACAGACATCCCTGCAGACCCTTGCAGGGATGAGCCGAGACTGGCTAAAAACGGTGCCCAATGACGTTGTAGACGGAACAGCAGTAGCAGCAGATATGATGGGAGCTGTTGGAACTGGCGGAAAAGCAGAGAGAGCCACCAAGCTCGGCCTCCAAAGGAGGAGTCACAACCCTAGTGACAGCCTCAGATGTCGACTGGAGAGGGCACATAGTCCCGGAACCAGGCATCTCTTCACCAGAAATCCAACAGCTCCTGCAGTATCCACCACGGTAAAAAGCTGTACATTCCCATGAAAGGGGAATAACTCTCACCAGACATGGTCGAGTCGGGAAGCCCCGAAATGACAGTGTTCCCCACCCCCCGCTGGTGCGGGAGGAGCTGCACATCCCCCACGGAGGGGGAGCAATTCTCACCAGACGTGGTCGAATCCAGCGACCCCAAAACGATAGCATTCCCCACCCCCCACGGGAGCGCGGGAGGAGCTGCACATCCCCCACGGAGGGGGTCAAACTCACACCAGACGTGGTCGAGTCAGGGGGCCCCGAAACAACAGTGCCCCCCTCCCCCGGGGGTGGGAGGAGCTGCACATCCTCCACGGAGGGGGTAAACTCACACCAGACGTGGTCAAGTTGGGAGACTCCTGAAACGACAGCGTTCCACAACACCCGCGGGTGCGGAAGAAACGGCCACGAGAACGCACCAAGGCAAGGGCAAAAGGAATTCCCCTAAAGGAACCGAACTGGAAATAACAGAGGTGAGAGCAGTAGAAGAAAAAAGGTGAACTCAACAGAAACAGAAAGTAGAACACCCTCAACTACGAGAGAAGGTGGCAGAAAAAAACTGGTGGGTACATGACAGAACCCAGACGGTCAACAGGGACCGAAAAAACAGAAATTCAGCCCTCAACAGAGTGAAGAAATCCTGTCCAGACAGTCCCTGATTGACACCTAACTCCAAAAACAATTAATTCATCAACCGAAAAATTCATTGTCGAATTGCGTGATGTCGAAAACAAAACATTCGCGAAAACGGAATAGTAAATAATATACAATGAGAATGTGGTTGAAAATATAAACGAGAATATATAAAACACAGTCCTGTTATTATACGATCTTCAGATCCATAATTCCAGTCACAGGAAAACCATTATCGACGAGTTAAAATATCACTGTTACTGAGCAAAGATGGCACACATCCACCATGTGTGCGGATAATCAAAAGAAAGACAAATTGATGCATTGCACACTGTTTTACAGTAGTCGTGGATTCGTACTACACCACTTTTCTTTCCCAAATCTTGGAAAAGATTAAAATAGAGAGTATTTTATCCGAGTTAGGTTCTTCCACTGTAGTGCAAGCCTGTAGTAAACAACTGAGGTAGGTTGATAAGAAATTGAGGTCTGACTAAACTAAGTTCAAAGGTCAGCGACAACATTTTTTGACAGAAATGGAAGAAAATCGACAGCTCCCATATAGATGTCACCCCACACAAGCACACCAAGTTTGCAAGCGATCCAATCTTAAATGTGCCATGCAGGGTGTGTCAAATGGAAATATTGATGCTTAACTGCACTAAGTTTTTACTAAGTTCATCGATGGTCATTGCCAGTGGCAACATTTTTTGACAGAAATCGAAGAAAATCAAAAGCTCCCATCTAGAGGTAACCCCAAACAAGCATACAAAAGTTTCAAACTGATTTGATCATAACTGTGCCCTGTAGGGCATGCCAAAGGAATATATTGATGCCTGACTAAACTTAGTTCAAGGATCGTTGCCAGTGGCAACAATTTTTGAAGGACAGAATTGGAAGAAAATCGATAGCTCCAATCTAGAGGTCACCCCAAACAAGCATGCCAGGTTGCAAAGCAATCCGAACATAAATGTGCCATGTAGGGTGTGCCAAAGGGAAGTATTGAGGTCTGACTAAACAAAGTTCTAAGAACGTTGGCCGCAGCAACATTTTTTGACAGAAATTGAAGAAAATCGATAGCTCCCATCTAGAGGTCACCCTAAACAAGCATGCCAGGTTTCAAAGCAATCCAATCATAAATATGCCCTGTAGGGTGTGCCAAAGGGAAATATTGAGGTCTGACTAAACTAAGTTCTAATTACGCTGGCCGTGGCAACATTTATTGACGGAAATGAAAGAAAATCGATAGCTCCCATCTAGAGGTAACCCCAAATAAGCATACCAGGTTTCAAAGCAATCCGATCATAAATGTGCCCTGTAGGGTGTGCCAAAGGGAAATATTGAGGTCTTCTGACCAAACGAAGTTCTAAGAACGTTGGCCATGGCAACATTTTTTGACGGAAATGGAAAAAAATCGATAGCTCCATTCTAGAGGTCACCCCAAACAAGCATACCAGGTTTCAAAGCAATCCAATCATAAAGGTGCCCTGTAGGGTGTGCCAAAGGGAAATATTGAGGTCTGACTAAACTAAGTTCTAAGAACATTGGCCGCGGCAACATTTTTTGAAGAAAATGGATAGCTCCCATCTAGAGGTCACCCCAAACAAGCATACCAAGTTTCAAAGCGATTTGATCATAAATGTGACCTGTGAGGTGTGCCAAAGGAAATTGTGGATGTACGTACTAACGTACGTATGTACGTACGTACAACCATACGTACGTACGCCGACTGACGAGAAGTGATGGCAATAGCTCAGCTTGACTTCGTCAAGTTGAGCTAAAAATGCCAAGGTTAACTGAAAATCAGAGGTTGCGTGCCATTGGTATGCATGAGGCTGGGATACCCCCAGATGAGCTCGCTGCTGAGTTTGGAGTCACTGTGGACACTATTTACTGTCTCATTGGAAGGTATAGAACCACAGGATCTACTGCCGATTGACCGCATTCAGGTTGACAAAGAGTTACGATCCCTGCACAAGATCGACACATCAGGATGTCTCATTTGTGAGATCGCTTCCTTCTGGGGACAAGGACAGCAGCAATTACACATGGCAGAACTAACAATAGAATCAGTGCACAAACTGTCCGCAAGAGACTAGCTGAACACGGCATCCGAAGTAGGCGTCCATACCATGGATCAATCCTTACCCAACGTCATCATACCGTCAGAATGGAAAGGGTACATCAGCGTGTTCGCTGGACTCAGCGGCGTTGGAGCACAGTTCTTTTTAGTGATGAATCAATATTTTGTCTACGGCGCGCTGATGGTAGGGCAAGAGTGTATCACCGACGAGGAGAACGGTTTTCTGATGCTTGCGTGCGGGAATGTGACCGTTTCGGCAGGGGTGGTGTAATGGTTTGGGCAGAAATTTCCTTGCACCATCGAATGCAGTTGATCTTCATCGATGGTAATCTGAATGGACAGCGATATAGGGATGAAATTCTTAATGATGTTGTTGTCCCGTTGTTCAACGCTAACAACGAATTGCAGTTATTCCAGCAAGACAATGCCCGATGTCACGTGGCGCATATCTGTCGTGACTTTCTTGAGGAACTTCTTCCCTGGGCACCACTTTCGCCAGATTTGTCGCCAATCGAGCATCTTTGGGATCAATTGGACCGCCGGGTATGACTTCATGATCATCAAACGATAGGTGATTTATGTAATGTTCTAAGGCAGGAGTGGAACGCAATACCACAGGGTGACATCCAGAGACTTATCAGGTCCATGCGCCATTGATGTCTTGCCATCCAAGAGGCAAACGGTGGACATACACGCTATTGACTGCATGAGTGAACGTTTCATTTCAACCCATGTCTGAATTGCGACGTCCTGACGTGACGCTGGCAACAGTAAGAAGATGAAATCATTGCAAATTCATACAGCTAGACTCGAAATATGAATTTAAAATAATTTGTTGGGGATTAAAGTTGATAATACTAAAAAAATTACTCCACAACATTTATTATACTTTCTTTTTTGACTCTGTATATCTTGTGACAACGTGTTCCCTCATAAAAGGGCTGTCTTCTAAATACAGATCGCAGAAACATACAATGTGATCACAATATGGCTTACTTCACTCTCGCAGTTGTCCCCTTCCCCCTAGGGCCCTGTTTCGCCAGCCCCAATAACTGTACTATACAATCTGAATATTAAATAATGAATAATTCCTTTGTCTTCTAGATCTGGTGTCAGGTCTCTGCCTCATTTTAACCCTATATATGGAGAAAGACACAACAATCGATGTAGTCTATTCTGTGATGTGGGGCAAGAAAAAGACATGCTATTGGTAGGCAAAAGTGATCCCAAATTGTTAAAAGAAGATGTTTGTCATATTTAAATATGAAATCAGTAACATAATCAAAGTTATCTCTGAGCATTTCAAATAAAAACTGCTTATGTGTTGCATCCTGCCCCACATTAATCGTTGCAAGAGTTAATATAAACAGAGTGAAAAAATGTTACTTATGACAACTCAAAAAGTGCAAACTACCTAGGAAGTCTTCTTATTGGATTAGTAAGTTTAGAATTGTAATTCAAAACTACAACTATACTTAAAATTTGTTCCTTCATTTATCTAGTGGAACAAGTATGCTGAAATTCTGATTTCATACCTATTTCTTTATTATTAGTGTTAGAAGAGCCTGTAGCACATTTAACAAGAGCAATACCACTTATGTTACTGTTTTCTTCCAATGTGTTATCACCTGTATTGTCTATGTTCGGTTTTATTATTACAAGTCCTGTTGATTTCAAAATTTCCTCATCCACTGGAAAATCAGACTCCAAAACACCTGTAAACAGAAGAATGAATGTTTTGTCATTACAAAAACATTTGTGAACATTCCAGTTTTACAGTACAATCCACTCAACTTCATCCTGGTGCTAATAGACTACTGACCCGGTGACATCACTGGAACTCCTTAACCCTTTACCTAACACAAAAATATGATGACACTTGCAAACAATAACTAAATCTTTTAATTTTTACACCCAAAACATAGCTTATGACCCCTCACAGGTCAAACTCTATGAGCTTGCTTAAATGAAGAATCATAAGCTATGTTTTTGAGACCCAGAAATATTAAAATAATGAAAACTGAAAGGTGATTTTTGTGAATAGTGCTGCCCAGTTTGGACCATTATGTTGGGTAAAGGGTTAATGTTGCATGACATCTTTAAAACCAGTATAGATAATAGTTTATTTTCATAACAATAAACCAAACCTTCTAAATACACATACTGTGGAGATATTTGCACCTTCTACTTTTATTTTAATTTGTGTCCATTGGCAGAATCACATTGCTGTAAGTAAAATGGAACAGGAGTAGTATGTGTGTGATAAACATTATTTTTAACCAATCTGTTTTACCAGTTATAATGTTTTTGAGTGACCTGCACATCAACTTTTAACTTACCATCAATAATTTAAACTTATTGTTATTGGTCAAAATGGGGTAAATTTTAAATTAAATATTTTTATATAACGTAAGTTTATTACAACATATTTGCAAGAGATGAAATCCTCTCAAATTAGCCCAGAAATTCTTGTTTACTACAAATTCATAAGAAATTGTGAATATTCTCAAGCTTCATTAATATCAACTTGCATTTACAATTAATGAATTAAGTATTAAATGAACTATATTGGGCACTTCCTTTCTTCATACTCAAACCGTGTCAAGTTTTTTTTGATAAATGAAGCAGAACTTTAATTACAGCATTGGATTTGAACACCTATAGCATAATGAAACATTGACAATATCTTCATATAAAGGAGAAATAAATAACCACTTACAATATCTCCATCTCCAAGAGTCTGGGAAAACTGATATTCTAAGTACTTCCAAGTTTAAATTAAAGTTAAGTAACTTTGTAAAAACATCAACTAAGCTCTGTAAAATTCAATTTCAACTAGAAGGTGCCAATGACAAACTCACATACTAAAATCAGTGAATAATGAAAAAAGTTAAAATTAAAGCACAAGGTAATTACCGGTACCTTGGCAAAACAAACAAGAGGCCCCAGGGGGCCTGAGGGCACTCACCTGACATGGTAGCCTAAATACCAACCCAGAGAAATGATTTCAACAAGTTGCATCTGCTCCTCCTAAGAAAAGCTAAAACCAAATATCCAAAGATTCTGACCAGTGGATCTAAAAAAAAAGATTTTTAAAGAATATTCCTCATATTGAACTAAGTTATAACTAGAAACTGTTTTAGCACACTAAAACATATGTCTCCCCTTCCTTTCTATTTAATGCAATGCAAATTATATATAAACAAATATGTCCAACTTCCCCTTTGGGGAGCGGGGTTATAAATATCTATGATCTAGCTCAACATCCACATGTCAAAAAAAAACAAACTCTGGTCTGGACAATTACTCCTTATTTAAAGTACATGAATTTGACCTTGAGGTCAAGGTCACATGAAGGTCATGATGACATGTGGTCTCATTGTGATACATCCACATGTCAATCATCTAAGTCCTAGGTCAAAAAACAAAAAAGTTCTGATCTGCACAATTATTCCCTATTCGAAGTACATAAATTTGACCTTGAGGTCAGAGGTCAAGGTCACATGCAGTTCATCAAGGTAGCGGACATGCAGTTTCATGGTGACACATCCACGTGTCAAAAAGAAAAAAATTCTGGTCTGGACAATTACTCCCTATTTAAAGTACATAAATCTGACCTTGAGGTCAAGGTCACATGAAGGCCATGATGACATGTGGTCTTATTGTGATACATCCACATGTCAATCATCTAACTCCTAGGTCTAAAAACAAAAAAGTTCTGATCTGGACAATTATTCCCTATTTGAAGTACATAAATTTGACCTTGAGGTCAGTGGTCAAGGTCACATGCAGATCATCAAGGTAGCGGACATGCGGTTTCATGGTGACACATCCACATGTCCAAAAAAAAAAAATCTGGTCTGGACAATTACTCCCTATTTAAAGTACATAAATTTGACCTTGAGGTCAAGGTCACATGAAGGTCATGATTACATGTGACATGCGGTCTAATTTCAATACATCCACATGTCAAATATCCGAGTCCTAGGTCAATGAAAGTGTCAATGACACTGTAGCTCAACTTGTCAAGACAAAGACATGTACATGTAAAGTATGTGACACAGCAATGACGAACATCTAGGTAATGACCTGATAACAAAGGTACATATAAAGTATTGTAACAGTCTGTACATAAATACTGACCGTTGCCTGTAACAAATGTATAGGTAAAGTATTGTAAAGGTGGGTGACAGTCAGATGCTAAACTAGAAAAGAAATCTTTGAGTCCCAGAGTGGGTCTGACTGAACCCCAAAATATTTGTTCTCATAGCACAGTGATAACAAAGGCACCCCAAAACACACTCATTCCTGTCCCAAGGTGAAAACAAAGGTACCCAAGAAGTTTCGTGAAGATCAGTTCACAAATATGAGCTGTGTAGAAGTTGTGACAAAAAACTGATTGGACCTAATTTCGGTACAAAATGGCCACTGGCAGCCATCTTGAATTCTGGACCACACCCAGAAACACTGGTTCTCGTCCCAAGGTGATAACAAAGGTACCCAAGAAGTTTTGTGAAGATCGGTTCATAAATACAGCCTCTTGCCCTAGCCATATTGACATGTGCACTTACAGTGTATAAGTAGCACTGAATAAATCAAAGTTCATCTAATTTGCATAATTTCTGCACGAGAAAAAAATCCGTACTATATGTGATGTATTCCATGTTACTAAACATTCATACAAAAATTTATTCAAATCAGAACTTTCATACAGAAGTTCTGTACAAAAGACTGATTGCACTAATTTTGGAACAAAATGGCTGCTGGTGGCCATCTTGAATTTCGGACCACACCCACAAACACTCGTTCTCACCCCACGGTGATAACAAAGGTACCCAAGAAGTTTCGTAAAGATCGGTTCATAAATACAGCCTCTAGCCTGAGCCGTATAGAAGTTGTGTACAAAAAACTGATTAGACCTAATTTCGGTACAAAATGGCCACTGGCAGCCATCTTGAATTTTGGACCGCACCCAGAAACACTCGTTCTCGTCCCAAGGTGAAAACAAAGGTACCCAAGACGTTTAGTGAAGATCGGTTCATAAATACAGGCTCTAGCCCAAGCCGTATTGACATGTGTACTTACTGTGTGTAAGTAGCACTGAAAAAATCAAAGTTCATCTAATTTGCATAATTTCTGCACGAGAAAAAAGCCCGTATTATATGTGATGTATCCCATGGTACTAAACATTCACACACAAAATTATTGAAGTCAGCGCTTTTATCTGGAAGTTCTGAGCAAAAATCTGATTGCACCAAATTTTGTACAAAATGGCTGCCATCGGCCATCTTGAATTTCGGACCGGACCCCAAAACACTCGTTCTCGTCCCACGGTGATAACAAAGGTACCCATGGAGTTTCGTAAAGATCGGTTCTTAAATACGGTCTCTAGCCCGAGCCGTATTGGCATTTGCACTTACAGTGCTGAAAGTAACACCAAAAAACATCAAAGTTAGTCTAATTTGCATAATTTACGCACGAGAAAAAAACCCGTATTATATGTGATGTATCCCATGGTACTAAACATTCATACACAAAATTATTCAAATCATAGCTTTCATATGGAAGTTCTGTACAAAAAATAGATTTCTGCATCGTCGGTACAAAATGGTGGCTGGCAGCCATCTTGAATTTCGGACCACACCTAAAAACACTCGTTCCCGTCCCAGGGTCATAACAAAGGTACACAAGAAGTTTCGTAAAGATCGGTTCATAAATACGACCTCTAGCTCGAGCCATAGCCAATTGTTGACGTACGGACAGACGGACGACGGGCCATGACAATAGCTCAAATTTGACTTCGTCAAAGTTGAGCTAAAAAACAAAAAAGTTCTGGTCTGGATAATTATTCCCTATTTGAAGTACATAAATTTGACCTTAAGGTCAGAGGACAAGGTCACATGAAGGTCATCGAGGTAGACGACATGTGGTCTCATGGTGACACATCCACATGTCAAATAACCAAGTCCTAGGTCAAAAAACAAAAAAATTCTGGTCTGGACAATTACTCCCTATTTGAAGTACATAAATTTGACCTTGAGGTCAAGGTCACATGAAGGTCACAATGGTATGCACCACACCAGCTCATGGTGATACATCCACGTGCCAAATATCTGAGGCCTGGCTCAAAAGACAAACAAGTTTTGGTCCGGACAAAGTTTCCTTGAAAAAAGCACAGAACTGACCTTCAGATCAAAGGTCAAGGTCACATGAAGGTCTCAATGGTACGCTAGACACCGGCTCATGGTGATACATCCACATGCCAAATATCTAAAGCCTGACTCAAAATACAAAAAAGTTCTGGTCCAGACAGTTTCCCTTAAAAAATAGGCCATACGCGCAACTAGTAGAAAGCTGTATGATGGAGGGCCACCACGGATGCCGACATTATGTACACCATACATGGTATGGATACATATAGAAATGGACTGGAGGAGTGTCTAATTTGATGGATAAAGGGTTAATATCTCCGGATCAAATTATCAGATTTACATAAAAAACTATAGAGCACAGCACATCAGTAACCTGAACATATATATGAAATAACATGACAATCGGATTGATATTTTTTGAGTTATCTCATGCCAAAGGGATTGGAGGAATTTTCAATTTGAAGGATAAAGGGTTAATATCTCAGGATCAAATTATCAGATTTACACCAAAAACTATACAGCTCAGCATATCAGTAACCTGAACACAAATATAAAGTAACTTGACAATCCAAGCAATATTTTTCAAGTTATCTCATGCCAAAGGGATTGGAGGAATTTTCAATTTGAAGGATAAAGGGTTAGTATCTCAGGATCAGAATAACAGATTTACACCAAAAAACTATACAGCTCGGCACAACAGTAACCTGAATACAAATATAAAGTAACTTGACAATCCAAGCAATATTTTTCAAGTTATCAAATGCCAAAGGGATTGGAGGAATTTTCAATTTGAAGGATAAAGGGTTAGTATCTCAGGATCAGAATAACAGATTTACACCAAAAAACTATACAGCTCGGCACAACAGTAACCTGAATACAAATATAAAGTAACTTGACAATCCAAGCAATATTTTTCAAGTTATCAAATGCCAAAGGGATTGGAGGAATTTTCAATTTGATGGATAAAGGGTTAATATCTCAGGATCAAAATTACAGATTTACACCAAAAACTATACAGCTTGGCACATCAGTAACCTGAATACAAATATAAAGTAACTTGACAAGCCAAGCAATATTTTTCAAGTTATCGAATGACAAAGAAACTGATACGGACGCTGGATGGACAGACCGACGGACGGACGGACGGACGGACAGACAGACAAACAAAAAAAACTATACAGCTCAGCACATCAGTAACATGAACACAAATATAAAGTAACTTGACAATCCAAGCAATATTTTTCAAGTTATCGAATGCCAAAGGGATTGGTGGAATTTTCAATTTGAAGGATAAAGGGTTAATATCTCAGGATCAAATTATCAGATTTACACCAAAAACTATACAGCTCAGCACATCAGTAACCTGAACACAAATATAAAGTAACTTGACAAGCTAAGCAATATTTTTCCGAATGCCAAATGGATTGGTGGAATTTTCAATTTGAAGGATAAAGGGTTAATATCTCAGGATCAAATTATCAGATTTACACCAAAAACTATACAGCTCGGCACATCAGTAACCTGAACACAAATATAAAGTAACTTGACAAGCCAAGCAATATTTTTCAAGTTATCGAATGACAAAGAAATGGATACGGACGCCGGATGGACAGACCGGTGGACGGACGGACGGACAGATGGACAAACAAAAAAAACTATACAGCTCGGCACATCAGTAACCTGAACACAAATGTAAAGTAACTTGACAATCCAAGCAATATTTTTCAAGTTATCGAATGCCAAAGGGATTGAAGAAATTTTCAATTTGAAGGATAAAGGGTTAATATCTCGGGATCAAATCATCAGATTTACACCAAAAACTATACAGCTCGGCAAATCAGTAACCTGAACACAAATATAAAGTAACTAGACAATCCAAGCAATATTTTTCAAGTTATCGAATGACAAAGAAATGGATATGGACGCCGGACAGACGGACGGACAGATGGACATGGACAGATGGACATTGACAGATGGACAGACAGGCAAAGGATGGACGAACGACGGATGGCCACCCCGGATGGCGGCATTATGTGTACCATACATAGTATGGGTACACATAAATATTTTTCAAGTTATCAAATGCCAAAGGGATTGGAGGAATTTTCAATTTGAAGGATAAAGGGTTAATATCTCAGGATCAAATTATCAGATTTACACCAAAAACAATACAGCTCAGCACATCAGTAACCTGAACACAAATATAAAGTAACTTGATAATCCAAGCAATATTTTTCAAGTTATCAAATGCCAAAGGGATTGGAGGAATTTCCAATTTGATGGATAAAGGGTTAATATCTCAGGATCAAATTATCAGATTTACACCAAAAACTATACAGCTCGGCACATCAGTAACCTGAACACAAATATAAAGTAACTTGACAATCCAAGCAATATTTTTCAAGTTATCGAATGACAAAGAAATGGATACGGACCCTGGATGGACAGACAGACGGACAAAGGATGGACGAACGATGGATGGCCACCCCGGATGATGGCATTATGTGTACCATACATAGTATGGGTACACATAAAAAGTGCATAAATCTGACCTTCAGGTCAAAGGTCAAGGTCACATGAAGGTCACTATGGTACACTGCACACCAGTTCATGGTGATACATCCACATGCCAAGTATCTAAGGTGTAGGTCAAAAGACAAAAAAGTTATGGCCCGGACAAAGTTTGTGTGATGTTTCCCTTAAAAAACACATAAATCTGACCTTCAGGTCAAAGGTCAAGGTCACATGAAGGTCACTATGGTACACTGCACACCAGCTCATGGTGATACATCCACATGCCAAGTATCTAAGGTGTAGGTCAAAAGACAAAAAAGTTATGGCCCGGACAAAGTTTGTATGAGAAGAAGAAGAAGAAGAAGAAGAAGAAGGCGAAGAAGAATATGCACTAAAACAATATGTCTCCCTTCTGGGAAGGGGAGACATAATTCGGGCTCCCACAGAGAGCACATATATGAACCCAGGGACTTAGCTTTAACAAACTTGAATCTCACCGCCCTAAGGATGCTGCACACCAAATATCAAAACATTCCGACTTCTGGATCTGAAGAAGAAGATTTTTAAAGAAAATTCCTCATTTTGAACTAAGTTACAATTCGAGCTCCCACGGTGAGTCCAAATATGGACCTAGGGACATGGCTTGAACAAACTTGAATCTCACCTCCCCCTAAGGATGCTGCATACCAAATATCAAAACATTCCGACTGCTGGATCTGAAGAAAATTTTTAAAGAAAATTCCTCATTTTGAACTAAGTTATAATTCGGGCTACCACAGTGACCCCAAATATGAACCCAGGGACTTGGCTTGAACAAAATTGAATCTCACCCCCCTAAGCATGGTGCATACCCAATATCAAAAGATTCTGCCTGCTGGATCTGGAGAAGAAGATTTTCATAGAAATTTGCCTGAAATGCATTAAGTTCAAATTTGGGCTCCTATACTGAGCCCAAATATAAACCCAGGGGGCCGATTTGAACAAACTTGAATCAGATTCACCCCACAATGTTACATACCAAATATCAAAAGATTCTGCCTGCTGGATCTGGAGAAGAAGATTTTTTAAGAAATTTGCCTGAAATGCACTAAGTTCGAATTCGAGCTTCTATAGTGAGCCCAAATATGAATCTAGGGAGTCGATTTGAATAAACTTGAATCAGATCTACCCCACAATGTTGCATACCAAATATCAAAAGATTCTGCCTGCTGGATCTGGAGAAGATTTTTTAAGAAATTTGCCTGAAATGCACTAAGTTCGGATTCGGGCTTCTATAGTGAGCCCAAATATGAATCCAGGGGGTCGATTTGAACAAACTTGAATCAGATCCACCCCACAATGTTGCATACCAAATATCAAAAGATTCTGCCTGCTGGATCTGGAGAAGATGATTTTTTAAGAAATTTGCCTGAAATGCACTAAGTTCAAAATCGGGCTCCTACACTGAGCCCAAATATGAACCCAGGGGGCCGATTTGAACAAACTTGAATCAGATCCACCCTACAATGTTGCATACCAAATATCAAAAGATTCTGCCTGCTATAACTGGAGAAGAAGATTTTTTAATGTTTTTCCCATTGCCTACAGTATTAAAAAGTGCTGACTCACCACTTTTTCAAAGTCCTGAAAAAAGTACCCTGTGATCAAACTTTTTTCACAGAAATGAATGCTAATCAATAGCTCTTATCAAAAGGTCTTGCTTAATGAGCACACCAAGTTCAAAAACAATCCTATGATAAATGTGACCTGTAGGCCATGTCAAAGAAAAATATTGATGCACAAATGCAATAAATTCAAAGATTGTTGCTAACAGCAACAGTTTTTGATGGAAATAAAAAGAAAATCGATAGCTCCTATCCTATCTTTGTCACCCTGCATAAGCACACAAAGTTTCAAAACAACCTGATAATGAATGCGTCCTCTGAGGCATGCCAAAGGAAGATGTTAATGCACAAATGCACTAAGTTTGATGACCATTGCTTGTGGTAATGTTTTTTCTCTCTCTTTTTTATGGAAATTCATAAATATATTCTGCAGAGTGCAAAAGTGATAATTTACTGCACAAATGCAGTAAGTTCAAAGGCTGGTGATAACGACAATAATTTTTTATGGAAATGAAAAATGAAAGTGTCAATGACACTGTAGCTCAACTTGACAAACTTGAACTTGGTAAGTTAGAAATGAATTGGCAAACTTGAAGATCATTGGTACCAATGTTATTTGATGAAATTTCAACATAACAGCATTGTGTGTGCACAACGTCAAGAGTAATCCATGCATTTTTAAATGTGAACTGTGAGACTGGCTAAAGGAAGAATGTTGATACACAAATGCAGTATGTTCAGAGGTTATTGTAAATGGCAACTTTTTTCACAGAAATGAATGCTTATCAATAGCTCTTATCTAAAGTTCTTGCCTAATGAGCACACCAAGTTCAAAAACAATCCTATGATAAATGTGGCCTGTAGGCCATGTCAAAGAATGTTGATGCACAAATGCAATAAATTCAAAGATTGTTGCTAACAGCAACAGTTTTTGATGGAAATGAAAAGAAAATCAATAGCTCCTATCTTTGTCACCCTGCATAAGCAAACAAAGTTTCAAAACAACCTGATAATGAAGGTGTCCTCTGAGGCGTGCCAAAGGAAGATGTTAATGCACTAAGTAGAAGGTCATTGCTTGTGGCAATGGGTCTTTTTATAGAAATTCATAAATAAACCCGGCAGAGAGTGCAAAAGGGATAAGTTGATGCACAAATGCAGTAAGTTCAAAGGTTGGTGATAACGACAATAAATTTTTATGGAAATGAAAAAAAGCAATAGCTCACATCTAGAGGGCACACAGAACACACATACCAAGTTTCAAAGTGATCCGATCATAAATGTGCCCTGCAGGCCGTGTTAAAGGGAAATATTGAGGTCTGACTAAACTAAGTTCAAAGGTCAACATTTTTTGACAGAAATGGAAGAAAATCGACAGCTCCCAAGTAGATGTCACCCCACACAAGCTTAACAAGTTTGCAAGTGATCCAATCATAAATGTGCCCTGCAGGGTGTGTCAAAGGGAAATATTGATGCTTAACTGCACTAAGTTTTTACTAAGTTCATTGAAGGTCATTGCCAGTGGCAACATTTTTCGACGGAAACCGAAGAAAATCAATAGCTTCCATCTAGAGGTAACCCCAAACAAGCATGCCAGGTTTCAAAGCAATCCGATAATAAATGTGCCCTGTAGGGTGTGCCAAAGGGAAATATTGAGGTCTGACTAAACTAAGTTCTAAGAACGTTGGCAGCGGCAACATTTTTTGACAGAAATGGAAGAAAATCGATAGCTCCCAACTACAGGCCACCCCAAACAAGCATACCAGGTTTCAAAGCAATCCAATCATAAAGGTGCTCTGTAGGGTGTGCCAAAGAAAAATACTGAGGTCTGAGTAAACTAAGTTCTAAGAACGTTGGCTGCGGCAACATTTTTCGACGGAAATTGAAGAAAATCGATAGCTCCCATCTACAGGTCTCCCCAAACAAGCATACCAGGTTTCAAAGCAAGCAAATCATAAATGTGCCCTGTAGGGTGTGCCAAAGGGAAATATTGAGGTCTGACTAAACTAAGTTCTAAGAACGTTGGCAGCGGCAACATTTTTTGACGGAAATCGAAGAAAATTGATAGCTCCCATCTAGAGGTCACCCCAAACAAGCATGCCAGGTTTCAAAGCAATCCAATTATAAGTGTGCCCTGTAGGGTGTGCCAAAGAAAAATATTGAGGTCTGACTAAACTAAGTTCTAAGAACGTTGGCAGCAACTGCAATTTGTGACGGAAATTGAAGAAAATCGATAGCTCCCATCTAGAGGTCTCCCCAAACAAGCATACCAGGTTTCAAAGCAATCTCATCATAAATGTGCCCTGTAGGGTGTGCCAAAGGGAAATATTGAGTCTTCTGACTAAACTAAGTTCTAAGAACGTTGGCCTTGGCAACATTTTTCGACGCAAATGGAAAAATATCAATAGCTCCCATCTAGAGGTCACCCCAAACAAGCATACCAGGTTTCAAAGCAATCCAATCATAAATGTGCCCTGTAGGTTGTACAAAAGGGAAATATTGTGGTCTGACTAAACTACGTTCTACGAACGTTGGCCGTGGCAACATGTTTTGACGGAAATTAAAGAAAATCGATAGCTCCCATCTAGAGGTCACCCTAAACAAGCATACCAGGTTTCAAAGCAATTAAGTCATAAATGTGCCCTGTAGGGTTTGCCAAAGGGAAATATTGTGGTTAGACTAAACAAAGTTCTAAGAATGTTGGCCGCGGCAAAAATTGATAGCTCCCATCTAGAGGTCACCCCAAACAAGCATACCAAGTTTCAAAGAGATCTGATCATAAATGCGACCTGTGAGGTGTGCCAAAGGAAATTGTGGACGTACGTACTAAAGTACTAACATACTAACGTACGTACGTACGCCGACGGACGAGAAGTGATGGCAATAGCTCAGCTTGACTTTGTCAAGTTGAGCTAAAAATCAATAGCTCACATCAAGAGGTCACCCCAAACACACATACCAAGTTTCAAAGTGATCCGATCATAAATGTGCCCTGAAGGGTGTGCCAAAGGGAAATATTGAAGCCTGACTAAACTAAGTTCAAAGGTCATTGCCAGTGGCAACATTTTTTTACAGAAACGGAAAAAAATTGTCAACGCCCATATAAATATCACCCCACACAAATACACAAAGTTTCCAAGTGATCCAATCATAAATGTGCCCTGCAGGGTGTGTCAGAGGGAAATATTGATGCATAACTGCAGCAACCTCTGATGAACTTAGTTTTTACTAAGTTCATCAAAGGTTGTTGCCAATGGCAACTATTTTTGACAGAAATGGAAGATAGCTCCCATCTAGAGGTTACCCCAAGCAAGCACACCAAGCTTCAAAGCGATCCGGTCAAAAATGTGTACTGCAGGCTGCGCCAAAGGGAAATATTGATGCATAACTGCACAAAGTTCATTGAAGGTCGTTGCCAGCGGCAACATTTTTTGACAGAAATTGAAGAAAATTGATAGCTCCCATTTAGAGGTCACCTCAAACAAGCATGCCAGGTTTCAAAGCAATCCGATTATAAATGTGCCCTGTAGGGTGTGCCAAAGGGAAATACTGAGTCTTCTGACTAAACTAAGTTCTAAGAACATTGGCCGCGGCAACATTTTTTGATGGAAATTGAAGAAAATCGATAGCTCCCATCTAGAGGTCTCCCCAAACAAGCATACCAGGTTTCAAAGCAATCAGATCATAAATGTGCCCTGTAGGGTGTGCCAAAGAGAAATACTGAGGTCTGACTAAACTACGTTCTACGAACGTTGGCCGTGGCAACATGTTTTGACAGAAAATTAAAGAAAATCGATAGCTCCCATCTAGAGGTCACCCTAAACAAGCATACCAGGTTTCAAAGCAATCAAATCATAAATGTGCCCTGCAGGGTTTGCCAAAGGGAAATATTGTGGTTTGACTAAACTGAGTTCTAAGAACGTTGGCCGCGGCAAAAATCAATAGCTCCCATCTAGAGGTCACCCCAAACAAGCATACCAAGTTTCAAAGTGATCTGATCATAAATGCGACCTGTGAGGTGTGCCAAAGGAAATTGTGGACGTACGTACTAAAGTACTAACATACTAACGTACGTACGTACGACGACGACGAGAAGTGATGGCAATAGCTCAGCTTGCCTTTGTCAAGTTGAGCTAAAAATCAATAGCTTACATCAAAAGGTCACCCCAAACACACATACCAAGTTTCAAAGTGATCTGATCATAAATGTGCCCTGAAGGGTGTGCCAAAGGGAAATACTGAAGCCTGACTAAACTAAGTTCAAAGGTCATTGCCAGTGGCAACATTTTTTTACAGAAACGGAAAAAAATTGTTAATGCCCATATAAATATCACTCCACACAAATACACAAAGTTTCCAAGTGATCCAATCATTAATGTGCCCTGCAGGGTGTGTCAAAGGGAAATATTGATGCATAACTGCAACAACCTCTGATGAACTTAGATTTTACTAAGTTCATCAAAGGTTGTTGCCAATGGCAACTATTTTTGACAGAAATGGAAGATAGCTCCCATCTAGAGGTTACCCCAAGCAAGCACACCAAGCTTCAAAGCGATCCGGTCAAAAATGTGCACTGCAGGCTGCGCCAAAGGGAAATATTGATGCATAACTGCACAAAGTTCATTGAAGGTCGTTGCCAGCGGCAACATTTTTTGACAGAAATTGAAGAAAATTGATAGCTCCCATTTAGAGGTCACCTCAAACAAGCATGCCAGGTTTCAAAGCAATCCGATTATAAATGTGCCCTGTAGGGTGTGCCAAAGGGAAATATTGAGTCTTCTGACTAAACTAAGTTCTAAGAACATTGGCCGCGGCAACATTTTTTGATGGAAATTGAAGAAAATCGATAGCTCCCATCTAGAGGTCTCCCCAAACAAGCATACCAGGTTTCAAAGCAATCAGATCATAAATGGGCCCTGTAGGGTGTGCCAAAGGGAAATACTGAGGTCTGACTAAACTACGTTCTATGAACGTTGGCCGTGGCAACATGTTTTGACAGAAATTAAAGAAAATCGATAGCTCCCATCTAGAGGTCACCCTAAACAAGCATACCAGGTTTCAAAGCAATCAAATCATAAATGTGCCCTGCAGGGTTTGCCAAAGGGAAATATTGTGGTTTGACTAAACTAAGTTCTAAGAACGTTGGCCGCGGCAAAAATCGATAGCTCCCATCTAGAGGTGACCCCAAACAAGCATACCAAGTTTCAAAGTGATCTGATCATAAATGCGACCTGTGAGGTGTGCCAAAGGAAATTGTGGACGTACGTACTAAAGTACTAACATACTAACGTACGTACGTACGCCGACGGACGAGAAGTGATGGCAATAGCTCAGCTTGACTTTGTCAAGTTGAGCTAAAAATCAATAGCTCACATCAAGAGGTCACCCCAAACACACATACCAAGTTTCAAAGTGATCCGATCATAAATGTGCCCTGAAGGGTGTGCCAAAGGGAAATATTGAAGCCTGACTAAACTAAGTTCAAAGGTCATTGCCAGTGGCAACATTTTTTTACAGAAACGGAAAAAAATTGTTAATGCCCATATAAATATCACTCCACACAAATACACAAAGTTTCCAAATGATCCAATCATAAATGTGCCCTGCAGGGTGTGTCAAAGGGAAATATTGATGCATGACTGCAACAACCTCTGATGAACTTAGATTTTACTAAGTTCATCAAAGGTTGTTGCCAATGGCAACTATTTTTGACAGAAATGGAAGATAGCTCCCATCTAGAGGTTACCCCAAGCAAGCACACCAAGCTTCAAAGCGATCCGGTCAAAAATGTGCACTGCAGGTTGCGCCAAAGGGAAATATTGATGCATAACTGCACAAAGTTCATTGAAGGTCGTTGCCAGCGGCAACATTTTTTGACAGAAATTGAAGAAAATTGATAGCTCCCATTTAGAGGTCACTTCAAACAAGCATGCCAGGTTTCAAAGCAATCCGATTATAAATGTGCCCTGTAGGGTGTGCCAAAGGGAAATATTGAGGTCTTCTGACTAAACTAAGTTCTAAGAATGTTGGCCGCGGCAACTTTTTTTGATGGAAATTGAAGAAAATCGATACCTCCCATCTAGAGGTCTCCCCAAACAAGCATACCAGGTTTCAAAGCAATCAGATCATAAATGTGCCCTGTAGGGTGTGCCAAAGGGAAATACTGAGGTCTGACTAAACTGCGTTCTACGAACGTTGGCCGTGGCAACATGTTTTGATGGAAATTAAAGAAAATCGATAGCTCCCATCTAGAGGTCACCCTAAACAAGCATACCAGGTTTGAAAGCAATCAAATCATAAATGTGCCCTGCAGGGTTTGCCAAAGGGAAATATTGTGGTTTGACTAAACTAAGTTCTAAGAACGTTGACCGCGGCAACATTTTTTGACGGAAAAGGCTCCTAAAGGAGGCACAGCAACTGAATGAAAATTCGGTGGACTGGTTTTACAGGGTCAGGGGCCCACCACTGACCCTCCAAAACGTAAAAAGCACAAGAGGCCCCACAGGGCCTGAAGCGCTCACCTTGAACAGAACCCTATGTAAACAGAGTCCAAGAATGAATCTACATTAAGCATGCAATCTCCATAGGATTGAACAACAGGAGTGACTAAAATAGTCCAGGCATCATGCCTTTTCTTCAGTTGATCATAACATAAAAAGTGGAAGCCCTTAATACAACCTTTGTGGAATAATCTTAGTTACATACCTCCAGAGGGTAATTAATAAAAAATTTCTAATTCTTCAGCTACATGGCCAATTCCGGCTCCCATAGGGAGTCCAAATATTAACCCAGGAATTTGATTTGAACAAACTTGAATTTAATCTGACTAGAGATGTTGTATACCAAATATGAGATCATTCTGACTGGTGGATCTCTAGATTTCTGAAGAAATTTCCTCATATTGCACTAAGTTAAAATTTGGGTTCCCACAGGGAGCCCAAATATTAACCCAGGCACACGAATTGAACAAACTTGAATCTGCAAATGACGAATATAACTTCCTCGCTGTCTACAAATTTCATTGTGGGCAGTGCTGAAGTTATATTCATCATTTGACTCAACCTCGTCCAGAGTAATGTTACCTGCCATAATTGTTCTCAGAATAATCACCAAGTCTTCTGGCCGCACAACAGAGCACCAATCCTGGGTAAATCAGATCTAAGAACAAATTGTTCTTCCACCTAAATTTGCAATTTTGAGGATGACTTTGGGACTTACGTTCAACAAAGTAGGAATTGCAAAAACAAGTGAATGGAATACACATGGTCTGCCATGTGCTTGGCGGTATTCGTTGAAAATACAAAAATAAAATGGGTAACACAATAAAGAAAAACATATATACAGATTTCATGTCACAGGATAATTTAAGCATTAGACTGAAGGTTGGAGAGAACTCTGTTTTTGATTCCATCCTTGCCCTGCCCCTTCTTCCATACATTCAGCCACACGTGTACATATTAGATATACTAGCATGCAAAGGACTGAGGGAAATTTTGTGAGACTACAGTGCAATTCATCCTATTGCATTTATGGGCCCAATCCAGGCATTTTAAGAGAGACCTTCCTATGAATAGAGGAATGATTTAACTTCAGAAGTACAAAAAAGTCTGTTTTATCCTACCACATTTAGGGGCAAGTGACTAGTAATTGTTCAAAGAGCCAATATTATTAGTGAATTAATGTATAAATGTGTTAACGAGGCCAGGAATCAAATAACCGTGATTCATCCTGTCAATTCTGCAGTACCTCAATGTTTACATGAGACTGTACTATGAATTTAATTAACGTGTATTTAGGGCAATAAAGGAGTGTTCAGTTACATTCAAATTATATGAAAAAAGTTTCTATGAAATTGGGTAAAGAGTAATCTATCTCAACCACTAACAAGCTTATTTGAAAAGTACTGGGAACCACAATAGTGGCCTTGGACTCAACATGATTCCTTTCAGGCCATTCTGCTTTAATAGACTCTTAGTCCGTATAAAACAGTTTTCTTATATTCACTGGAAAGCGTCCCAAGATCCCATCCAATAAAAAACAAGAGGCCCCAGGGGGCCTGAGGGTGCTCACCTGACATGGTAGTCTAAATATCAAACCAGGGACTTGACTTGAATAAGCTGCATACGCCCCTCCTAAGAAAAGCATATACCAACTAGATGAAGCGATTGTGCCCACACAATACACAGGATTTTCCTTCTATTTTCAGTTCCTGCACTTTTACGTCCCAAAATTGAGATAAACGCATAAAAAACAGATTTTTTTCCCAAACAAAATACTTTCAGCCTAAATTTTTTTCTTCTTCTTAAAACGGATAAAAAACGCTAAAACTAATTTCCGGATTTTGGTCCAAAATTTTCGAAGTCCCACCCGGACCCCAAATTTTCAGTGTAAAAAAAAAAAAATTTTTTGTCTTAAAATTGACAGAAACGCATAAAAAACCAAAAAAAAAAATTATGGATTTTGGTCCAAAATTTTCGAAGTCCCACCCAGACCCCAAATATTCAGGGTAAAAATTTTTTTTTTTTTTTGTCTTAAAACTGACCGAAATGCATAAAAAACAAAAACAAAAATTTCCGGATTTTGGTCCAAAATTTTCTAAGTCCCACCCGGACCCAAAATTTTCGGTGTAAAAAAAAAAATTTTTTTTTGTCTTAAAATTGACAGAAACGCATAAAAAACAAAAAAAAAAAAAAATTCCGGATTTTGGTCCAAAATTTTCTAAGTCCCACCCGGACCCCAAATTTTCAGGGTAAAAAAAAAATTTTTTTTTTTTGTCTTAAAATTGAGAGAAATGCATAAAAAACAAACAAAAAACAATTTCCGGATTTTGGTCCAAAATTGTCTAAGTCCAACCCAGACCCAAAATTTTCAGGGGAAAAATTTTTTTTTTTTTTTTCTCTTATAATTGACCAAAACGCATAAAAAAACAAAAAAATTTTTTTTTTCGGATTTTGGTCCACCCGGACCCCAAATTTTCAGGGTAAAAAAAAAAATGTTTTTTTTGTCTTAAAATTGAGAGAAATGCATAAAAAACAAACAAAATTTTCAGCCTAAATATGAACCTAGGGACTTGGCTTCAACAAACTTGAATCTCACCCCCCTAAGGATGCTGCATACCAAATATCAAAACATTCTTATTGCTAGATCTGAAGAAGATTTTTAAAAAATACTCCTCATACTGCACTAATTTAAACATTTGGGCTCCCATAGAGAGCCCAAATATTGACCCAGGCAATTGATTTCAATAAACATGTGAAACAATCTTCCAAAGATGTTATATGTGAAATTTGAAAGCTTTTGGAGCAGTGGTTTCGGAGAAAAGTAGTCTTATGTTTTTCCCATTACCCACAGTGTTAAAAAATGCTGACTCAGCACTTTTTCAAAGTCCCCAAAAAGTACCCCATCATAAAACCGATGGCAATTTTTTTTTACCATTCCATTCTGTTGGTTCTAAGGAAGCTTCACAACAAATAAGAATTCTCAGTGCCGTGTAGTTTTGGAGATATGGGTGTTTTAATTTTTTTCTATTTTTAGCTCCTGTGCTTCCCACGGGGCTATGGGAAAAAAAAATTCTGCATAAATTAGGTACTTATGACCCAATAAGCACTCACGTAAAATTTGGTTTAAATCGGCCTCGCAGTTTGGAAAATAGAAATTTGGGGCGGGGCCAAAATTTTTGCCCCTCCTTTAACATCGTCAAATATAGCCCCTCCAACTTCTCTTGAACAAACTTGAGTCTACACCTCAAAAGGAAGCTGCATACCAAATATCAAGTCTCTGCTATTGCTGGTTCTTGAGAAGAAGATTTTTTAAGAATTGAAGCATTTTTGCCCCATCCCTCTACTCAATATGAGCCGAAACCTAATTTGACAAAAAATCAAAATGCCCTTATATAACCCCTACTCACATGAAATTTCATTAATATGCGGCCAGTGGTTTGGGAGAAAAAGGCCCAGACACCACCTTCACGACGGACGACGGACGAAAAGTGATCAGAATAGCTCACCCTGACTTTCAGTCAGGTGAGCTAATAACAAAACAATTCCATGATAAATGATAGCCACAACTTTATATTGATTGGCATTGGACTCAACACAGTTCCCTTCAGGTCACTCGGCATTAAATGACACTTTGTTCATATCAAATTATTATCCTTTAGTCCATTGGGGAGTGCCATTAAATGACTCGGTACACAAAGAATTGTTTTCCTATAATTTATTGAAGAGTACCCCCGGACACTTCCCAATAAATTGCAACAAGTCAACTTTATGATAAGTACATGACTGGAAAAATTAAAGACTAAAAGAGATGGGAAAGCTTGGCCTCCAATTCTTCAAATTTGTTTGTTTGTTTGTTGGTGGTTAACGTCACATATTTATGCACCATGGCTAATCGTGACACAACATGGAGATGAAGTCAAGTTTAGTTAATCGTTGATCTACATGTTGCCCATTTTAGAGGACTTTCACCCCAAGCATTGCTGACTGGGTACTATGTTACTAGTAAAGCGGAACTGGTTTACCACAGTAAACAAGTGCTGCTAACTTCCCGGGGTTCCCACGGGGAATTCTTCAAATATACATCCAAGTCCACAGACTTCCCAGCATTGTTCTGAGGTTAGACAAAACCTTTACTATTCAATCAAGTGTCCTGAACACAATTTTGTTTTAGGCCATGGTCTTGGACTCAACACGGTTCCTTTCAGGTCATTCGGTATTTCATGGCTCTGTGTTCATATAAAATTATCTTACTGCAATTCAATATAGAGTCCCAGGAGCACTCACCAACAAATTCCAACAAGACAATTTTATGCTAAAAATTGACTGAGGTCGAAAATATTTACAGAATTAAGTTCTGTTTAGTTGGGTAAAGAGTTAACTATTTCAGTGCTGGAATCCACTATCAGGGCTCTCCTGAGAAGTGGTAAAATCTACCAAAGTGGCAATGGACTTGACACAGTTCCCATTGGGTCATTAAATGACTCTTTATTCATATTAAATTATTTTCTTATAATCGATTGGGGAGTACCATTAAATGACTCAGTTCATGTAGATTTGATTTCCTATAATTCATGAAAGAGTGTCACACAGACACTTCCCAATAAATAAATTGCAACAGAACAACTTTATAATAAGAACACGACTGAGAAAATCCAAGACTATAAGAGGTGAGAAGGCTTGGCTTCTAATTCTTTGAATAAGCATCCAACCCCACTGGCACCCCGGCATTGTTCTGAAATTTTACTCTTTGAAGACAAAGTGTCCTGAACACAGTTTGTCTTTGGCTATGGTCTTGGCTCAACACGGTTTCTTTCAGGTGATTCAGAATTCAATGACTCTTTGCTCATATAAAATTGTTTTCTTATAATTCACTGGAGAGTACCAATAAATTCCAACAACACAATTTATGATGAAAAGTGAATGAAGTTCAATGGTTCAACGTCGTGGTCAAATACTTTAGGTACCCATTTTTGTTTTGGGCCATGGCCTTGGACTCAAGGCGGTTCCTTCTATGTCATTCGGCATTTAATGACTCTTTGTTCATATAAAACTGTCTTGCTGCAATTCACTGGAGAGTCCCACCGAGCACTCACCAACGAATTCCAACAAGACAATGGTCAACGTCGCAGTCAAATAATTTAGGTACATCGAAAATACCTGCAGAACAAAGTTCTATTTAGCTGGGTAAAGAGTTAACTATTTCAGTAATGGAATCCACTATCTTCTATGACTCTGACTTTTTGATCATATAAAATTGTCTTCCTACAACTCACAGGAGAGGCTGACTGAGCACCCTCCAATATAAAATTGTCTTCCCACAACTCACAGGAGAGTCTGACTAAGCACCCTCCAATAAATTCCAACAAGACAATTTTATGGATAAAAACTGACTGAAGTTCAATTCTTTGAATAAGCATCCAAGTCCACTGACTTCAAGGCATTGTTCTGCAGTTAAACAAAAATTTTACCATTCAAAGACCAAGTGTCCTGAACACAATTTTGCTTTTGGCAGTGGTCTTGGACTCAACATTGTTCCTTTCAGGTCATTTGGCATTCAATGACTCTTTGTTCATATACAATTTTCTTATATTTCAATGGACAGTACCAATGAGCACTCTCCAATAAATTCCAATGGTCAACGTTGCGGACAAATAATTTAGATACATCAAAATTAAGTACTGTTTAGCTGGGTAAAGGGTCAACTATTTCAGTGCTGGAATCCACTATCTACTGTGACTATGACTTTTTGTCCATATAAAATTGTTTCACTACAACTCACAGGAGAGTAACGAAATTTCCTCATATTGCACTAACTGACAATTCGGGCTACCATAGGGAGACCAAATATTAACCCAGGACCCGATTTGAACTTGAATCTGACTCCTTTAGAGATGCTGTAAACAAAATATGAAAGGATTCTGACTGGTGAATCTGAAGAAGAATTTAAAGAAATTTCTACATATTGCACTTAGTTAAACTTTGGGCTCCAATAGAGGGCCCAAATATTAACCCAGCCCAGACCCCCTCCTCCCCCCCCCCCCAACTCCCAAGATGTTTTATTCCAAATATGAAAGTATTCTGACTGGTGAATCTGAAAAAGATTTTTCAAGATATTTCCCCATGTTGCACTAAGATAAAATTTGGGCTCCCATGTGGAGCCCAAATATAAACTCATGGACCTGATTTGAACAAACTTAAATCTGCTCCCCCCAGAGATGTTGTGTATATGTATATGAAAGGATTCTGACTGGTGGATCTGAAGAAGACGACTTTTAAAGTAATTTCTTCATATTGCACTTAGTAAAAATTCAGGTTCCAATCGATAGCCCAAATATTAACCCAGGGATAAAGCGCCTTGCCCAAGGACACAGCATGGGTCGTCCCAAACGGGGATCGAACTTGGGACCTCTAGCAGAGAAGTCCAACAGTCTACCACTGAGCCACCGCGCTCCCCAGAGAAGAAGATCAAAGTGTGATTTCCCATAGTGTTTGTATAGTAACTATAAACTGCAGTTGTGGCCATGTTTGCACCCCGATAAAACATTAAATGAGGATCGTTGGTAGAGGGTTTCCCAGTCATCAAACACTTGAAGTTTCAAAACATTTGGCATTGTAGTTTCAGAGAAGATTTTTGAATATCCACCAACCAGAAACAAATAATGCCTCTGGTGGCCATATTTTTCATCTGATGGGAACAAAATGAGGAATGCTTGTAGAGGACCTTCCATAGACCATTCCTGCTAAATTTGGTTCACACCAGCTCAGCGGTTCCAGAGAAGATAATGAAAGTGTCAATGACACTGTAGCTTAACTTGTCTGTGTGTTGTGTTTGATGAAAAGGATAATGTTCAATGTTTATGAAAGGATTATGAAATAAAACAAGAATTGTGATAATTGGGAATATGTTAATTTCTGTTCCCTGTATGCTATGTTTTCAATAAAAATGAAAGTGTCAATGACACTGTAGCTCAACTTGTTTAAGACATGTACATGTATAGTATGTGACACAGCAATGACAAACATCTAGGTAATGACCTGATAACAAAAGTACATGTAAAGTATTGTAACGGTCTGTACATAAATGCTGACCGTAGCCTGTAACAAATATATAGGTAAAGTATTGTAAAAGTGGGGTGACAGTTATATGCTAAACTAGAAAAGAAATCTTTGAGTCCCAGAGTGGGTCTCACTGAACCCAAAAATATTTGTTCTCATTGCATAGTGATAACAAAGGCACCCCAAAACACTTGTTCCTGTCACAAGGTGATAACAAAGGTACCCCAAGAAGTTTCGTGAAGATAAGTTCATAACTACAGACTCTAGCCCGAGCCTTATTGACATGTGCACTTACTGTGTATAAGTAGCACTGAACAAATCAAAGTTCATCTAATTTGCATAATTTCTGCGTGAGAAAAAAACCTGTATTATATGTGATCTATTCCATGTTACTAAACATTCCTACAAAAATTTATTCAAATCAGAACTTTCATACAGAAGTTCTGTACAAAAAACTGATTGCACTAATTTGGGTACAAAATGGCTGCTGGTGGCCATCTTGAATTTCAGACTGCACCCAAAAACACTTGTTCTTGTCCCGCGGTGATAACAAAGGTAACCAAGAAGTTTCGTAAAGATCGGTTCATAAATACGGCCTCCAGCCTGAGCCGTATTGAATTGTTGACGGAGGACAGACATCCAGACAGATGACGGGCCATATCATAACCTCAAATTTGACTACATCAAAGTTGAGCTAAAAATTGCCTAATTGACAATGGGGGTGGGGGGGGGGGGAGGAGGGGCATGAGGGGTCATAAGAGTGAAGATTTTTTTTTTTAAAATATGGAAACGGAAAAGTTTACAGACAGATGTACAAACAAATCACATAATACAACCATTTTTTTTCAAACAGGCGTGTAAAAATAAATTAGTTGATATAAAAAATATTATTAACTTTTCGCCTCTCATTCAAAAAAAACCCTATTCCCATGAATAACAAGAGCATCGTGAGGCGTCGCTAAACCAAGAGCATCGCGAGGGGTGGCTAAATACGGCTGTTGGCCAATTTGAATTTTACCAACTTTGGTTGAGATCAAATGATCCAAAGTGGAGTTATTGGTCGGAAATCAAAAATGTTAATAGACGGTCAAATTCTAAGTTGTAAAAGGGCCATAACTCTGGTAAAAATAACTGGATGGAACCCATGTATTACTAGCTGGTTAATACACATACCATCTTTGGTTGAGATCAAATAATCCAAACTGGAGTTATCGGTCGGAAACCAAAAATGTTAATAGAAGGTCAAATTTGATTCAAACCCTTCTAAGGTTGATTCATACCAATTAATAAATATTTGTCCAGTCCTTCTTAAATATAGGTATTTGAATTTTTTTTCTTCAGCTCATAGGGTTCCCACGGGTGAGGAGGTTTTATTTTTCTCATTGGAAATAGAAAATCGGGTTGAGCTAATAATGTTTACCCTCCCCAAACACCACCAAATATTAACACAGGAACTTGGCTTCAACACATTTGAATATCCACATCCTAGGGATGCTGAATTCAAGAAACATTATTTTGTCTGGTGTTTTTGGAAAAGATTTTTAATTATCTCCCTTTTTGAGTCCCTGAGTGGATCAGACTGAACCCATAAATATTTGTTCTCATACCACAGTGACAACAAAGGCACCCAATAAATTTATAGCAAACATTACTGACATAAAAAAAAATCTTCTTTACAGGTTCTGAACAAAAAATGTAATATACACAATTCCCATAAATATGACTGCCGACAGGCATTTTGAATTTTGGGCCGAGCCCAAAAGCACTCGTTACCATCCCATGATGATAACAAACATAGTCCTAGAAGTTCTGTACAAAAAACTGATTTCGGTACAAAATGGCTGGAGTTATCGGTCGGAAACCAAAAATGTTAATAGAAGGTCAAATTCTATGCCAAAAAAATAGGCCGATGAAATCGTCAGATGTGTACCCATACGCGCAACTAGTAGAAAGCTGTATGTCGGAGGGCCACCCCGGATGCCGACATTATGTACACCATACATGGTATGGGTACATATAGAAATGGTTTGGAGGAGTATCTAATATGATGGATAAAGGGTTAATATCTCCGGATCAAATTATTAGATTTACATAAAATGAAAGTGTCAATGACACTGTAGCTCAACTTGTCAAGACAAAGACATGTACATGTATAGTATGTGACACAGCAATGACAAACATCTAGGTAATGACCTGATAACAAAGGTACATATAAAGTATTGTAACGGTCTGTACATAAATACTGACCATTGCCTGTAACAAATGTATAGGTAAAGTATTGTAAAGGTGGGTGACAGTCAGATGCTAAACTAGAAAAAAATCTTTGAGTCCCAGAGTAGGTCTGACTGAACCACAAAATATTTGTTCTCATAGCACAGTGATAACAAAGGCACCCCAAAACACACTCATTCCTGTCCCAAGGTGAAAACAAAGGTACCCAAGAAGTTTCGTGAAGATCAGTTCACAAATATGAGCTGTGTAGAAGTTGTGACAAAAAACTGATTGGACCTAATTTTGGTACAAAATGGCCACTGGCAGCCATCTTGAATTTTGGACCGCACCCAGAAACACTCGTACTCGTCCCAAGGTGATAACAAAGGTACCCAAGAAGTTTTGTGAAGATCGGTTCATAAATACAGACTCTAGCCTGAGCCGTATTGACATGTGTACTTACTGTGTATAAGTAGCACTGAAAAAATCAAAGTTCATCTAATTTGCATAATTTCTGCACGAGAAAAAAACCTGTATTATATGTGATGTATCCCATGGTACTAAACATTCACACAAAAAATTATTCAAATCAGCACTTTCATATGGAAGTTCTGTGCAAAAATCTGATTGCACCTAATTTTGTACAAAATGGCTGCCATCGGCCATCTTGAATTTCGGACAGCACCCAAAAACCTTCGTTCCACGGTGATACCAAAGGTACCCAAGAAGTTTCATAAAGATCGGTTTATAAATACGGCCTCTAGCCCGAGCCGTATTGGCATTTGCACTTACAGTGCTGAAAGAAACACTAAATACATCAAAGTTAGTCTAATTTGCATAATTTATGTACGAGAAAAAAAAACGTATTATATGTGATGTATCCCATGGTACTAAACATTCATACAAAAAATTATTCAAATCAGTGCTTTCATATGGAAGTTCTGCGCAAAAATCTGATTGCACCTAAGTTTGTATAAAATGGCGGCGAAAGGCCACCTTGAATTTCGGATCGGATCTCAAAACACTCGTTCTCGTCCCACAGTCATAACAAAGGTACCCAAGAAGTTTTGTAAAGATCGGTTCATAAATACAGCCTCTAGCCCGAGCCGTATTGAATTGTTGATGAACAGACGGCCAGACGGACGACTGGCCGTGGCATAAGCTCAAATTTGGCTTTGTCAAAGTTGAGCTAACTATACAGCTCGGCACATCAGTAACCTGAACACAAATATAAAGTAACTTGACAATCTAAGCAATATTTTTCAAGTGATCGAATGCCAAAGGGATTGGAGAAATTTTCAATTTGAAGGATAAAGTGTTAATATCTCAGGATCAAAGTATCAGATTTACACCAAAAACTATACAGCTCGGCAGATCAGTAACCTGAACACAAATATAAAGTAACTTGACAATCCAAGCAATATTTTTCAAGTTATCAAATGCCAAAGGGATTGGAGGAATTTTCAATTTGAAGGATAAAGGGTTAATATCTCAGGATCAAATTATCAGATTTACACCAAAAACTATACAGCTCGGCACATTAGTAACCTGAACATACAGTAACTTGACAATCCAAGCAATATTTTTCAAGTCATCAAATGCCAAAGGGATTGGAGGAATTTTCAATTTAAAGGATAAAGGGTTAATATCTCAGGATCAAATTATCAGAGTTGCACCAAAGACTATACAGCTCGGCACATCAGTAACCTGAACACAAATATAAAGTAACTTGACAATCCAAGCAATATTTTTCAAGTTATCGAATGCCAAAGGGATTGGAGAAATTTTCAATTTGAAGGATAAAGGGCTAATATCTCAGGATCAAAATAACAGATTTACACCAAAAACTATACAGCTCGGAACATCAGTAACCTGAAGATATATATAAAGTAACATGACAATTGGATTGATATTTTTTGAGTTATCTCATGCCAAAGGGATTGGAGGAATTCTCAATTTGAAGGATAAAGAGTAAATATCTCAGGATCAAATTATCAGATTTACACCAAAAACTATACAGCTCGGCACATCAGTAACCTGAACACAAATATAAGTTAACTTGACAATCCAAGCAATATTTTTCAAGTTATCGAATGCCAAAGAAATGGATACGGATGCCGGACGGACAGACGGACGGACAAAGGATGGCCGAATGATGGATGGCCACCCCGGATGCCGACATTATGTGTACCATACATAGTATGGGTACACATAAAAAGGGCCATAACTCATGTAAAAATAATTGGACGGAACTTATATTTGAACTTGGCTTGTGTCACTAGCTGGAGAATAGACATACAAACTTTGGTTGCGATCAAATAATTCAAACTGGAGTTGGTAGGAAACCAAAAATGTAAATAGACAGTGGAATTCTAAGTCAAAAAAGGGCCTTAACTCATGTAAAAATAATTGGACAGAACCCATATTCGAACTTGGCCTGCATCACTAGTGGTGTATTACACATATCAACTTTGGTTGAGATCAAATAATCCAAACTGGAGTTATCGGTCGGAAACCAATTGTTTATGGACAGGCAGACAGATGGACAGATGGATGGACTGTCCATAGACAGACCATTTACAAAATATGACCATTTTTACAAATGGGTGTATAAAAATCAACAATTCAACAATCAAGTTCGAAGGGAGTTTCACAAGTCAAAACATAACTGTGGTAAGTATCCATTAGCAAAACCCACCATCTGTAGCTAATCATATGCAGTTATCCTGTCCCGTTCAATCTTATCAAGACATTCAAATCTCACAACCGGCGTTTGATTTACAATGCAAAACGTTCATATGGACTATTCTGTAAGTCTAACAAGGGCCATATATCTGGTAAGTAAACGTAGTCAAAACCCCCCATATATGGATGTCTTTCCCCCAAACCCAATAAGGTGCAGAATTTATAGGTATGCATGGACGAAAAACATGGTTCTCCTTTCCTCCATATTGGTGTCTCACCACACCAAGGCAATGTTAATGAAAGTGTCAATGACACTGCAGCTCAACTTGTCCAAAAAGGCACTGAACTAAATAGAAAGCTCCAGTAATGCCAAGTCATTCACTCAAGTTTCTACAGAAAAGACTTCACACCAAAGCTACATATGAAATCTGAAAAAAATTGTGTGAGGGGTCTGTTGGGTGTACTAATGGAATTGTTGACAATTTATATGTAAAATCCAAGATGGCTGGTGGAGGGTATCTTTTTAACGGAATGCAGAAAAATTTGATAACTCCCATCTAGACATCATACCCAAGTTACATATAAAATTTTAAAAAGAACAGTTGAGAGGTGCAGCCTGTAGGGTCTGCTAATGGAATTGTTGATAATTTATATGTCAAATGCAAGATGGTCACTGCCGGCTATGTTTTTCAACAAAATTCAGAAAAATTTGATAGTTCCCATCTGGACATCACACCAAAGCTACATATGAAATTTCCAAAAAGATGGGATGAGAGATGTGGCATGTAGGGTGTGCTAATGGGATTGTTGACAATTTATATGCCAAATCCAAGATGGCTGCTGGCAGGAATGTTTTACATTGAAATTCAGAAAAATTTGATAGCTCCCATCTAGACATCACACCAAAACTAAAAATTTGAAAAACATTGGGTGAGAGACGCATGCAGAGAGTGCCAATGGAATTGTCGGCAATTCGTATGCCAAATCCAAGAGGGCTGCTGACGGCTATAGTTTTTAACAAAATTCAGAAAAATTTGAAACCTCCCCTTTAGACATCACACCAAAGCTATATATGAAATTAAAAAAGGATCAGGTGAGAGATGTGGAATGTTGGGTGTGCCAATGGAATTGTTGACAATTTATATCCAAATGTTTACTTTTCAAGTAATCACATAAAGATTAAAAATTTAAGTGAAACTCAACAAAAGGGCAATAACTCCCCTAATTCTCAAGAAGTCATTGTAATTTTTTAACTTGTCAAAGATATTGAAACAAAGCAGAATATCAAAGTTTGTTGAAATATTCACTGTTTAAGTTGTTGTATAAACAATGAAATCTCAAGCAAAATTCTACAAACAATGGGCAATAACGCTCTCATTTTTTTAGAAATTGCTGTGGTTTTTTTAAGTGTCCAAGACAATGTTAATATAAAGTATGTATCAAATTTTATTGGAATCTGAGGTTCAAGTTATGCATAAACAAGGAAATATCAGGTAAAATTCAACAACCAATGGGTGATAACTCCTTTAATTTTCATCGAATAATGGTGGTTATTGAACTTGTCCAAGATATTGTTCATGTAAAGCAGCACATCATAAGAAATTAAAATCTGAAAACTGTTATAAAGTTATCACACAACCAAACTTCCAAATGGATGGACAGGCCCATGGAAGGAAGAATGGATAGAGCTCTACGCTATATCCCTTCACTACAGGATTATTTATTTATTGGCGTTTAAGGTCACATACTTATGCACAATGGCTAATCGTGACAGTGACAGTTTTACGGGTGAAGGAAGCCGGAGTACCCGGAGAGAACCACCGAGCAACGACGAGCAGCTGTCAGCTCTCCAACATCGTAACTCTGAACTCTGCACCGCAGCACAGGCAGGGTTAGATTGGTTGAAGACATGCGCACCATCGACGTGCAGTACGCCTCAGTACACATCGTCATCGTGCCCCCATGTAGGCAATCGGGGTGAAGTGTCTTGCCCAAGGACACAACGCGGTTGCCGCAGGTGGGATTTCACCACAGGATAACAAGGGACATAACTCTAGATGAAACCTAAAATAGGTGGATATCTTTCCCCCATACTGCTCCTTCTCAATACCAAAGAGATCAAAATCAGACTGTTTGTTGGCATTTAACACTTTCAAAAGCCAGGGTCATATGCCAGACAGTTTAATGGGTGGAGGAAACCGGAATATCAAAAGAGAACCACCGAGAAGCTATCAGACTATCAGCTTACTAACTCTGCACAAGCAGAGTTAATAGCAGATGAAGGCAAGTGCATCATCAAACGTGTAGTATGCCTTAGTACACAATGCCATTGTGTCCCCACACGAGGAATCAGGATTAAGTACAAAATGCAGTTACCATTACGGGTCAGGATCGAACCATGGACCTTTAAGTTTGAAGACCAAAGCTTTAAACGCTGATTCACTTCACTCACAAAAATAGATGCCCAAGTTAAAATGCAAAATGTTTATATTGAAGTATAGATAAATGTGTCTCCATTATCAACAATGTTAAAATCTGAGGATTCGCATGACACCACTACATATGGCTCAAGCAGCTTTATCTGAAAATTCTTGTAAATCCTCCTTACATTATATTATATATCAAACATGGAAGCATTGGTTCAGTGTTTGGGGAGAACCCATTATCCAACATTGAGGTCAAACCTGGCCATCGCTATTCACAAAAATTACCATTCAATTTGCATTATTTTTTGTCTCAAAAACAGCTTATGACCCCTCATTGAAATGAGCTCATTGAGCTCATTCCAATGAGGTGTCATAAGCTATGTTTTTGACACAAAAAATTAAAAAAATTAGTTATTCTGTTTGCAAGTGTTGTCTGCCTTCAGAGTTAGGTAAAGTGTTAATGTTTGTTCATTACCCATAGTGTTAAAACCTTAGGTCACATGACACCCTTATATTCGAAGACAGGGGCTCGATTTATTTATTTATTGGGGTTTAACAACACTTTCAACAGCCAGGGTTACCTCGTGTCAGACAGTCTTACGGGTAGAGGAAGCCTGAGTACCTGGAGAGAACCACTGAGAAACTGCCAGACTCCCCAACATACTAACTCCACACAAGCATGGTTAGCATTGGTTGAAGACAAGTGCACCATCGTCGTGCAGTATGCCTTAGTACAGAATACCACCGTGCCCCCACGTGGACAATTGGGATGAAGTGTCTTGCCCAAGGACACAACGTGGTTGCCGCAGGTGGGATTTGAACTGAAGACCTCTCGACTTGCAGCCTACATGGGCTCGATGGATGGATTTAGACTTGTGGTTCAAGAGATGAGTTAATGGTTTTACCCATAACCCAGAGTGTTAAAATCTGGGACCCCATATGAGGCCCAATAATAAAACAGATTAAGGATATTTTTTACCAATTAGATTACAGTCCATATTGCAATGCTCCATATCAAATATCAGCAAATTATGATGTACAGTTCTGAACTGAAGTGTTCTATTTTCAGCCGGAGTGCATTCCCAAATGGCTACCAACTAATTTTTTGCAAATTAAGAAGGTGCCACCCACTCATAATGCAAATTAAATTTCATTCTCATCCACCCAGGGGGTCCAAAAATGTAATATTTGGTCAAGGACAAAATTCTTGCCCCTCCTGTGATAACATTGATAACAAACGCCCTTCCAAATTTCAATTGAACAAACTTCATTCTTCTACACTTCAAAAAGGAGGATAAATGCTACATATTAAATCAATGCATCTACTGGTTTGAAATGCTTTGAAAACTGGGATGGTTTTTTCAGGACTTTCAGGCAGGTGGGCTAACAACGGAGCAGATATTTTGAAAAGTACTTTTCATGTGTATCCTCTATGATTAAGATTTGAAGCAAAGTTTGCATACAAATATTTACAAATTACATTCTTATTGTTGAGAAAGTTAAGGTTTGATATTTTTTCAGTTCATTTATTTGATAAATATAAAAATTCTTACCTGGTACACTGGCAATGCAGAGAATAGGAGAAGTAGAGACCCTAATTGTATCTAAAACATCTCCTGGATTATTGGCATCTATCACGTTAACACGATTCCCAGTGTTAGTGCCAGTACATATCCACAGCAGTGAAGACATCTGTTCAACATCCTTCATACTCTTCTCATGTTCCTAAGATAATACATTAAAAAATATCATTCTTTTACCCAATACACTGAAACAATTCAACCAATTTACCAACAATTCTGTCTATGAGAACAGCAGATAAACAAGAGGCCCCAGGGGGCCTGCAGGCGCTCACCTGACATGGTAGTCTAAATATCAAACCAGGGACTTGAATAAGCTGCATACGCCCCTCCTAAGAAAAGCATATACCAACTAGATGAAGCGATTGTGCCCACACAATACACAGGATTTTCCTTCTATTTTCAGTTCCTGCACTTTTACGTCCCAAAATTGAGATAAACGCATAAAAAACAGATTTTTTTCCCCAAACAAAATATTTTCAGCCACAATTTTTTTTTTCTTCTTAAAACGCATAAAAAACTAATTTCCAGATTTTGGTCCAGAATTTTCTAAGTCCCACCCGGACCCCAAATTTTCAGTGTAAAAAAAAATAATTTTTTTTTTGTCTTAAAATTGACCGAAACTCATAAATGAAAGTGTCAATGACACTGTAGCTCAACTTGACAAACTTGAACTTGGTAAGTTTTAAATGAAATGGCAAAATTGAAGATCATTGGTACCAATGTTATTTGAAATTTCAACATTACAGTATTGTGTGTGCACAACGTCAGAGTAATCCATGCATATTTAAATGTAAACTGTAAGACTGGCTAAAAAAAAGATGTTGAAACACAAATGCAGTATGTTCAGAGGTTATTGTAAATGGCAACTTTTTTCACAGAAATGAATGCTAATCAATAGCTCTTATCTAAAGGTCTTGTCAAATGAGCACACCAAGTTCAAAAACAATCCTATGATAAATGTGGCCTGTAGCCCATGTCAAAGTTGATGCACAAATGCAATAAATTCAAAGATTGTTGCTAACAGAAACAGCTTTTGATGGAAAGGTCATTGCCAGTGGCAACATTTTTTGACGGAAATCAAAGAAAATCGACAGCTCCCATCTAGAGGTAACCCCGAACAAGCATACAAAGTTTCAAACCGATCTGATCATAAATGTGTCCAGTAGGGCATGCCAAAGGAATATATTGATGCCTGTCTAAACTAAGTTCAAAGATCGTTGCCAGTGGCAATATCTTTTGACAGACGGAAATGGAAGAAAATCGATAGCACCCATCTAGAGGTCTCCCCAAACAAGCATGCCGGTTTCAAAGCAATCCGATCATAAATGTGCCCTGTAGGGTGTGCCAAAGGGAAATATTGAGGTCTGACTAAACTAAGTTCTAAGAACGTTGGCCGTGGCAACATTTTTTGACGGAAATTGAAGAAAATCGATAGCTCCCATCTAGAGATCACCAAAACAAGCATACCAGGTTTCAAAGCAATCCGATCATAAATGTGCCCTGTAGGGTGTGCCAAAGGGAAATATTGAGGTCTTCTGACTAAACTAAATTCTAAGAACGTTGGCCGCGGCAACATTTTTTGACGGAAATGGAAAAAAATCTATAGCTCCCATCTAGAGGTCAGCCCAAACAAGCATACAAGGTTTCAAAGCAATCCAATCATAAATGTGCCCTGTAGGGTGTGCCAAAGGGAAATATTGTGGTCTGACTAAACTAAGTTCTAAGAACGTTGGCCGTGGCAACATTTTTTGACGGAAATTGAAGAAAATCGATAGCTCCCATCTAGAGGTCACCCTAAACAAGCACACTGGGTTTCAAAGCAATCCAATCATAAATGTGTCCTGTAGGGTGTGCCAAAAAGAAATATTGTGGTCTGACTAAACTAAGTTCTAAGAACATTGGCCGTGGCAACATTTTTTGACGGAAATTGAAGAAAGTTAAAAAATTTATAGTAATTTATATATTTTTTATACTTACCAATGACCCAGACTTAGCTGGTGCTAACTCCACAAAAACCAGGGCCAAACACAAATTTTGCCCCCCAATCCCCAAAATTTGCATCCAAAACAAAAAGAAATCATGTCCTAAAGGACCTCCATAGTACGACTCTACTGCGCATGCGCAGTGACGCAGTCGTCCCGAAATTGGCGCCAAATATCATTCTTACTGGCAGTGCCTGGTCAGCGCTATGTACTCAGCGGGGAGGCAAGAGTTCCCAACTCAGGGAGGGCCATCCCCGTCTGGGTCATTGGTAAGTATAAAAAATATATAAATTAGGCCAAAAAAAAAAAATCAATTGATTCTCAGGCAATTTTTTTTTCAAATCAATGAGGGAGGGAGGATTTTATTTTTATTTTTTATTTTTATTTCTTCCAGATGGTGAGAAAGGATTGAGAGGCAAAAGTCACTTTCTGATGTCTGTTTTTACCTGAAAATCATGGAAAGTGCATATTGTAAAATGATATACAAATAAAACTAATTTTATAGAAAACTAAAACTGTTTTTCTTTATTTTCTGATATCACCACTTTTTGTATTTAGAAACAGAACTCTGGCTTCACTTTTAAACTTTTACAAAGCAGAACTATTTTATGAATACCAGATATTATTGACCACCCTCGTATTATTTTGGTATCATTGTGAGTTATTTTGATTTTTAGTATGACCCATGGTGAGAGTGTTCTTCTCTGTAACAGAAGGTATATTCTTTTTAAAAAAATATATAAAGTGTTTAAAATAAATTTCAAGTTCATATAAGAAGCTGGGTCATTCATGGTTTCTGAATACCCTAACTGAGTTGAAAAGCGTAGTTAAAAAAGTTTTCGATATCCTTCGTAAATTAAGCGTTATTAACAATTTGAGTTAATTAATTTCTTTGGTAAATGACAAAACATTTCAGTTGTCTCCCTTCCCGGCTGCGCTGGGTAATAATACACTGTTCAGAAAACTGACAATTTCTGCCAACCATCTTTCACTGACACGTGCGATTGGTGCTTTGAAGGTCTGCCATTCTTATCCATCCAAATACCTGTGATTTCTATTGTAGCCTTATTACATTTAACCCCCTTCCAACAAACTTCACAAGTTTTCAAAGAGAAACATTCAATGCAAATTGCGGGGCGAATTTCAATGCAGCCAATTTTTCAGCGGAACAGAGCGTAACCGCAAGCAATTTCGATATGGACGAACTGTCTCCAATACATTTTTTTTGTTTTGAAACGGTGGTTAACTTTTAATAAATTCTAATTAACTCGATGCGTGTCTTGTGTGATTCGTTGTTTTGTCTGGTACTTTGTTTTTAAATAGCCATTTTGTGCTGGTTGCTATCAGTTGGGGCGAATTGTTCGAACGACTACGCCATTGCAATTCTTTTCAGAAATATAAAATTGGGCTAGTTTAGGCTATTTTCATAGCCGTGTGACGGACTTTAACAGCAACCGTGTTTACTGTTTTTTGCGGAAGCGTGTGTTTTTAAAAAATAAAACATAAGAAAATACAGTAAACTGCCATGTCTCCCAAGGAAGTTTAGAAGGGCGACTTGAATTTCGCCCCCAATGTAAGCCAAGGCCAGAGGCTCTCACACTTAACACACGCCTGTGTATATTTACCTGTTTATTCGTTGGTTTTGGGCCTTGAAACCAATAGTCCCTTTTCAATTTCCCTGTTTCCTATTTTCTTGCAATGACGGTCCAAATAAAAAGGCCTAACGCGGGCCATTTTTTTCAACGCGGCGGTGCCTGAGAATCAATTCCTTTTTTTTTTTGGCCTTACTATAAATTTTTTAACATTTTTATACTGTACCAATGACCCAGACTTAGCTGAATAGTAAACAGGCTGGAGGGCCTAGGACATAGAGGAAAATCCAATAAGCTCAATTATAAAATAAAGAGGTAACCCCTTAAGGAGAAAAGGAGTATTAGGCTTTACATGTATCTTTCTTATTTAATATTTAAATTAGAAAGATACACTACCCTTAATAATTGAGCACAATAACATTCATGTTCTCTATTAATATCCAGTATAACCTTTATACTAATTATTTTTAAAACAAGCCAATAAATAAAGTAGTCCAGAGAATTGAGACTCTTTATAATCATTTAAAAGTGTCCGAGTATTGTATATTAAAGCCCGTTTGACACTTGACATATACAAATGCTTCACACCGAGCTACACTTTAAAAATAAGACATGAATGAAATTAAACATTAATATTACACTTAAAACCATCCCGGAAGCGACTCAGAAATACTGTCTTGGAGGAGGCATTCCCTTGCTTTTCACTATAAAGCAGGTGACCTAAGGGAACACCCGCCCCCCCCCTTCCCCTTGCCCTGGGTCAAATAGCCCAGAGCGAAGAGGGCAGCCGGACGGAGTCACTGCCGGAACAGAAAGCCTGCATAACTATAGTTGCAACTGTTTAGTGGACGACATTCTGAGCAACAGATAACGGACCTAAACAATGCAGGTCTCCAGAAATGGACTCAATATTTCTGAGATAAAAATTAGTAAATGTGGATGGCTGAGACCAATAAGCAGCCTTCATTAAATCTGTAATAGCAACACTATTAGCATAAGCCCAGGAAGTAGAAAGAGCTCTTACTTCATGAGCAGAAATCTTAAGCACAGACTGCTGAGAAGAAGATAAATCTTCATACGCAGTACGGATAGTTAACTGAATCCATCTAGCAATAGAATGGACTGAAATGTCCTTTCTATTAGGCATCAAAGACAGAAAGAAACGTTTCCGTCCCTTTCTGATGAACTGAGATCTCTGTTTATAGATACGTAGTGCTCTAACAGGACAGAGTAAAGGCCTACGCCCGTCTGAAGACGGAAGAGCCTTAATAACAATAGGTTCCGGATATTTATTAGGAGCCTGATTCTTAGCTAAAAAACCGACGTTAGTAGTGAAGGTGATAGTGTTCCCAACACTACGATAATGAGAATCATCCACCGATAGTGCATGAAGCTCACTGACTCTTCTGGCAGAAGAGAAAGCTAAGAGAAAAGCTGTCTTATAAGATAAGAATTTGAAATCTACTGTCCCAAGAGGTTCAAATGGCTTTTCCTTCAATTTAAGGAGAACCCAAGCTAAATTCCACTTAGGAATTAATCTAAGAGTTCTGGGTCTATTTATCGAAAAGTTTCTAACCAATTTCGATAAAGAGACATTAGATCCAATTTGTAAACTATCATGATGTGCATAGGTATCAGATAACATAGATCTATAACCCTTTATAGTAACCGGTTGCAGTTTGATTTCGTCAAACAAGTATACTAGAAAGTTAGCAATGTCTGGTATAGAGGGATCAAATATATCAACAGAATGATCCCTACACCAACGACGGAAAACCTTCCACTTAGCCGCATAGTTTAGCGAAGAGGAGGTCCTCCTACAGTTAGAAATCGCGTCCACTGCTCGTCCTGTAAAGTGCTTGCCATGCAAGAAGGACCGCACAACGGAAAAACGTGAAGGTTGAGACCTTGCGGGTTGTGATGCAGTTGGCGCGATTTCCCCTGCCAAAGAAGATCCTCTCGTGGAGGGAGCTTCCGCGGTAGGTCCCACAACAGACACCTGAGTAGATTTATCCACGGTCTCTGTGGCGACAGAGATGCTACCAACAGAATCTTGCATTGAGATTGTTTTATCTTTAGCAATACTTGTTGAATTAACGGCGCTGGAGGATACGCATATCCTATCATTCCGTCCCAAGGGATCGATAGAGCGTCTACAGCAAATGCTCTTGGATCCGGACACGGGGACACATACGTCTGCAACTGATTGTTGAGATGTGTCGCAAATAAGTCTATCATTGGCCGTTCCCATTGGTAGCAAATCTGATTGAATACTTGTTTGTTGAGAGTCCACTCCGACGGCAACAAGCGACCCTTTCGAGAAAGGGAGTCTGCTAGCACATTCAGACGACCCGGTATGTGACGGACCGAAAGAAGAACGTGATGTTCCAACGCAAACAGAAGGATTCTTTCCGTTAGACTGAACAACGGAACTGAATGAGTGCCTCCCTGATTCCGTATATACGCCACTACTGTCGTATTGTCGGATAGGATTTGGACATGAGCATCGTGAATAATGTCCATCCAGTGACGTAACGCAAGCCAAATTGACATCATTTCCTTGATGTTTATGTGCTTGCACAGGAATTGCGGATCCCAAAGACCCTGGCATCTCGAATCCGTTGGGATTAATGATGCACCCCAACCTGTTTGACTGGCATCCGTCATAATGGTAAAACTCGGATCCGGCAACTGCAGCGGAACTCCTTGAGTTAACCACTGAATGTTTGCCCAAGTCTGAATCTCTTGTTTCACTTGATCTGACAAGAGAACGTCTACATCGAGCGAATGAATTTTCACACTCCAATTCTGAGTCAAGAAAATTTGAAGAGGCCGTGTGCGTAGCCGTCCCATCGGAATGAGATCCGCAGCGGCTCCGCACAGACCTATCAGTCTCATAAATTCTCTCGCTGTGACTTTGTCTGTATTTAGACAATAGCGAGCGTAACAACTGACTAATTTCGCTCTGGTTAACGGCAGACGAACGAGATTGTTGTGCGTCTCGAAGCTCATTCCCAGATGAGTGAATGACTTGGACGGCACCAGATCCGACTTCTCCTCGTTTACTATGAAACCGAGACGTCGGAGCAATAGAAGAAGATTCTGAACATCGTTCTGAAGCGTTAACTCGTTGCCGTACCTCTGAAGAATGTCGTCCAGGTAGGCCGACGTTACCGCAGACGAATGAGCTCGGAAGTAAATCATTACCGAGTTCATTACCCGAGTGAAAGCCCAGGGTGCTAGATTCAATCCGAAGCACATGGCCCGGAACTGATACACCACTCCTAGGACTGCGAAGCGTAGATACTTTCGGAATGTCGGATGTACCATGACGTGAAAGTACGCATCTTTGAGATCTATGCTCGTTGCATAATCGTTCACCCGAATACTCGCTCTGACCGATCGAATCGTCTCCATATAAAACTTCGGAGCGATGATCAGCTTGTTTATCCAGCTCAAATCTATGACTGGACGGAACGAGCCGTCTGGTTTCGGAACCAGAAACAGATGGCTGTAGAATCCCAGCGATTCCTGGTTTTCTACGACCTCTACCGCGTTCTTCATTAAAAGAGACTGCACCTCTGATAGCAGAGCGTCTCTTTTCTGAGGGTTTGACGGAAGATGAGTCCACTTTGGACTTCGAGTTAATGGAGGCTTTCGTTTGAAGGATATCTTTGGACCTTCCGAAGTCACTCCTCTCACCCAAGGGTCGTCCGTAATCGACGCCCACTCTTGAGAAAAACTCGACAACCTTCCGCCAACCGGAACGCGATAGAGGTTTGAGCCATCACCTCCTGGATCTGCGAGGCCTGCGGTAGGAGAAACCACGTCTTCCACGACCCGCACCTCGCCTCGTCGACCTCGGGGCGTCCGACCGATTGTCCCGGCCTGAAGGACGTCCCGAACGAGAGTCGCTATCCTGACGGTCTCTCGAATAAGAGCTAGAGGACGCACCGGAACCTCTATAGGAACCTCTCTTGGGCGGATAAGACCCAGAAGTGCCCGCCTTATTCGTGTCTGCTGAATCCGACCTTTTAGGAGCGGATCTAAACAACAGAGAATCACTAGCTTTCTTTTTAATATTATCATAAATAGCGGAAAGCTTGCCGTCAAAGAGAAGATCTCCTGAGACCGAAGCGACTCTAAGAGAGTTCTTCACCTTAGAATCCACTAGTGTGGATGTAGACAGGGCTGCGTCACGTCTAACCAACTCCAGATTAGCCACTGAAAGGGCGGAGTTACACGTGGAATAAGCTACTGCCCTTGAAAGAAGTCTTAAGGAGGATTGTATATCCTGAAACTCTTCCCCTTGAAGACGCAGTGATAACGCCTTCGTAAGGTGATCTGCGTAAGATAAGGCATCTAAATTGGCTCTGTTAGACGCAATAGCTGTTTCCAACACTGCGGTTGGAATAGAAGCTGACGACGGTAATGATAGCTCTAAGTCTTCCGCCTCGTCGTCCATACGCAGAGGAACTCTCGGTATACCCTGACCTGCCGTGTCGAATTTATTCCTTGCATTAATGAAAGGCAGGTTGAGAGTATTTGCGGACAAGAAGCCTGCTTTCCCTGTCCTGGAAGCAAGTTTAAAAATAGCGTCGTTCAATAATTCAAATGTTCTTGCAACATTATTGGACTGCGACGGAAACTCGGGAGCGATGTCCCTGAACCGCTCGAAAAAATCAGAGTCCAATGACGCTATAATTCTCCTGTCCGGAAGCGCAGCAGTCTGGCCCGACGGAACAACTTGAGGAAGAAAGTGCCGGATGAAGTCTACGGCAGCTTTGTGTTGTTCCGAAAGGGATAGCTCCAATTCATCCGTATCCCTTTCACCATCCGGTCGGACCTCCCGATGTTCCCGGTCGTCCGCCCCCGATGCTTCGGCGGAGCGTACCGACCCAGCGCCGTCGGATAATTCTCGATCCGACACCGTCTCTGTCGGCTGCTGGGATGCTGCGATAAGCTGTGCTATCTGCACTAGAATGTCCGACGTCGAGACCTGCGGAGGAGCGGTCTTTCGCTGCTTTGCCGAGGGCAGCTCCGCATCAGATGGCTCCCGCATACTTTTCCTATGCGAACGTCCGGAGTCCATCGGTCTCGAGTCCCTGGCTGCCGGATGGTGTGACCTGGTCGCCGAATAATCCTTCATCGGCGAAGCTGGCAAGATATCGGAGGTCACGCAGCCAAGGTGCGGTCGTGTGCGCCGGCGAGAAGAGGAAGCCTTAACAGTCTCTGCGGACTGCTTATACAACGGAGCGTCCCGAGCGACGGACGTATGCTCCGCTAAAGACACATTTTGTACCACAACATCTGGTCCCAGATGTTGTTGTACGAGAGAGGGGCCTCTCTCGCTCGCGGCCCGGCTGGACCTGGACGAGCTAGGAACCGGACTAAAAGGCTTCCTCCGTTCTCGTTCACTATCCGCCGTCACTGGGTGTGCATCTATTATTTTTATAGTGCTCGCATCACCCAAAATTTCCTCTTGGACCGCATCGGACGAACCCGGCTGCCGAACCATTCGGTGAATGGACGCTACATCGGGCGAGCTAGCGGACGACATTTGTCTAATCTCCATGAGCACTTTTGCCGCTAGCTCTGTATTTAATTGTGACGACGGACGCACACTTGAAGAAGATAACATGGAAACATCACCCTGTTCTGGTTCCTCTGAAATAGAAACTGAGAGAGTAGAGTGACCTTGTGGAGAAAGAGCCGGCATCGCTCTTTCTCCAGAAACAACATATCGTGACACACGTTTCCAATGTTTCTCATCCCAATGTTCACATACAGGACAGGGATTAATGCGAGAACACTGACTACAATTTATGCAATAATCATGAAAGTCAGAGGAAGATTTCTTCCTATTACAATTTGAACAAGTTCCTTTCATTGTGAAGGAACAACAATAAGTCCTAGTTACTCGCAAAAACCCCTGACACAAAGATACATAATAACATGATCCATTAATAAATGAAAAAAACAATTGCAAAACAAAATAATTTTGAAAAAATATTTTTTCAGAGAAGCCCAAGTTGCTGAAAAGTAACGTTGAGCCCCGATGGATCCGATGGCAAAGTGTGGTCAAAAATTTTAAAATTATATAAAATAATTAATGAGACACTTTCGGATAATATAAATGTATCTTATAATGAGATAAACTACCTCAAAGGCAAACAGCCCCCCTCAAAAAAGGCTGTTGCCAATGAAAACAAACAGTGTAAACACAGAAGAAAACATGACTCCAGGCACTGAAAAAACTGGCCCGGAATCAGTCCTCAATTACACTCTATCTGATGCAAAACAGAGACTCCCAGGGGAGAATCTGCAGAACATCAGATGGAAGATGCAGAACACAAACGTTATACACCCATGGGTGAAAACGTAACTATGGGGAAAATAACAGAAAACATTCTGTAACCAAGCAACTCTCCCAGGGAAATTTTAGAAATGAAACTTCTCAAAAATATGCCAAAAGCATGGGAGAATTGCAAGGGGGGACTTTAGAAGGTTAGGGGAGAGGAAACACTGAATAAGCAGTGCAACAATTAGCAAGAATGACAACAAGAGGCGTTTGCCTCGAAAATAGGCAACTTAACATAATTTTAACAAAAAATTTTAAGTACAGCCCTGATTATTTTTTGCCACTTCTTTTTTCCTCTCCTCCTTCTATCCTCCTTAGAATCACATTTTCTCCAAGAATTACGTGTCTGGCATCCTTTAAACTGAGATTTACAAGCACAAAGATCAGTGAGATGTTGACTGATGAAGGGCCAAACAGAGAATGATATTTGGCGCCAATTTCGGGACGACTGCGTCACTGCGCATGCGCAGTAGAGTCGTACTATGGAGGTCCTTTAGGACATGATTTCTTTTTGTTTTGGATGCAAATTTTGGGGATTGGGGGGCAAAATTTGTGTTTGGCCCTGGTTTTTGTGGAGTTAGCACCAGCTAAGTCTGGGTCATTGGTACAGTATAAAAATATCGATAGCTCCCATCTAGAGGTCACCCCAACAAACAAGCATGCCAGGTTTCAAAGCAATCCGATCAAAAATTTGCCCTGTAGCGTGTGCCAAAGGGAAATATTGAGGTCAGACTAAACTGAGTTCTAAGAACGTTGGCCGTGGCAACATTTTTTGACGGAAATGGAAAAAAATCGATAGCTCCCATCTAGAGGTCACCCCAAACATGCATGCCAGGTTTCAAAGCAATACAATCATAAATGTGCCCTGTAGGGTGTGCCAAAGGGAAATATTGAGGTTTGACTAAAACTAAGTTCTAAGAACGTTGGCCGCGGCAACATTTTTTGACGGAAATTGAAGTAAATCGATAGCTCCCATCTAGAGGTCACCCCAAACAAGCATATCAAGTTTCATAGCGATCTGACCATAAATGTGACCTGTGAGGTGTGCCAAAGGAAATTGTGGACTAACGTACTAACATACTAACGTACGTACGTATGTACGTACGTACACCGAAGGACGAGAAGAGATGGCAATAGCTTAGCTTGACTTATGCCAACAAATTTTTTCATGTCACCCCATGGGGGATGCAGGAGCTAAAAATAGAAAATGAAAGTGTCAATGACACTGTAGCTCAACTTGACAAACTTGAACTTGGTAAGTTATAAATGAAATGGCAAAATTGAAGATCATTGGTACCAGTGTCATTTTTTTTGCTAGTGGCAACATTTTTTGACAGAAACCGAAGAAAATCGATAGCTCCCATCTAGAGGCCTTCCCAAACAAGCATGCCAGGTTTCAAAGCAATCCGATCATAAATGTGCCCTGTAGGGTGTACAAAAGGGAAATATTGTGGTCTGACTTGATTAAATTCTAAGAACGTTGGCCGTGGCAACATTTTTTGACGGAAATTGAAGAAAATCGATAGCACCCATCTAGAGGTCTCCCCAAACAAGCATACCAGGTTTCAAAGCAATCAAATCATAAATGTGCCCTGTAGGGTGTGCCAAAGGGAAATATTGTGGTTTGACTAAACTAAGTTCTAAGAACGTTGGCCGCGGCAACATTTTTTGACGGAAATTGAAGAAAATCGATAGCTCCCATCTAGAGGTCACCCCAAACAAGCATGCCAGGTTTCAAAGCAATCCGATCATAAATGTTCCCTGTAGGGTGTGCCAAAGGGAAATATTGAGTCTTCTGACTAAACTAAGTTCTAAGAACGTTGGCCGCGGCAACATTTTTTGACAGAAATTGAAGAAAATCGATAGCTCCCACCTAGAGGTCTACCCAAACAAGCATACAAGGTTTCAAAGCAATCTGATCATAAATGTGCCCTGTAGGGTGTGCCAAAGGGAAATATTGAGGTCTGACTAAACTTAGTTCTACGAACGTTGGCCGTGGCAACATTTTTTGCCGGAAATTGAAGAAAATCGATAGCTCCCATCTAGAGGTCACCCTAAATAAGCACACCAGGTTTCAAAGCAATCAAATCATAAATGTGCCCTGTAGGGTGTGCCAAAGGGAAATATTGTGGTTTGACTAAACTAAGTTCTAAGAACGTTGGCCGCGGCAACATTTTTTGACAGAAATTGAAGAAAATCGATAGCTCCCATCTAGAGGTCACCCCAAACAAGCATACCAAGTTTCAAAGTAATCTGATCATAAATGTGACCTGTGAGGTGTGCCAAAGGAAATTGTGGACGTACGTACTAACGTACTAACGTACGTACGTACGTACATACGTACGTACGCCGACAGACGAGAAGTGATGGCAATAGCTCAGCTTGACTTTGTCAAGTTGAGCTAAAAATTAAAACGCCCATATCTCCAAAACTCCACGGCACTGAGAATTCTTATTTGTTGTGAAGCTTCCTTAGGACCAACAGAATGGAATGGCCAAAAAAAAATTGCCATCGGTTTTATCATGGGGTACTTTTTGGGGACTTTGAAAAAGTGGTGAGTCAGCATTTTTTAACACTGTGGGTAATAGGAAAAACATATAAGACTACTTTTCTCCCAAACCACTGCTCCAAAAGCTTTAAAATTTCACATATAACATCTTTGGAAGATTGTTTCACATGTTTATTGAAATCAATAGCCTGGGTCGATATTTGGGCTCTGTATGGGAGCCCATATGTTTAAATTAAAAAAAAAGTACTTATGACCCAATAAGCCCTCATATCAAATTTGGTCAAAATTTGCCTCTCGGTTTGGAAAACAGAAATTTTGGGAGGGGCAAATATTCTTTCCCCTCCCATTACGATGCCAAGTATAGCCCCACAAACTTCTCTTGAACAAATCTGAGTCTACACCTCAAAAGGAAGCTGCACACCAAATATCAAGTCTCTGCTACTGATGGTTCATGAGAAGAAAATTTTTTAAGATTTCGGCACACTTTTTGGGTGTGGCCCTACTCACGGGCGAGGCAACTTGATTTGAACAAAATCAAATTGCGATGTCATAACAAAATATTATCTCAAAAATCAATAAAATTGGTTCAGCAGTTTGAGAGGAGAAGACGCCAACACCATGTTCACGGATGACGGACGGCCGACGACGACGGACGGTGAGTGATCACTATAGCTCTCCTGACTGAAAGTCAGGTAAGCTAAAAATAATTAATTTTAATATTATTATCACTTGGTGTCTAAAAAGGTCACTTCAGCCAGTTTGACTGTACCATGCAGGGTTGAACATGTGCAGGAGTTGAAAAATAGGCCGATGAAATCGTCAGATGTGTACCCATACGCGCAACTAGTAGAAAGCTGTATGATGGAGGGCCACCACAGATGCAGACATTATGTACAGCATACATGGTATGGGTACATATAGAAATGGATTGGAGGAGTGTCTAATTTGATGGATAAAGGGTTAATATCTCTGGATCAAATTATCAGATTTACATAACTAGAGGGGGTATCAGTACCCCGTGGCTCCCCAACAGGTGGCCAATGCAAAGGGGTGTGGCTGGAGTAAAAAAAAAAAGTTCAAAACTTGCACACAAAAGTCCAAAATTAAAGAAAATAAGCAGTTAAAGGGTTAAATAATATAATAATAACCCCTAAGAAGCATGCTAACATAAAATAGGAACCATGGCAATATGCTACAAGGTAAGTCTCCACTTTGAAAAAAAGAAAGACAAACCTCAAAACCTGCACAAAAAAGTAAAAAAAGTATCACATTTGTTTCAAAGGGTTAAAATTTAGAAAAATATCCTGAAAATATTACAGTAACCACCATGGCAATATGCCAGAGAGTTAAAACTCCACTTAAAAAAAATACCAAAACCTGCACACAAAAGTACAAAACCTGCACACAAAAGTCCAAAATTAAAGTAAATAAGCAGCTAAAGGGTTAAATAATATAACAAGAGGCCCCAGGGGGCCTGAGGGCGCTCACCTGACATGGTAGTCTAAATATCAAACCAGGGACTTGACTTGAATAAGCTGCATACGCCCCTCCTAAGAAAAGCATATACCAACTAGATGAAGCGATTGTGCCCACACAATACACAGGATTTTCCTTCTATTTTCAGTTCCTGCACTTTAATGTCCCAAAATTGAGATAAACACATAAAAAACAGATTTTTTTCCCAAACAAAATACTTTCAGCCTAAATTTTTTTCTTCTTCTTAAAACGCATAAAAAACGCTAAAACTAATTTCCGGATTTTGGTCCAAAATTTTCTAAGTCCCACCCGGACCCCAAATTTTTGGTGTAAAAAAAAAATTTTTTTTTGTCTTAAAATTGACAGAAATGCATAAAAAAAAAAAAAAAAAAAAATTATGGATTTTGGTACAAAATTTTCGAAGTCCCACCCGGACCCCAAATATTCAGGGTAAAAAAAAATTATTTTTTTTTTGTCTTAAAACTGACCGAAATGCATAAAAAACAAAAACAAAAATTTCCGGATTTTCGTCCAAAATTTCCTAAGTCCCACCCGGACCCCAAATTTTCAGGGGGAAAAAAAATTAAAAAATTTTTTGTCTTAAAATTGACCAAAACGCAGAAAAAACAAAAAAAAATTTTTTGGGGGATTTTGGTCCAAAATTTTCCAAGTCCCACCCGGACCCAAAATTTTCAGGGGAAAAATTGTTTTGTTTTTTTTTTTGTCTTAAAATTGACAGAAATGCATAAAAAACAAAAAAAATTTTTTTCGGATTTTGGTCCAAAATTTTCGAAGTCCCACCCGGACCCCAAATTTTCAGGGGAAAAAAAAAATTTTTTTTTTTTTGTCTTAAAATTGACCGAAAGGCAGAAAAAACAAAAAAAAAAAAAAATTCCGGATTTTGGTCCAAAATTTTCTAAGTCCCACCCGGACCCCAAATTTTCAGGGGAAAAAATTTTTTTTTTTTTTTTGTCTTAAAATTGACAGAAATGCATAAAAAACAAAAAAATTTTTTTTCGGATTTTCGTCCAAAATTTCGAAGTCCGCAACGGGACCCCAAATTTTCAGCCTAAATATCAACCCACGGATTTGGCTTCAAAAAACTTCAATCTCACCCCCCTAAGGATGCTGCATACCAAATATCAAAACATTCTTATTACTAGATCTGAAGAAGAAGATTTTTCAAAAATACTCCTCATACTGCACTAATTTAAACATTTGGGCTCCCTTAGAGAGCCCAAATATCCACCCAGGCAATTGATTTCAATAAACATGTGAAACAATCTTACAAAGATGTTATATGTCAAATTTTAAAGCTTTTGGAGCAGTGGTTTCCGAGAAAAGTAGTCTTATGTTTTTCCCATTACCCACAGTGTTAAAAAATGCTGACTCACCACTTTTTCAAACTCCCCAAAAAGTACCCCATCATAAAACCGATGGCAATTTTTTTTGATCATTCCATTCTGTTGGTCCTAAGGAAGCTTCACAACAAATAAGAATTCTCAGTGCCGTGTAGTTTTGGAGATATGGGCGTTTTCATTTTTTTCTATTTTTAGCTCCTGTCGTTCCCACGGGGCTATGGGGAAAAAAATTTCGGCATAAATTAGGTACTTATGACCCAATAAGCACTCATGTAAAATTTGGTTCAAATCGGCCTCGCAGTTTGGAAAATAGAAATTTGGGGCGGGGCCAAAATTTTTGCCCCTCCTTTAACATCGTCAAATATAGCCCCTCCAACTTCTCTTGAACAAACTTGAGTCTACACCTCAAAAGGAAGCTGCATACCAAATATCAAGTCTCTGCTATTGCTGGTTCTTGAGAAGAAGATTTTTTAAGAATTGCAGCATTTTTGCCCCATCCCTCTGCTCAATGTGAGCCGAAACCTAATTTGACAAAAAAATCAAAGTCTGCAGACACAACCCCTTCTCACATGAAATTTCATTAATATGCGGCCAGTGGTTTGGGAGAAAAAGCCCAAACACCACCTTCACGCCGGACGAAAAGTGATCAGAATAGCTCACCCTGACTTTCAGTCAGGTGAGCTAATAATAGCCCCAAGAAGCATCCTAACATAAAATAGGAACCATGGCAATATGCTACAAGGTAAGTCACCACTTGGAAGAAAAGAAAGACAAACCTCAAAACCTGCACATAAAAGTAAAAAAACATCAAAACCTGCACACAAATGTCAAAATAAGTCCAAAATTTGATTCAAAGGGTTAAAATTAAGACGAAATACCCTGGAAAAGAGTTAAATGTTATCGTGAACCCCCACAGCAATATGCAAAGAAGAAAAACATTTTTTTAAAAGTACAAAAATCCAAACCTGTAAACAAAAGAAGTCCAAAACTGAAATAATTAAGCAGGAAAAGGGTTAAAGAATACAACATAGCCCTAAGATGCATGTTTACATACAATAGAAAGCATATACTACAAGGTAAATCTACACTTGGAAGAAAGGAAAAAAAATACATGAAAACCTGCACGCAAACGTCAAAATAAGTCTAAAAATCTATTCAAAGGGTTAAAATTTTTTAAAAAATGCACTGGAAAGATATCAATGTTATAATAACCACCACTGCAATATGCAGTGAGGTCAACCTCACTTGAAATTGTTTTTTTATCACTATCTGTACATAAAAGTAAGAATCTGTAAGCCTAAGTCCAAAAGCTGTACATAAAAGTCCAAAATTGAAGTAATTCAGCAGGAAAAGGGTTAAATAATACAAACATAGCCCTAAGAAGCATGTTTACATACAATAGAAAGCATGGACATATGCTGCAAGGTAAATCTCCACTTAGAAGAGAGGAAAAAAAAACCATCAAAACCTGCACGCAAACATCAAAATAAGTCTAAAATTTGATTCAAAGGGTTAAAATTAAGACAAAATACCCTGGAAAAGAGTTAAATGTTATAGTGAACCACCACAGCAATATGCAGAAACTCTACACTTGGAAGAAAGGAAAAAAAAAACTCATGAAAACCTGCAGGCAAACGTCAAAATAAGTCTAAAAATCTATTCAAAGGGTTAAAAAAAATTTTAAAAATGCACTGGAAAGATATCAATGTTATAATAACCACCACTGCAATATGCAGTGAGGTCAACCTCACTTGAAATTATTTTTTTTTATCACAACCTGTACATAAAAGTAAGAATCTGTAAGCCTAAGTCCAAAAGCAGTACATAAAAGTCCAAAATTGAAGTAATTCAGCAGGAAAAGGGTTAAATAATACAAACATAGCCCTAAGATGCATGTTTACATACAATAGAAAGCATGGAAATATGCTGCAAGGTAAATCTCCACTTGGAAGAAAGGAAAAAAAACCCATCAAAACCTGCACGCAAACATCAAAATAAGTCTAAAATTTGATTCAAAGGGTTAAAATTAAGACAGAATACCCTGGAAAAGAGTTAAATGTTATAGTGAACCACCATAGCAATATGCAGAAACTCTGCACTTGGAAGAAAGGAAAAAAAAAAAACCATGAAAACCTGCACGCAAACGTCAAAATAAGTCTAAAAATCTATTCAAAGGGTTAAAAAAATTTTAAAAATGCACTGGAAAGATATGAATGTTATAATAACCACCACTGCAATATGCAGTGAGGTCAACCTCACTTGAAATTGTTTTTTTTATCACAATCTGTACATAAAAGTAAGAAGCTGTAAGCCTAAGTCCAAAAGCTGTACATAAAAGTCCAAAATTGAAGTAATTCAGCAGAAAAAGGGTTAAATAATACAAACATAGCCCTAAGATGCATGTTTACATACAATATAAAGCATGGACATATACTGCAAGGTAACTCTCCACTTGGAAGAAAGGGAAAAAAAAACATCAAAACCTGCACGCAAACATCAAAATAAGTCTAAAATTTGATTCAAAGGATTAAAATTAAGACAAAATACCCTGGAAAAGAGTTAAATGTTTTAGTGAACAACCATAGCAATATGCAGAAACTAAAAAATTTTTTAAAAAGCCAAAAAATCAAAACCTGTACACAAAAGTTCAAAATATTTGAGAGCGGACGCCGATGCCGACGCCGATATGAGGGCTATGCCATAGGCTCACACAACTAACGTTGGTGAGCCAAAAAACTATACAGCACAGCATATCAGTAACCTGAATAAATATATAAAGTAACATGACAATCGGATTGATATTTTTTGAGTTATCTCATGCCAAAGGGATTGGAGGAATTTTCAATTTGAAGGATAAAGGGTTAATATCTCATTATCAAATTATCAGATTTACACCAAAAACTATACAGCTCGGCACATCACTAATCTGAACACAAATATAAAGTAACTTGACAATCCAAGCAATATATTTCAAGTTACCGAATGCCAAAGGGATTGGAGGAATTTTCAATTTGAAGGATAGAGGGTTAATATCTCAGGATCAAAATAACAGATTTACACCAAAAACAACTATACAGCTCGGTACATAAGTAACCTGAACACAAATATAAAGTATCTTGACAATCCAAGCAATATTTTTCAAGTTATCAAATGCCAAAGGGATTGGAGGAATTTTCAATTTGAAGGATAAAGGGTTAATATTTCAGGATTAAATTATCAGATTTACACCAAAAACTATACAGCTCAGCACATCAGTAACCTGAACACAAATATTAAGTAACTTGACAATCCAAGCAATATTTTTCAAGTTATCGAATGCCAAAGGGATTGGAGGAATTTTCAATATGAAGGATAAAGGGTTAATATCTCAGGATCAAAATAACAGATTTACACCAAAAACTATACAGCTCAGTACATCAGTAACCTGAAAACAAATATAAAGTAACTTGACAATCCAAGCAATATTTTTCAAGTTATCGAATGCCAAAGGGATTGGAGGAATTTTCAATTTGAAGGATAAAGGGTTAATATCTCAGGAAGAAATCATCAGATTTACACCAAAAACTATACGGCTCTGCAAATCAGTAACCTGAACACAAATGTAAAGTAACTAGACAATCCAAGCAATATTTTTCAAGTTATCAAATGCCAAAGGGATTGGAGGAATTTTCAATTTGATGGATAAAGGGTTAATATCTCAGGATCACATTATCAGATTTACACCAAAAACTATACATCAAAAATAACTAATTTTAATATTATTATCACTTGGTGTCTAAAAAGGTCACTTCAGCCGTTTTCACTGTACCATGCAGGATTGAACATGTGCAGGAGTTGAAAAATAGGCTGATGAAACTAACTAGTAGAAAGCTGTATGATGGAGGGCCACCACGGATGCTGACATTATGTACAGCATACATGGTATGGGTACATATTTGTTTGTTTGTTGGTGGTTAACGTCACATATTTATGCACCATGGCTAATCGTGACACAACATGGAGATGAAGTCAAGTTTAGTCAATCGTTGATCTACATGTTGCCCATTTTAGAGGACTTTCACCCCAAGCATTGGTGACTGGGTCCTATTTTACTAGTAAAGCGGAACTGGTTTACCACAGTAAACAAGTGCTGCTTACTTCCCGGGGTTCCCACGGGGAATGGGTACATATAGAAATGGATTGGAGGAGTGCCTAATTTGATGGATAAAGGTTTAATATCTCCGGATCAAATTATTAGATTTACATAAAAAACTATACAGCACAGCACATCAGTAACCTGAACAAAAATATAAAGTAACTTGACAATCCAAGCAATATTTTTCAAGTTATTGAATGCCAAAGGGATTGGAGGAATTTTCAATTTGAAGGATAAAGGATTAATATCTAAGGATCAAATTATCAGATTTACACCAAAAACTATACAGCTCAGCAAATCAGAAACCCGTACACAAATATAAAGTAACTAGACAATCCAAGCAATATTTTTCAAGTTATCGAATGCCAAAGGGATTGGAGGAATTTTCAATTTGAAAGATAAAGGATTAATATCTAAGGATCAAATTATCAGATTTACACCAAAAACTATACAGCTTGGCACATTAGTAACCTGAACACAAATATAAAGTAACTTGACAATCCAAGCAATATTTTTCAAGTTATTGAATGCCAAAGAAATGGACACGGATGCCGGATGGATAGACGGACAGACAGACAGATGGACGGATGGACAGACGGATGGACAGACGGATGGACGGACAAAGGATGGACGAATGACGGATGGCCACCCCGGATGCCAGCATTATGTGTACCATACATAGTATGGGTACACATAACAAGAGGCCCCAAGGGGCCTGAGAGCGCTCACCTGACATGGTAGCCTAAATATCAACCCAGAGAATTGATTTCAACAAGTTGCATCTGCTCCTCCTAAGAAAAGCTTATACCAAATATCCAAAGATTCTGACCAGTGGATCTAAAAAAAAAAGATTTTTAAAGAATATTCCTCATATTAAACTAAGTTATAATTCAGGCTCCCACAGGAAGCGCATATATGAACCCAGGGACTTGGTTTTAACAAACTTGAATCTCACACCCCCCTAAGGATGCTGCACACCAAATATCAAAACATTCCAACTGCTGGAACTAAGTTACAATTTGAGCTCCCACAGTGAGTCCCCCCCCCCCCCCCCCCAAACCTACCAAGCATGGTGCAAACTCAATATCAAAAGATTCTGCCTGCTGAATCTTGGGAAGAAGATTTTCAAAGAAATTTGCCTGAAATGCACTAAGTGAAAATTTGGGCTCCTATACTGAGCCCAAATATAAACCCAGGGGGCCGATTTGAACAAACTTGAACCAGATCCACCCCACAATGTTGTATACTAAATATTAAAAGATTCTGCCTGCTGGATCTGGAGAAGAGGATTTTTGGAGAAATTTGCCTGAAATGCACTGAGTTCGAATTCGGGCTTCTATAGTGAGCCCAAATATGAATCCAGGGGGCCGATTTGAACAAACTGGAATCAGATCCACACCACAATGTCGCATACCAAATATGAAAAGATCCTGCCGGCTGGATCTGGAGAAGAAGATTTTTAAAGAAATCTGCCTGAAATGTACTAAGTTCAAATTTGGGCTCCTGTACTGAGTCCAAATATAAACCCAGGGGGACGATTTGAACAAACTTGAATCAGATCAACCCCACAATGTTGTATACCCAATATCAAAAGATTCTGCCCGCTGGATCTGGAGAAGAAAATTTTTGAAGAAATTTGCCTGAAATGCACTAAGTTCGAATTCGAGCTTCTATAGTGAGCCCAAATATGAACCTAGGGAGCCGATTTGAACAAACTTGAATCAGATCCACCATACAATGTTGCATACCAAATATCAAAAGATTCTGCCTGCTGAATCTAGAGGAGAAGATTTTTGAAGAAATTTTCCTGAAATGCACTAAGTTCGAATTCGGGCTTCTATACTGAGCCCAAATATGAATTCAGGGTGCCGATTTGAACAAACTTGAATCAGATCCACCCCACAATGTTGCATACCAAATATCAAAAGATTCTGCCTGCTGGATCTGGAGAAGACGATTTTTTAAGAAATTTGCCTGAAATGCACTAAGTTCGAATTCGAGCTTCTATAGTGAGCCCAAGTATGAATCTGGAGAGCCGATTTGAACAAACTTGAATCAGATCCACCACACAATGTTGCATACCAAATATCAAAAGATTCTGCCTGCTGGATCTGGAGAAGATTTTTTAAGAAATTTGCCTGAAATGCACGAAATTCGAATTCGGGCTTCTATAGTGAGCCCAAATATGAATCCAGGGAGCCGATTTGAACAAACTTGAATCAGATCCACCCCGCAATGTTCCAAACCAAATATCAAAAGATTCTGCTTGCTGGATCTGGAGAAGAAGATTTTTTAAGAAATTTGCCTGAAATGCACTAAGTTCGAATTCGAGCTTCTATAGTGAGCCCAAATATGAATCTAGGGAGCCGATTTGAACAAACTTAAATCAGATCCACCCCACAATGTTGCATACCAAATATGAAAAGATTCTGCCTGCTGGATCTGGAGAAGAAGACTTTTTAAGAAATTTGCCTGAAATGCACTAAGTTCGAAATCAGGCTCCTATACTGAGCCCAAATATGAACCCAACGGGCCGATTTGAAGAAACTTGAATCAGATCCACCCTACAATGTTGCATACCAAATATGAAAAGATTCTGCCGGCTGGATCTGGAGAAGATTTTTTAATCTTTTTCCCATTGCCTACAGTGTTAAAAAGTGCTGACTCAGCACTTTTTCAAAGTCCTAAAAAAAGTACCTTGTGATCAAACCGATAGGGATTTTTTTTAACCACTCTATTCTACTGGATAAAAGTACGCTTTATACAAAATAACAATTCTCTGTGCCATGTAGTTTTGGAGATATGGCAGTTTTAAGGTTTTTCCTATTTTTAGCTCCCGAGGTTTTTTTTGCATCAATCAACTACTTATGACTCATTATCATCTCATATCAAATCTGGTTCAAATCGACCTCATGGTTCAGAAAATATAAATTTTAGGCGTGGCCAAAATTTTTGCCCCTCCCATAACGAAGGCAAATAATGCCCGACAAACTTCTCTTGAACAAACTTGATTCTAAACCGCAAAAGGACTCTGCATACCACATATCAGGTCTCTGCTACTGGTGGTTCATTAGAAGAAGATTTTCAAAACAATTGGCCATTTTTTCCCCATACCTCTGCTCAATATGAGCCGAAACCTAATTTGGATAAAAATCAAAATGCCCCTATATAACCACTACTTACATGAAATTTAATTAAAATGTGGCCAGTGGTTTAGAAGAAAGAGGCTCAAACAACACCTTCACACAGGACGACGGATGGACGAAGAGTGATAAGAAAAGCTCACCCTGACTTTCAGTCAGGTGAGCCAAAAACCAGAGAACTTAAATTCCTGTGTAACTGTGAAAAGCTTTCTTTTGTGATGATCCATAACTCACCCGAGTGAAAGTACAAATCGACATAACCAGGAGGCCCAAATCAACCATGGCACAAATCATCAAAAAAGGGGTGCCAACTGCCCAAATTATCACTAGGAACATTCACACAATCACCAAGAAGTACAAATGACATTACTGGCAATATTTATATATTTTCAGACCTGGACACAGAATCAATGCTGGCTTGCTTCTGCGGCCAACACCACTTGCTTGAATTTATTCTTTATACTACTTAACTCACTTAACCCCTTACCTAACATGAAAAGCAGAGGACACTTGCAAAAAAAAAATTTGAATAACTAATGAGCTCGTTCCCTAACCTTTGTTTTTGAGACAAAAATTTAAACAAGGGGCCTGAGGGCGCTCACCTGACATGGTAGCCTAAATTTATATCAACCCAGAGAATTGATTTCAACAAGTTGCATCTGCTCCTCCTAAGAAAAGCTTATACCAAATATCCAAAGATTCTGACCAGTGGATCTAAAAAAAAAGTTAAAAAATTTATAGTAATTTATATATTTTTTATACTTACCAATGACCCAGACATAGCTGGTGCTAACTCTTAAAATATAGGGCCAAACACAAATTTTGCCCCCCAATCCCCAAAATTTGCATCTAAAACTAAAGAAAACATGTCCTGAAAGGCCCTCCACACTTCGCCCCTACTGCGCATGCGCAGTGTCAAGGACGTTCCGAAATTGGCGCCATTTATCATTCTAATAACCAGTGCCTGGTAAGCGCTATGTACTCAGCGGGGAGGCAAGAGTTCCCAACTCCTGGGAGGGCCATCCCCGTCTGGGTCATTGGTAAGTATAAAAAATATATAAATTACTATAAATTTTTTAACATTTTTATACTGTACCAATGACCCAGACATAGCTGAATAGTAAAAAGGCTGGAGGGCCAAGGACATAGAGCAAAATGGAATACGCTCAATAAAATAAAATAGAGTCATCCCCTGTAGGGAAAAGAAGTAATAGGCCTTACATGTATCTTTCTTATTTATGATAAATTAGAAAGATACAACACCTTCCAAAATTGAGCTTCATACATCCATGTACTCTATTAATATCCAATATAATCCTTATACTAATAATTTTTAAAGTAAGCCAATAATAAAGTAAGTCTAGAGAATAGAGACTCTTATACTCCTAAAAGTGTATGAGAATTGCATAATCATGTCCGTTGACATATGCAATATTCAAAAGCTATACTTTAAAAACTAAGACTTGAATGAATTTTATAAACTTAAACTTCTCACTAAACAACCATCCCAATAACAGCTCAGAATTACTAACTCCGGAGGAGGTATCCCCTTGTTTTCATAGTAAAACAGGTGACCCAAGGGAACACCCTCCCCCCCCCCCCCCTTTTTCTTGCCCTGGGTCAAATAGCCCAGAGCGAAGAGGGCAGCCGAACGGAGACACTGCCGAAACAGACAGCCTACCTAGCTATAGTAGCAACTGTTAAGAGAATGACATTCTGAGCAGTAGATAATAGACCTAACAAAAGAGGCCTCAAGAAATTGACTCGATATTTCTAAGATAAAATTCATGAATGTGGATGGCTGAGCGCAATGAGCGGCCTTCAAAAATCTATAATAGCGACACTATTAAAGTAAGCCCAAGAAGTAGAAGAACTCTTACTTCATGAGCCGAAATCTTAAGCACAACTGCTAAGTCAATGATATACCATAAGCAGTACCGATAGTTAATAGAATCCATTAACAATAAAATGGAGCGTAACGTCCTTCTACTAGACATCAAAGACAGAAGAAGCTTACGCCCTTGTAATAAACAGATATCTGTTTATAAATACATAAACTGTACCCGGAAAGAGTAAAGGCCTATGCCCATACGAAGACGGAAGGACCTTAAAATAATAGGTTCCGGATAATAGGAGCCTAACTCTTATGCAACAATCCAACCTAAATAGTAACGGAAGTATTGATTCCGAAACTATGAAAGTGAAAATCATCCATCGATAGTGCATGAAACTCACTGACTCTACAGTAAAAGAGAAACCAACAGAATTACTGTCTAAAAGGTCAGAATTTGAAAACTACTGTTTCCAGAGGCTCAAATGATTACTTAGCTAAATAAGAACCGAAGTTAAAATCCGTATAGGAATTTAATCTAAAGATTCTAAGTCTATTTATCAAAAAGTTACTAACTGACTTAGATAAAGAGACAAAAGACTCAATTGTAAACTATCGTAGAGTGCATAGGTATGAGGTAACATAAACCTATAACCTAAATAATAACAGGCTGCAGTAGATCTTGTGAAACAAGTATACTAAAAAATAGCAATGAGTAGTATGGAGGGATCAACAATATGAACATAATGATCCCTACACCACGACGGAAGAGCCTCCACTTTAATCGCATAGAATAGCGAAGAAGAGGATCTCCTATAGTAAGAAATCGCGTCCAAAGCTCGTCCAGTACAGTGCTTACAATGCAATACGGACCACACAACGGAATACATGAAGGTTGCGACCTTGCTGGTTGTGATAAAGATGACACGATTTACCCAGTGAAAAAAGATCCTCACATAGAGGAAGATTTCACGTTAAGACCCACAGTAGACAAGAGAGTAAATTACTCATGATCTCTGTGAAGATAGAGATGCTATCAACAGAAATGTATTGTGGTTGTTTATCTTAGCAATACCTGCTAAAACAACAGCGCCGGAGGATACGCGTATCCTATCATTCCGTCCTATAGATCAATAGAGCGTTAACACTATTAGCTCAGAGATCTGGACAAGCCAACACATACGTCTGCAATTGATTAGCAAGCTGTGTCATAAATAAATCATCATTGGGCGCTCCCATAGATAGCAAATCTGATTGAATACTTGTTTGTTGAGAGTCCATTCTGACAGCAACAAGCGACCCGTAAGAGAACGGGAGTCCGATAAAACAATCAGACGACCCGGAATATGACGGACCAAAACTGAACTTGGTGTACTATAACCAACAGACGGATTCTTTCCATTAAATTGAATAACGGAAATGAAAGAGTGCCTCCCTGGTTCCGGAGATACGCCACTACTGTCGAATTAAAGGACAGGAATTTGGGCATGCGTTTCTGAATAATGTTCATGCAATGACATAAAGCAAGCCTAAAAAACATTATTCCGCGGAAGTTAAACTGATAGCTAAAAGACTGCGGAACCCAAAGACCCTGGCACTTCGAATCCGTAGGGATCAGTATATATCCCAATCTGTTTGACTGGCAACCGTCATAACAGCCACACTCGGGTCCGGCAACTGCGGCGGCACTCTCTGAGTCAACCACCGAATGTTTGCCCCAGTCTGAATCTCTTGTAACACTAGATAGACAAGAGAATGTATAAATCGAGCAATTCATGGATTGCCGGAAAGTTGCCGTCGAAGAGAAGCTCCTCCGAGAACGAAGCGACTCTGAGAGAGTTCTTAACCTTACTATCCACGCGTGTGGATGTAGCTAGGGCTGCGTCACGTCTAACCAACTCCAATCAGCCACTGAAGGGCGGAGTTATACGTGAACAAACTACTGCCCTCAAAAGAAATTACATTGAGAATAATATCCCGTAATCTTTTCTTGAAGACGTAATGATAACGCCTCAGTAAGGCGGATTACGTATAATAAAGCGTCTAAGTTAAGTCTACTATACATAATGTCGTTCCCAACATTGAAATTGGAAAAGACATAAACGGCGAAAAAGAATATATGCAGTCTTTAACCACACCGTCTAGACGCATATGAACTCTCGGTATGCCCTGCTCTGCCAAAATAAACTATTTGTAAAAATGATAAAATGGCAGAAATGAGCAACGCGGACAAGAAACTAAACTATCATGCTTAGTAGCAGGCTTGTATATATATATAAATATATAGCGTCGAAAAATAAAACACATGTTGTAATGACAATATTGGACTGCGTCGGTAAGTCAGGGACAATGTCCCTGTACCGATCGAAAAATCCGAGTCCAATGACGCTATAAGTCTCTTATCCAAGATCGCAGCAATGAAGTCCGAAAAATAATCACTGGAAGAAATGCCAGAAGATATGAAAGGCATCTTCCGATACTACTAAAGGGAAAACTCGAAATCTTTCGAATCCCTTTCGCCATCCTGTCGGACCCTATAAAGCGTTCAGTCGTCCGAAGCTGATGCAACCGCGGACCGCACCGACCCAGCGCCGTCGGATAATTCCTGATTCGACCGAGAAACTGTCAATTGCTGGGATGCTGCGAAACAACTGTGCTAACTCGGATAGCACGTCCGTCACTGAGGCCTGAGGAGAAGCGGTCTTACGATGCATTGCCGCTGGAAGCTCCGTGATCGTTACCCCGTGCATACTTCCAATATGCGAGCGACCGGAGTGTATAGGCCTCGTGTCCCTTGGCTACCGGATGGCGCGACCTATTCGCCGTGGAATCACTGAATGCCGAAACTGATCGGATACTCGAGGTCACGTAGCCAATGTGCGGTCGTGTGCCCTGCTGTGAGGATGAGGAAGCATTAAAGACAGTCTCTCGGACTGTCAATATAACGGAGCGTCCCGAGCAACGGACATATGCTCCGAATGTAAAATATCTGAACCACAACATGCGGTCCCCTATGTTGTTGGCTTCCTCCGATCTGTCCTCAATCTGCCGTCACTGGGTGAGTACTAAAGTAATTAAAGTGCTCGCATCACCCAAATCTCCTTCCTAGACCGCAACGGACGAACCCGGCAGCCGAACCATTCGATGAATGTACGCTACACCGGGTGAGCTAGCGAATGTCACTCCGTAAGCGATAGACATATTCCATGAGCACTTATTGCCGCTAACTCTTCATTAACTATGACGACAGAGGCACACTTTTGAAAGACATCTCCATAACTCTTCGAACAAGAAACCAGAAATGCTTGGATAGCAAGCATAAAATAATAATATATATAGCGTCGTTCAATAATTCGAAAGTTTGTGTGACATTATTGGACTATGTCGGAACTGAGGGACGATGTCCCTGAACCGAACCAAAAATTTCTAAGTCCACCGACGCTATCAGTTTCTTATCCGGCATCGCAGCATATGTTGTTCCGAAAGGGAAAGCTTGAAATCCTCCGAATCCCTTTCGGTATCCCGTCGGACCGGATGAAACTTTCGGACGTCCGTACCCGCTTCCGCGGAGCGTCCCGACCCAGCATCGTCGGATAAAATATATGCGACAGATTCAGTTGATGATGGGATGCTGCGATAAACTGTGCTATTAAGGAAAGCACGTCCGTTCCCGAGGCCTGTGCAGTAGCGGACTTACGATGCATTGCCGCCGGAAGCTCCGTGTACGTTGACTCCTGCACACTTCCTATGCGAACGTCCGGAGTCTGCAGGCCTCGAGTCCCCGGCTACCGACCCAGCGCTGTCGGATAATTCTCGATCCGACACCGTTTCTGTCGGCTGCTGCGATAAGCTGTGCTATGTGCACAAGAATGTCCGGCGTCGAGACCTGCGGAGGCGCAGTCTATCGCTGCTTCGCCGAGGGCAGCTCCGCATCAGATGGCTCCCGCATACTTTTCCTATGCGAACGTCCGGAGTCCATCGGTCTCGAATCCCTGGCTGCCGGATGGTGTGACCTGGTCGTCGAAGAATCCTTGATCGGCGAAGCTGGTAATATATCGGCGGTCACGCAGCCAAGGTGCGGTCGTGTGCGCTGACGAGAAGAGGAAGCCTTAGCAGTCTCAGCGGACTGCCTATACAACGGAGCGTCCCGAGCGACGGACGTATGCTCCGCTAGCGACACATTTGTACCACAACATCTGGGGCCAGATGTTGTTGAACGAGAGAGGGGCCTCTCTCGCTTGCCGTCCGGATGGACCGGAACGAGCTATGAACCGGACTAAAAGGCTTCCTCCGTTCTCCCTCCGATCCGCCGTCACTGGGTGTGCATTAAGTTAATTTTATAGTGCTCGCATCACCCCAAAATTCCTTCTAGACCGCAACGGACGAACCCGGCTGCCGAACCATTCGGTGAATGGACGCTACACCGGGCGAGCTAGCGGACGTCAAAGGCCGTCGAACCTACTAGGGTCCTCTTAGGCAATTGGCGTATAACATGAGCACTTTTCCGCTAGCCCTTTATTAATAGTGACGACGGAGGCACACTGTTGGAAGACATCACAGATACATCACCCTAATCTTGATCGTCTGAAATAGAAATTGATAAAGTAGAGTGACCCTGCGGGGAAAGGACCGGAGTGTCCAAATCCCCAACAACATACCGTGACATACGCTTCCCATATTGTCATCGAAATCATACGATACAGAACAGGAGTTAATGCGAGTACACTGACCACATATAGAATGATAATAAAGTCAGAGGAAGACTTCCTCTTAAAACAATTGATCAATATCCTTTCAATGTGAAAAGAAAACAAGTCCTGGTACTCGCACTAACCCCTGGCAATCAAAATACATAATAATAATATGATCCATTAATACAGAAAAAATAATTGAAATCAAAATATTTTGAAAAAATATTTTTTCAGAACAGCCCAAGTTTCTGAAAAGTAACGTTGAGCCCCAATGTATCCCAAGCCTAAGTGTGGACAAAAATTTTAAAAATATTTTAAACAATTTATTCAACACTTACGAACAATAATAATGTATCTAGTTATGATTAAAATAACATAAAGATATTATTTTTTAGAAATCCCCCCCTCACACAGAGGGCTGTTGTAAATGTAAACAATGAGTGTAAAAACACTAAAATAAGACTCCAGGCACCCAGGCCCGAAATCAGTTACCAAAAATACACTATCTGATGCAAAACAGAGACTTCCAGGGAAGAAACTGCAGAACATCAGATGGTAGATGCAGAACACAACGCCTAACCACCCGTAGGTGAAGACGTAAACATGGGGAAAGAACAGAAATCATTCTGTTATTCAGCTAAAACTCCCAAAAAATTTTAGTAATAATAATTACAGAAACTATGCCAAAAGCATGGGAGAATAGCAAGGGGGAACTTAAAGGACAGGGAGAGAGGAAAACACTTGTAAAAACAGTGTAACTAAATAATCAGAATGACAACAAAATGGCTGCTGCCTTGAAAATAGGTAACTTAACATAATTTCATTAAAAATTTTTAAGTTACAGCCCTGATAATATTCTGTCACACATTCTTTTCCTCTCCTCCTTCTCTATCCTCCTTAGAATCACCATTTCACTAATATTTATGTGTCTGGCATCATTTAAACTGAGATTTAAAAGCACAAAGATCAGTCAGATGTTAACTGATGAAGGGCCAAACTTAGAATGATAAATGGCGCCAATTTCGGAACGTCCTTGACACTGCGCATGCGCAGTAGGGGCGAAGTGTGGAGGGCCTTTCAGGACATGTTTTCTTTAGTTTTAGATGCAAATTTTGGGGATTGGGGGGCAAAATTTGTGTTTGGCCCTATATTTTAAGAGTTAGCACCAGCTATGTCTGGGTCATTGGTACAGTATAAAAATAGAAGATTTTTAAAGAATATTCCTCATATTGAACTAAGTTATAATTCAGGCTCCCACAGGGAGCCCATATATGAACCCAGGGACTTGGCTTTAACAAACTTGAATCTCACCCCCCTAAGGATGCTGCACACCAAATATCAAAACATTCCGACTGCTGGATCTGAAGAAGATTTTTAAAGAAAAGTCCTCATGTTGAACTAAGTTACAATTTGAGCTCCCACAGTGAGTCCAAATATGGACCTAGAGACATGGCTGAAGAAGAAGATTTTTAAAGATAAGTCCTCATTTTGAACTAAGTTACAATTCGAGCTCCCACAGTGAGTCCAAATATGGACCTAGGGACATGGCTTGAACAAACTTGAATCTCACCCCCTAAGGATGCTGCATACCAAATATCAAAACATTCCGACTGCTGGATCTGAAGAAGATTTTTAAAGAAAATTCCTCATTTTGAACTAAGTTATAATTCGGGCTACCACAGTGAGCCCAAATATGAACCCAGGGACTTGGCTTGAACAAACTTGAATCTCACCCCCCTAAGCATGGTGCATACCCAATATCAGAAGATTCTGCCTGCTGGATCTTGAGAAGAAGATTTTCAAAGAAATTTGCCTGAAATGCACTAAGTTCAAATTTGGGCTCCTATTCTGAGCCCAAATATAAACCCAGGGGGCCGATTTGAACAAACTTGAATCAGATCCACCCCACAATGTTGCATACCAAATATCAAAAGATTCTGCCTGCTGGATCTGGAGAAGAAGATTTTTTAAGAAATATGCCTGAAATGCACTAAGTTAAAATTTGGGCTCCTATACGGAGCCCAAATATAAACCCAGGGGGCCGATTTGAACAAACTTGAATCAGATCCACCCCACAATGTTGCTTACCAAATATGAAAAGATTCTGAAGCTGGATCTGGAGAAGAAGACTTTTTAAGAAATTTGCCTGAAATGCACTAAGTTCGAATTCGAGCTTCTATAGTGAGCCCAAATATGAATCTAGGACGCCGATTTGAACAAACTTGAATCTGATCCACCCCACAATGTTGCATACCAAATATCAAAAGATTCTGCCTGCTGGATCTGGAGAAGAAGATTTTTTAATAAATTTGCCCGAAATGCACTAAGTCCGAATTCGGGCTTCTATATTAAGCCCAAATATGAATCCAGGGGGCTGATTTGAACAAACTTGAATCAGATCCAACCCACAATGTTGCATACCAAATATCAAAAGATTCTGCCTGCTGGATCTGGAGAAGAAGATTTTTGAAGAAATTTGCCCGAAATGCACTAAGTTTGAATTCGAGCTTCTATAGTGAGCCCAAATATGAATCCAGGGAGCCGATTTGAACAAACTTGAATCAGATCCACCCCGCAATGTTGCATACCAAATATCAAAAGATTCTGCCTGCTGGATCTGGAGAAGATGATTTTTTAAGAAATTTGCCTGAAATGCACTAAGTTCGAATTCGAGCTTCTATAGTAAGCCCAAATATGAATCTAGGGAGCCGATTTGAACAAATTTGCATCAGATCCATCCCACAATGTTGCATACCAAATATCAAAAGATTCTGTATGCTGGATCTGGAGAAGAAAATTTTTTAAGAAATTTGCCTGAAATGCACTAAGTGCGAATTCGAGCTTCTATAGTGAGCCCAAATATGAATCTAGGAAGCCGATTTGAACAAACTTGAATCAGATCCACCCCACAATGTTGCAAACCAAATATCAAAAGATTCTGCCTGCTGGATCTGGAGAAGAAGAATTTTTAATAAATTTGCTTGAAATGCACTAAGTTCAAATTTGGGCTCCTATACTGAGCCCAAATATAAACCCAGGGGGCCGATTTGAACAAACTTGAATCAGATCCACCCCACAATGTTGCTTACCAAATATGAAAAGATTCTGCCTGCTGGATCTGGAGAAGAAGATTTTTTAAGAAATTTGCATGAAATGCAGTAAGTTCAAATTCGAGCTTCTATAGTGAGCCCAAATATGAATCTAGGAAGCCGATTTGAACAAACTTGAATCAGATCCACCCCACAATGTTGCATACCAAATATCAAAAGATTCTGCCTGCTGGATCTGGAGAAGAAGATTTTTTAAGAAATTTGCCTAAATGCACTAAGTTCGAAATCGGGCTCCTATACTGAGCCCAAATATAAACCCAGGGGGCCGATTTGAACAAACTTGAATCAGATCCACCCCACAATGTTGCATACCAAATATCAAAAGATTCTGCCTGCTGGATCTGGAGAAGAAGATTTTTTAAGAAATTTGCCCGAAATGCACTAAGTTCAAAATCGGGCTCCTATACTGAGCCCAAATATTAACCCAGGGGCCGATTTGAACAATCTTGAATCAGATCCACCCCACAATGTTGCTTACCAAATATGAAAAGATTCTGCCTGCTGGATCTGGAGAAGAAGATTTTTTAAGAAATTTGCCTGAAATGCACTAAGTTCGAATTCGGGCTTCTATAGTAAGCCCAAATATGAATCCAGGGGGCCGATTTGAACAAACTTGAATCAGATCTACCCCGCAACGTTGCATACCAAATATCAAAAGATTCTGCCTGCTGGATCTGGAGAAGAAGATTTTTGAAGAAATTTGCCTGAAATGCACTAAATTCGAATTCAAGCTCCTATAGTGAGCCCAAATATGAATCTAGGGAGCCGATTTGAACAAACTTGAATCAGATCCACCCTACAATGTTGCATACCAAATATCAAAAGATTCTGCCTGCTGGATCTGGAGAAGAAGATGTTCAAAGAAATTTGCCTGAAATGCAGTAAGTTCAAATTTGGGCTCCTATACTGAGCCCAAATATAAACCCAGGGGGCCAATTTGAACAAACTTGAATCAGATCCACCCCACAATGTTGCATACCAAATATCAAAAGATTCTGCCTGCTGGATCTGGAGAAGAAGATTTTTTAAGAAATTTGCCTGAAATGCACTAAGTTCGAAATCGGGCTCCTATACTGAGCCCAAATATGAACCCAGGGGGCCGATTTGAACAAACTTGAATCAGATCCACCCTACAATGTTGCATACCAAATATCAAAAGATTCTGCCTGCTGGATCTGGAGAAGAAGATTTTTTAATGTTTTTCCCATTGCCTACAGTGTTAAAAAGTGCTGACTCAGCACTTTTTCAAAGTCCCGAAACTGTACCCTATGATAAAACCGATGGCAATTTTTTTTTACCAATCCTTTCTGTTGGTCCTAAGGAAGCTGCACACCAAATAAAAATTCTCAGTGCCGTGCAGTTTTGGAGATATGGGCGTTTTAAATTTTTTCTATTTTTAGCTCCTGCGGTTCCCAAGGGGCTGCGGGAAAATTTTTTTTTGCATAAATCAAGTACTCATGACCCAATAAACCCTCACATAAAATCTGGTTCAATCAGCCTCTCGGTTTGGAAAATAGAAATTTTGGGCGGGGCAAAAAATTTTCTCTTGAACAAATCTGAGTCTACACCTCAAAAGGAAGCTGCACACCAAATATCAAGTCTCTGCTACTGCTGGTTCTTGAGAAGAAGATTTACAAAGATTTTGGTGCCCCTTGGGGGTGTGGCACCACCCAGGAGGAGGGGCAACTTCATTTGAACAAATCTGAATTGGCATTAGGTAATAAACATTTAGCCAACATTTGAATAAAATTGGGCTAGTGGTTTAGGAGGAGAAGTCGATAATGTAAAGTTAACGCCGGACGGACGACGACAGACGACGGACAACAGACAGAAAGTGATTAGTAAAGCTCCCCTTGAGCTTCGCTCAGGTGAGCTAAAAATAATGAAAATTAATTGGCGATTTTTGAGAATAGCACTAGCTGGTTTTGGCTGTTACGTTGGGTAAAGAGTTAAGCATGGTAAATCTTGATTTAAATGAACCAGTGTTGGAATTTGTTGACAAAAGCAACTATCACACACCTGTTTATCATGAGTGGAAGTTGATTGCACTTGCAAGGCAAAACTGAAGATATTCAGAACATGAAACAAATAGGAAAGTTCAGAATACGGAACAAAATACACTGCCAGGTAAATGATTTCACAAACATGTGGAATGAAAAAAGGGAACCCAGAACAAACACAAGAGGCCCCATGGGGCCTGAGGCGCTTACCTGACAATAGTTGTTTAAAGAAGGATTTAATTAGCATCTATAGCAAGTTAACACTACAGAGGAATGAAGTTATTTAATTATTTATAACTTTGTTGTCCATGCCAGATGATTTTGGGAGTCTAAATATCAACCTAGGAACTTAACTTGAACAAACTTGAGTCTGAGCCCTTCCCTTCCACCACCAGAATGCTGTATACCAAATGTGAAAGCATTCTGACTGGGGGATCAAACTTGAATCTCACCCCCTAGAGATATTGTAAAACCGAATACAAAAGCATTCTGGAGAAGGTGATTTTTAAAGAAATTCCCTCATATTGCACTAAGTTAAAATTCAGGCTCCCGTAAAAGCCCAATTATTAACTCAAGGACTCGATTGGAAAAAAACTTGAATCTGACCCCACTAGAGATGTTGTTTACTAAATATCAAAACATTCTGAGAGATGGTTCTGGAGAATAAGACTTCTAAAGAAATTCCCTCATATTGCACCAAGTTAAAATTTGGGCTCACATAAGAATCACAAATTTGATACCAGGGACTCGATTTGAACAAATTAGAATGTCCCCGCCCCCTCCACCCCAGAGATGTTGTATACCAAATATGAAAGCATTTTGACTGGAGGATCTGAAGAAGAAGATTTTTAAAGAAATTTTCTCGTATTGCACTAAGTTAAAATTTGGGCTACCACAGGGAGCACAAATATTAACATAGAGACCTGATTTGAGCAAGCCTGAATCTCCCCCCCCCCCCCTCCCCTAGAGATGTTGTATACCAAATATTCAAGCATTCTGACTGGTGAATCTGACGAAGATTTTTAAATAAATTTCCTCATATTGAACTAAATTAATATTCAGGGAGCCCAAATATTAACCCAGGCACTCGATTTGAACAAATGTGAATTTGAACCCCCTAGATATGTTGTACACCAAATATGAAAGGATTCTGACTGGTGGATCTGAAGAAGATTTTTAAAGAACTTCCTGATATTGCATGAAGTTAAAATTCCCCATAGGGAGCCCAAATATTAACCAAGGCCCACAATTTGAACAAATGTGAATCTGATCAGCCTAGAAATGTTGTATACCAAATATGAAAGCATTTTGACTGGTGGATCTGAAGAAGATTTTTAAAGAAATTTCCTCATATTGCACTAATTAAAATTTTGGTTACCATAGGGAGCCCCAATATTAACATAGGGACCAGATTTGAACAAACTTGAATCTCCCCCCCCCCCCCCCCCCCCAAGAGAGGTTGTATACCAAATATAAAAGCATTCTGACTGGTGAATCTGAAGAAGATTTTAAAGAAATTTCCTCATGTTGCACTAAGTTAAAATTCGTGCTACCATTGGGAGCCCAAATATTAACCCAGGGAACAGATTTGAACAAACTTGAATCTGAACACCCTAGAGATGTTGTATACCAAAAATGAAAGCATTCTGACTGGTGGATCAGAGATGATTTTTAAAGATTATCCCAACATTATTTCGCAGCATCAGTGTACCCAGTACCCTCTGAACTGCACTCCCACTACTAATGTTGATTCTTTTGTAGAAAAATTCGACAAGATGTCACAGGAACTGATTGACAAATTTGCTCCCCTCCATAGCAGATTTGTGACCAAGTGAGAAATAGCTCCTTTGTTCACAGATGAAATCTGAGATGCCAAACAAAACTGTCTAGCACTCGAACTGCAGTGGAGAAAATCCAGACTAACAGTTCATTGGGAAATGTATGTCCACAAACGCAATCATGTCAACAAACTTGTGAACGATGCAAAGAAGTCTTATTTTGCAGACGTTGTGAGCGATAACATTAAATGGCCCCGTGTTTTGTCTGAGGTCATCGACAAACTCTTACATGCTAAAGGTAGTGCAGTTCTACCCGACCATATATCCAAAGTGCAGCTTGCAGGCAAGTTCACTTATTTCTTCCAGGATAAAATCGTAACAATCCGAACTGGTCTTTCACAATGTCCCAACACCCATCGCGATGTTGCATCAGTAGTGAATATGCCATCAGTGGTCGATGTTAATTTAAATTCATTCCGTCCCTTGACTGAGGAAATCCTCCATAGTTTAGTACTGAAATCCACATCTAAGCAGTGCCCTTTGGATACTATACCAACCAAGCTGCGGAAATCTTGTGTACCAGCGTTTGTTCCATGGCTCCTGGAGATCGTCAATAAATCATTGATGACTGGCATATTCCCATCGACCATGAAACAGGCGCTGGTTAACCCACTCCTTAAAAAATATGGACTTGATCCTGAAACATTTAAAAATTACCGCCCATTCTCCAACTTGAGTTTTGTTTCTAAAGTGCTAGAGCGTTCAACTTCAAAACAACTCGTAGAACACCTGTCACGATGCAGCCTATCTGAGGAGTTACAGTCAGCCTACACCCCGCTCTACAGCACGGAGACTGCACTTTTACGGGTCCAGAATGACCTTCTCGTGTCGATGGACCAGAAGGAGGTGTCTTGTTTAGTTCTTCTAGATCGGAGTGCAGCATTCGACACCATTGATCATGCAGTGCTCCTTAACATTCTTCAAACTGAAACAGGCATTACGGGAACAGCTCTGGACTGGTTTAGGTTGTATCTCTCTGACTGCACTCTGAGAGTTAATGTTAATGGCATTTATTCCAGTGAGGTTCCTTTGATGTTCGGTGTACCCCAGGGGTCGGTTCTTGGTCCTCTGCTGTATGTTATTTATGTTTTACCACTGGATGACATCATTCGTAAGCATGGACTTGGCTTTCATTTCTATGCGGACGATACACAACTATATATTCATTTTAAAGCACAGCATGAAGTGCGGGTGGTTCACGCACTGGAAAGTTGTGTAAATGATATTAAAGCGTGGATGACGACAAATTTCCTGAAATTGAACCCTGATAAAACGGAGGTCATCTATCTAGGTCTACCCCGTCAGCTTGCAAAAGTATCACAAATACAACCTAAATTTGATGGTTATTTGATCTCTCCCTCGACTGAAGTGTGTGATCTTGGGTATTTCGTGGATGAGAACCTGTCTGCTGACAATCATGTCACACAGGTGTGTCGGACATCCAATTATCAACTATGAAATATTAGCAGGGCATGCGGCATTGTCGACGAAGAGATTGCGAAACAGTTAGTCCATGCCTTTGTGACCAGCCACTTGGACGGCTGTAATTCTTTAATATATGGTTGTAAACAGTCCCTGCTACAGAAACTCCAGCTTGTTCAAAACTGCGCAGCGAGGGTCATTTTAAGAAGGAGAAAATCATGCCATATCACACCCTTGCTTTACCACCTTCACTGGCACCCCATTGAAGAATGCATCACATGCAAAGTTCTAATCACCGTATACAAATGTCTTAATGGATTGGCCCCAACATACCTCACGTTTTGTTCCTTCAAGATTTCTGAGATCCTCCACTGCGAATAAACTTTGGCATAACCCTGGTGACCTAGTAACGACAGGTGATCGGGCCTTTTCAATTGCTGGGCCTTTTCTTTCGAATGCTTTGCCTGATCACCTAAAGTCACCACAAATTTACGAATCATTCAAAACTGGCCTTAATCCTTTACCCAACGAATCAGCCGCATCCGCCCGCATAATTTGCAAATTCAGCAGTTGAAAAAATATTATTTTTCAAAAAATTTCAACAAAACTATATCATGTGACCCCTCGTTGGAACGAGCTCGTCGAGCGCATTCCAACGAGGGGTCACATGATATGGTTTTGTTGAAATTTTTAGAAAAATTTGAAAAAATTATATTTAAAATAATAAATTTTGGCATCGTCTGCGTTGGGTAAAGGGTTAAAACTTATCTTTTAAAAAAATTATACCCAGAACCAGTTCCTTTTGAATGAATTTAACTCATAATCTAATTGTGAGATTTCACAAAGCATATGTTTTAATTATTTTCTTGTAAAGCCTGAGAGCACTTATGTGGATTCATTGGCTCTAAACTGTATTTATTATTTATTATTATTATTATCCCCCCATATTGCACTAAGTTAAAATTCGGGCTTCCAATAGGAAGCCGAAATGTCAACCGAGGGACTTGATTTGCACAATCTTGAATCTGACTCTCATAACAATGATGTATACCAAACATTAATATGAACGAAGGGGCTTCATTTTAACAAAACATGAATCTGAAGCACCTCCCCCCCCCCCCCCCCCCCCCCCCCCCCCCCCCCCCCCCCCCCCCCCCCCTGTATAATAAATATCAAATGATTCTGATCAGTAGCTCTGGAGAAAAATATTTCTTAAATTTTTGCAAATATGCTGATTCAGCATTTTTTTATCCCCCCCCCCCACAGAACACCCTGACACAACCAATGGCAATTTTTTTTTTTGCCATTCAATGCTACTGGTCTTAAGGATACTTCATACCAAATAACAGCTCTGTTCCGTGTGGTTAGGGCAATATGGGTGTTTGTTTATTTTTTTTGCACGAGTGAAGTTTTTATGACTCAATAATACCACATGCCAAATTTGGTTCAAATCGGACCATTGGTTTAGAAAATAGAAATTTTGGGCAGGGCCAAAAATCTCACCCCTACCATTACAAAGGCAAATATTGCTCCACGAACTTTGTTTGAACAAATTTGATTCTACACCTCCAAAGGAAGCGACATTTCAAATATCAAGTCATAGTACCCACCGGTTCATGAAAAGAAGATTTTAAAAATATTTTTTAGCAATTTCCCCCACCCCCTCCCTATGGGGTTGGGCATGTTGAGTTGAACAAAAATGTAATGCCCCTTCGGGACTATCACTCACACAAAACTTTCACTTGAATTGGCCCAGTAGTTTTGGAGGAGAAGATCAAAAAACGGTGTTGACGGACGGAGAATGAGGGGATTAGTACGGCTTGACTTTGTCAAGGTGAGTTAATAAATATATGGTGTGTTAAAATAAAGTTTTCATCCTACTCATAGTATCACTTATTTAACTTGACAAATTTACCCAATGTACACTATATCAAAATTGTTATTTTAATTTTTTTTGTTTAAATTTAAAAAAAAAAAAAAACAAACGTCCTGTGGCACCACATTAAAACAAGCTCATTCAAATGATTTTCACATGATATGGTTTCGTTGAAATTTTGTGAACATTTTTTTTTCAACTGCACATTTTGAAAACTATGTGGGTGGATGCAGTCAATTTTATCTCATAAATGTTGATTATTTTCACTTATAGATAACAAGACATTATGGGGGAAATGAAATAAATATAAAATGTTAAAATAAAGTTTCCAACTTACTTGTATGTTTTGTTTGTTTGTTAGGGTATAAAGACACTTTCAACAGCCTGGGTTACATCTTAAGAGAGTTTTATGGGTGTAGGAAACCAAAGTATCAGTAGAGACCCACCAAACAACTGTCAGACTCCCAAACTTACTAACTCAGCACAATCAGAGTTATCAGCAGTTGAGGCACCACTGATGTTCAGTATGCATTAGAACACTGCATCACGTGTCCCCATGCAGACAATTGCGATTAAGTGTCTTGCCAAGTCCAAACGCAGTTACGAATGGTCAGGAGTGAACTGTCGAACCTTTGCTTTAAGCCCAATACTCTAACCAGTAAGCCATCTTACCCCTATTCCACTCGTAGTATTAATTATTTGACAAGTTTACCCAATGCACACAATATCGAAATTTGTTATTCAAATTTGAAGAAAAATGTCAACAAAACCATATCATGTGGTCCCTCATTGAAATTTAGCACAAATGAGGTGTCACATGATATGATTTTGTTGAAAACTTGTGAAAACTCTTTTTTCCACTGCTCAATTTGCATCTTATAAGGGCATATGCAGTCGATTCATTAGGAAATGGGTAAAATATTAAATCATATTCATGGGATACACATTTAGTGTGACGCATGTCCCATTTATTCTATATTTGTCAAAAGATATGGTTGACCTAAAACTAAACAAGCATGGCATATGGACCTGACGGTGTCATAATGCTATGGCTAACTGGACCAAAATTGAAAGGAAGCACAATCCACAAGTAACCCCTAAAATTATGATTTGATCAAATAAGCGGTTTTCAAATCCAACTTACAGTGAATGCAATACAGAGATCGAGAAAAATTTTCTAAGTCAAAACAGTTAAAATTGGCCACCCCTCAACGAAAAATTATTGACCAGAAACATTCCTTGTGCATATCCGTTCCCCCATGCAGGTCCATCAGCATACCAAAGGAGATTCAAATTTGACCGATGGCTTTGAAATTAAAATTCAAAATGTTTGTATGGACAGAAGGATGGACAGAATGATGGATGGACAGAGGTCTCCGCTAAATACCCCCAAATCCTCCTTCGGATGTTGGAGGCATAATAACAGTGACAAGAGTGAATTCTTTTACCTTAAGCTCCTGGTTCAATTTTTCTATTTCATCTTTTGTATCCTTTCTATTTTCTTGTTCCTCGGGGGGATTTGAATAAAATACACTTGCCCCAACAATGGAACCACCATCTCTTGTCTTACCACCAGTGAGGTTAGCACCTGCTGCACACCAGATCTAAAACATATACAGAAAAATATAAGATTATCTCACACATTAAGTGGACATTAAAACTCCCAACTTCAGTGGTTAAACTAACATAAACTACATATGTATACAAGTGGAAATTAAATAAAATGTCAACAAAGACGTGTGCATGAGGACTGTGTACTAGTGACAGACACTACAAAGCAGAAATGAAATATACAAAAGATGAGCTAAACAGATATTCCTACATCCAGAAAGTATGTTATTTTCGGCCCCAAAACTTGAGAAAAAAAATCCACACCTAGACTATGATGGTTAATAGAAGTGATCATGGCCCAAAACAACATCTGAAAACATTAACTAACTTGCAATAGGAGGTCTTGAATATATAATGCTGACAAAAATGCTAATTCTGACAACAGAAAATGACTGCAATTTACCCTAAAAAAATTCACTACAAAACATATACAGTATAAAGGTTAAACAGTGTTGGGATAACCAATACATAACTGCAATATAAAAGCTTTGCAGACATGGGGTTAAAAGTAACAGCTAAACATAAACTCTTACGAAATATACAGAAGAGGAGAAATTCTTACAACTAGAAGCAAAGTCATTTTTCGGTAGAAAAATGTTAAAAAAATTAAAAGAAGTGGGCCCTTGGAAACCAATTTTACTAGAAAAATTGAATTTTTTCCCAATCTACTCACAATTGTTTACTACAAGCTAAATAAATGAGAGAAGGCAGTGTTGCACATGCCAAAAAACCTCAAGTGGAACTGAATTGCCAGAAGGGCACGAATAGGGAAAGCAACGACTGCACTAGTGTGAAAAAAAACTAACAGAAGAAAATTACCAAGCGAGAAAAACACATTCCAGTAGTAAGCAAACTATCCAGCAAAAAAGAGGGAATGATGGATAGACAAGACATACAGATCTGTAAGCAAACTTACAAAAGAAGTCCACTTTGGCTGCATATTTTTTACTTTTTTGACCATTACCTGTTACAAATAGTTTAGTAAAGCATAATTTTGTTAAAATGTACGTGTTTGGGAACCTACCACAAATTTGGACACAGCAACCTCACACATAACACTGACAAGAAAACTTACAAAAGAAATCCACAAGTTAGAAGATAAAGAGAAAGAAGATAGTGGGACTTGTAGCAGAAGGGAAGTATACTTAGTTACAGACAGTAAAGGGAGATACCTAAAAATTCAAGAGCAAAGAAATGACTCACTGAATATAAACATCCTGTATGAGAGCAGGCCAACACGTGAACAAAACAGACATTTAAATGAAAGACTGTTAACAGCCATTAAATTTTAACAAAACCCCATAATTATCCTCTGGTTTGGCATGTGCAAACTAACACTAAAGAAGGGTCAACTTATCGAACTGAAATCAGAAAGGGAAAGGTCAATAGACAGCATTAGAGATGGTTATAATGAACTAAAACATCAAATACAACACGTGAATCATGAATCAACAGTACTGTTCTTGGAATGTCCATACTACTCGATAAACAAGTGGAACTACTTTAAAGGAAAAAAAGAAGAGGCTAGTTCAGAGAAACCATTATTTGAACTCATTGACAACCTAAATGCCAAAAAAGCAGAAATAAACAGTCTTCTTCTTCCTAAGATCAGCCAAGACCAAGTAGAATTCAGAAAACCAAAAAATAAACTAGCACGCAGACACATCAAGGTCAACCTCTTAGAAGATGGCATACACCCATGTAAATTAATTTCTAGACTGGTTGCTAAGACTGTACAGATTAATTCATAGAATAACAAAATACAAAATGAAAGTGTCAATGACACTGTAGCTCAATTTGTGTAACACATGTACATGTGTAGTATGTGACACAGCAATGACACACATCTAGGTAATGACCTGATAACAAAGGTACATGTAAAGTATTGTAAAGGTCTGTACATAAATACTGACCGTAGCCTGTTACAAAGGTACAGGTAAAGTATTGTAAAAGTGGGTGACAGTTAGATGTCTCTAGCCAGAGCTGTATTGAAATGTGCACTTACTGTGTATAAGTAGCAATGAATAAATCAAAGTTTGTCTAACTGGCCGCCGCCGGCCATCTTGAAATTTTGGACTGCACCCAGAAACACTTGTTCTCATCCCAAGGTGATAACAAAGGTCCCCAAAAAGTTTCGTGAAGATCGGTTTATAAATACAGCCTCTAGCCTGAGTCGTATTGACAAGTGTACTAACTGTGAAAAAGTAGCACTGAATAAATCAAAGTTAATCTAATTTGAATAATTTCTGCACAAGAAAAAAACCCATATTATATGTGATGTATTCCATGTTACTAAACATTCATTAAAAAATTTATTCAAATCAGAACCTTCATAGAAGTTCTTTACAAAAAACAGACTGTACCTAATTTTGGTACAAAATGGCCATGGCAGCCATCTTGAATTTTGGGCCGCACCCCAAAACAGTCGTTCTCGTCCCAAGGTGATAACAAAGGTACCCAAGAAATTTCGTGAAGATGGGTTCATAAATACAGCCCCCAGCCTGAGCCGTATTGACATGTGTACTTAATGTGTATAAGTAGCACTGAATAAATCAAAGTTCATCTAATTTGCATAATTTCTGCACGAGAAAAAAACCTGTATTATATGTGATGTATTCCATGTTACTAAATACTCATACAAAAATTTATTCAAATCATAAGTTTCATACAAAAGTTCTGTACAAAAAACTGATTGCGCTAATTTCGGTACAAAATGGCTGTCGGCGGCCATCTTGAACTTTGGTCCGCACCAAAAAACACCCGTTCTCATCCCAGTATTCTACTACTGTGGTTCTTTCTACCCCTGTTCCCCCCAAACAAAAAATGAAAGTGTCAATGACACTGCAGCTCAACTTGTCAAGACATGTACATGTATAGTATGTGACACAGCAATGACAAACATCTAGGTAATGACCTGATAACAAAGGTAAATATAAAGTATTGTAACGGTCTGTACATAAATACTGACCGTAGCCTGTAACAAATGTATAGGTAAAGTATTGTAAAGGTGGGTGACAGTCTGATGCTCAACCAGAAAAGAAAGCTTCGAGTCCCAGAGTGGGTCTGACTGAACCCCAAAATATTTGTTCTCAAAGCACCGTGATAACAAAGACATCCCAAAACTCACTCGTTCCAGTCCCAAGGTGAAAACAAAGATACCCAAGAAGTTTCGTAAAGATCAGTTCATAAATACGAGCTGTATAGAAGTTGTGACAAAAAACTGATTGGACCTAATTTCGGTACAAAATGGCCACTGGCAGCCATCTTGAATTTTGGACTGCACTCAGAAACATTCGTTCTCGTCCCAAGGTGATAACAGAGGTACCCAAGAAGTTTCGTGAAGATCGGTTGATAAATATAGCCTCCAGCCCGAGCCATATTGACATGTGCACTTACTGTGTACAAGTAGCACTGAATAAATCAATGTTCATCTAATTTGCATAATTTCTGCTCGAGAAAAAAACCTGCACTATATGTGATGTATTCCATGTTACTAAACATTCATACAAAAATTTATTCAACTCAGAACTTTCATACAGAAGTTCTGTACAAAAATCTGATTGCACTAATTTTGGTACAAAATGGCTGCTGGTGGCCAAAAACACTTGTTCTCATCCCATGGTGATAACAAAAGTACCTAAGAAGTTTCGTAAAGATCGGTTCACAAATACGGCCTCTAGCGTGAGCTGTATAGAAGTTGTGTACAAAATTGATTAGACGTAATAGCGGTACAAAATGGCCATTAGCAGCCATCTTGAATTTTGGACCGCACCCAGAAACACTCGTTCTCGTCCCAAGGTGATAACAAAGGTACCCAAGAAGTTTCGTCAAGATGGGTTCATAAATACAGCCACTAGCCTGAGCCGTATTGACATGTGTACTTAATGTGTATAAGTATCACTGAATAAATCAAAGTACCCAAGACGTTTTCTGAAGATCAGTTCATAAATACAGACTCTAACCCGAGCTGTATTGACATGTGTACTTACTGTGTGTAAGTAGCACTGAAAAAATCAAAGTTCATCTAATTTGCATAATTTCTGCACGAGAAAAAAACCTGTATTATATGTGATGTATCCTATGGTACTATTTATTTATTTATTTATTGGTGTTTAAGGTCACATACTTATGCACAATGGCTAATCGAGACCGTGACAGTTTTACGGGTGGAGGAAGCCGGAGTACCCGGAGAGAACCACGAGCAGCTGTCAGCTCTCCAACATTGTAACTCTGAACTCTGCACCGCAGCACAGGCAGGGTTAGATTGGTTGAAGACATGCGCACCATCGACGTGCAGTACGCCTCAGTACACAGCGTCATCGTGCCCCCATGTAGGCAATCGGGGTGAAGTGTCTTGCCCAAGGACACAACGCGGTTGCCGCAGGTGGGATTCGAACCGAGGACCTCTCGGCTTGCAGCCTGCACCTCTACCAACTGAGCCACCGCGCCCCCCTCCTATGGTACTAAACATTCAGACAAAAAATTATTCAAATCAGCGCTTTCATATGGAAGTTCTGCGCAAAAATCTGATTGCACCTAATTTTATACAAAATGGCTGCCATCGGCCATCTTGAATTTTGGACTGCACCCAAAAACACTCGTTCTCGTCCCACGGTGATACCAAAGGTACCCAAGGGTTTCGTAAAGATCGGTTCATAAATACGGCCTCTAGCCGGAGCCGTAATGGCATTTGCACTTACAGTGCCTAAAGTAACACTAAATACATCAAAGTTCGTCTAATTTGCATAATTTATGCACAAGAAAAAAAGCCGTTTTATATGTGATGTATCCCATGGTATTAAGCATTCATACAAAAAATTATTCAAATCAGAGCTTTCATATGGAAGTTCTGCGCAAAAATCAGATTGCACCTAATTTTGTACAAAATGGCTGCCAGCAGGCAACTTGTATTTCGTATCGGACCCCAAAACACTCGTGATAACAAAGGTACCCAAGAAGTTTCGTAAAGATCGGTTCATAAATACGGCCTCTAGCCCGAGACGTATTGAATTGTTGATGGACAGATGGCCAGACGGACGACTGGCCATGGCATAAGCTCAAATTTGACTTACATCAACGCTGAGCAAAAAATTAAAGTGTCAATGACACTGTAGATCAACTTGTGTAAGACATGTACATGTACAGTATGTGACACAGCAATGACAAACATCTAGGTAATGACCTGATAACAAAGGTACATATAAAGTATTGTAACAGTCTGTACATAAATACTGACTGTAGCTTGTAACAAATGTATAGGTAAAGTATTGTAAAGGTGGGTGACAGTCAGATGCTAAACTAGAAAATAAATCTTTGAGTCCCAGAGTGGGACTGCACCACAAAATATTTGTTCTCAAAGCACAGTGATAACAAAGGCACCCCAAAACACACTCATTCCTGTCCCAAGGTTCTAGCCCGAGCCGAATTGGCATTTACATTTACAGTGCTGAAAGTAACATTGAATAAATCAAAGTTAGTCTAATTTGCATAATTTAAGCATGAGAAAAAACCCTGTATGATTTGTAATGTATCTCATGGTACTAAACATTCATACAAAAAATTATTCAAATCAGAGCTTTCATATGGAAGTTCTATCCAAAAAACAGATTTCTGCATTGTCGGTACAAAATGGCGGCTGACAGCCATCTTGAATTTCGGACCGCACCCAAAAACACTTGTTCTCGTCCCACGGTCATAACAAAGGTACCCAAGAAGTTTCGTAAAGATCGGTTCATAAATACGGCCTCTAGCCCGAGCCGTATCCAATTGTTGACGTATGGACAGATGGACAGATGGACAGACGGACAATGGACCATGACAAAAGCTCAAATTTGGCTTCGCCAAAGTTGAGCTAAAAAACTGATAGCACTAATTTCAGTTCAAAATGGATGCTGGTGGCCATCTTGAATTTCGGACCGCACCCCAAAACACTCGTTCTCGTCCCACGGTCATAACAAAGGAACCCAAGAAGTTTCATGAAGATCGGTTCATAAATACAGCCCCTTGCCCCAGCCGTATTGACATGTGTACTTACTGTGTATAAGTAGCACTGAATAAATCAAAGTTCACCTAATTTGCATAATTTCTGCACGAGAAAAAAAACCCGGTATTTTATGTGATGTATTCCATGTTACTAAACATTCATAAAAACATTTATTCAAATCAGAACTTTCATATAGAAGTTCTATACAAAAAACTTATTGCACTAATTTTGGTACAAAATGGCTGCTGGTGGCCATCTTGAATTTTGGACTGCACCCAAAAACACAAAGTTGAGCTAAAAATGAGAATTTATTGCACAGATGTCAGTTCAAATGTTTACTGACTTGGGCTAAACAAAAGAATGATGCTTGGTGCCAATTCCGGTCTCTTCCTTGGAGCTGCGCATGTGCAGTACTAAAAGTATGGAGGGCCAGATAGGACTTTTAATTTTTGGTTTTGTATGCAAATGTTTGGGATTGGTGGGGTTCAAAATTTGTGTTTGGCCTTGATATTATTGAGTTTGCACCAGCTAAGTCTGGGCCATTGGTTCTAGCATAAAAATATGTCATTGGTGCAAGTATAGAGTACAACAGTCTTTTTTTTTTAATTCCATTCAAACGAATACGTAGAAATTATTGAAAGTGGCCAGCAGATGCGTAGATATTGCATTTAAGTTAATTATGTGATCAGTCTGATAATTCGATATTTGTTTTATTTCTGTCAGAATGCGCTGGAATTTTAAAACCAAATTAGCAGTTGTGTTTATTGGATCGCAGTTGCAATTTTCGGTAGTCTCACACTACTGATCCCAATCCGTGTGGTGGTTAACCTCCCAGCTATACATTTGATGCCTTTTGGTGATGACTTCCATAAAAGATAAAACTGTAGTGTTCTGGTTTATGTTAGTTTAGTTTCATTTTATTCTGCCATGATTCAGGTTTATCAAATATTATGTATGCAAGATAGCAGCGCCCATTAGTAAAATAAATGTGCTTCCCATCAATATTTCAATCGTTAATTCGGACCCACAACATTGATATCAAACATCACTAAACTGTTGTCGGGATTGGGGGGTTACACGGTGTATTGCCTGGCAATTACCATCAATCAAATATGAAAGTGTCAATGACACTGCAGCTCAACTTGTCCAAGAAGGGACTGAACTAAATAGAATGAACGTGTCAATGACACTGTAGCTCAACTTGTCAAGACATGTACATGTATAGTATGTGACACAGCAATGACAAAGAAGTTTCGTGAAGATCAGTTCATAAATACGAGCTGTATAGAAGTTCTATACAAATGAAAGAGTCAATGACTCTGTAGCTCAACTTGGATATGACAGGAATTAGTACTTGCTGTGACCAAGACAACTGAATAATGAATATGACAGGAATTAGTATTTGTTTTGGCCCAGTCAACAATAATAAAAGAATTACAAGGTGACTGTAATGGACTACAGATTAAGACCAATCATTGTAGATTATTATTTTTGTGTGGAAATTTTCAGTCCCAAACAAAATATTTTCAGACTAAAATTTTTTCTTCTTCTTAAAATTGACCAAAATGCATCAAAACACAAAAAACTAATTTCTGGATTTTGGTCCAAAATTTTCCAAGTCCCACCTGGACCCCAAATTTTCAGTGTAAAAAAATTTTTTTTTTTTTTGTCTTAAAATTGACCAAAACGCATAAAAAAACTAGATGAAGTGATTGTGCCCGCACAATACACAGGATTTTCCTCGTATTTTCAGTTCCTGAGCGTTTTCGTCTCAAAATTGAGAAGAACACAGAAAAACGGATTTTTGATGAGCCTATCAACATACTGACGGTAGAAGATATAATTGCAAGACCTCTATGCAGTATGCCAGCTCCCAGAGGTCACATCTAATGATATTCTGTACTGAGTGACCGCCAAGGCTCCATACATTGGAACAACCATAGCCATTCCAAACTGCGCATTATTACTATGTCGACCTCATTAAATGTCAACGAGTGGACGACATTTGCCAGTAAATCCATGTCAGTTGTAATTCCCATTCAGAAGTCCAAAACAACTGCTACCATAAGTTTTTCAATGAAGGTTACTTTTGAAGATTTCCAAATGCTTTTGCATCCGATTCTTATGCGTGGAGGCGGAAACACTACATGATGGGCAGTGATGTCGTGGTTCCTCACGATTGCAGAAGAAATATCTAGAGTTCAGAAATAAAAAACGAGCGCGTAATTGGGTGGGAGTGGGGGGGGGGGGGGGTGGTTCGGGTGGGAGCTGACAAATCAGTATGGGGAGTGTTAGTTTATGTCATTTCTTAATAAGTTCTACTTCTCCTTCAATAAACCTGATGGATTTGATTGTACGACCACAACAAGTACAGGCCGAAAGTCAAGATTAAACACTTATGTATACTGTTATCCGCTTTAGAGGAATTCCACCAGGTATTGGTCATATTGCCACAACCCTTCCTGTTGCTTCTTATCTACATGTACGTTGCAGGGTCTTCGGGTAGATGAATAATTCTCAGTTATTTATCTATGCCATGAGCTCTTATGGTGAAAGCCTGAAATTGAAACGCTGTACCAGAAGGCAACTTCCCAGGCTCGAAGTCAGCAGTATTTAAAAATTTGACATGTGTGTGGGGTGAGGGGGTGGGGGGGGGGGCATATGTATACCTAAAGCTAATTCAAACTTGGACCCAAAGTCCGTAACATATTAGGCATATCCAAAGTGCATAGCCCCGAGATGTGGGAGGGTATTTGAGGGCGGGGGGGGGGGGGGGGGAGGCTCCCCTTCCCGACTTTTTTTTAAATAAGAGGCACTGATAACAATTCTCATTTGAGGCTTGTCATGGCTCTGCGTAATGGCGTGTGACATTTCTAAATCCCGCACTTTCCGGTCTCGGTTCTGGTCTGGTGTTAGGAAATCTCCTTGCCGACTTGAATAATGAGTTCTTTGACAATCATGATATTCTAAAAGTTATATAGGAGGTCATTGGACAATTGTTAGCTTCGTCGGCTGCTGGCTCTGAGTCTATGCCACACTGGTCAGAAATTATTTTCCGACAGAATGTGTAAATTTTCGACAGAAATGTTTATTGGGGTCGCGGTTCGCCACCGTCGCACACCCACCTTTTTTTTTTGGGGGGGGGGGGGGGGGGGGGGGGGGGGGTGAAGAGTTTCCCAGTCCTCAATTTGGCAACAGCAACTAATTCCAGACCTTCGTGGTGCTCTATTACTTTTGGCTTCCATGTCAGAATGTTAGGAAGCAAATGGATAGTTGCAGGTAGGTAATTGTCGGGTTATTTCTTATAATTAAGACACCCTTAATGTTTCAATGATTTTTCACTCAAAACGTAAAATGACACTTAACGCCTACACTATACAATCTAAAAGCGCATATTTTTTTGAATATATTACAAATTACAACAAATGATTTGAATTGGTGTTCTATCAGCAAGGACTGATTAAGTAATACTAAATATTTAAAAGAAACGCGAATACCAATGTTTGCGGGTTTTACTGAAAATTTTGATTTCAAATTATGTACAGCGTTCACTGAAGTTGAGGTCGCCGGGGTGCAAAATGATCAATGTTTTTCAGACGTGTTTCCTGGCATGGACGCCCGAGATGTAGAGTCCAACTAATGGGTGTTTGTGTTGGGTGGGGGTTGGGCAGTCGCGTCTGATAGTTTTACAGGTGGAGGAAGAGCTGCAACATCCAAATTCTGAATTACGGCCACTTTAACCCGTCTCGTAGTACAGTTTCGTCAGATCAAAGTGGCGATCGAAAGAAAGAAGTTTGGTTTTTGATCAAACATTTTCAGTCCCAACTGGACCAAGAAATTTCCAGGTAACAAAAAATATTTTTTTGTCTCAAAATTTACCAAAACGCATAGAAAACCGAAAAAAAAAAATCTGATTTTTGTTCAAAAGTTTCCAAGTCCGAACCGGAGTGGTAGTTCTCCAGCCATCAGAAGCCAAGTGGAATAAAACCCTATTCCCATGGGATGGGGAAGGTTTAAAGAGACCGCGAATGTTGCCATTTCAACCACGGAAGCCTTATACGATTCAAGAACGTCGATTATTCTCATGCCAAAATGAGGGTGTACGGACCGTTGGGAGGCCGAGAGTGTACATTTGGCGACCACCCGAAGCCAATGCAACAGGATTGTGCTTCCACACTCCGGGGAATCTTTTTATCTATATACGGGCTACAGATTTTCAATCACCACCGCTTTTAACCCACTCCGGTAGCAAAGTATAATGAGGTCATAGTACCTGTCCGAAGACCCGACCAAAAACTTCCAGGTTAAAAAACAATTTTTTTCGTCTCAAACTTGACCAAAACGCGTAGAAAACCAAAAAAAAAAAATCCCATTTTTGTTGAAAATTTTCCAAGTCCGAACCGGAGTGGTAGTTTTCCAGCCATCAGAACCCAAGTGAAATAAAATCCTATTCCCGTGGGGTGGGGGAACGGTTTAAAGAGGCGGTGAATGTTGCCATTTCAACCACGGAAGCCTTATATGATTCAAGAACGTCGAGTATTTTCATGCCAAAAAGAGGGCGTTCGCATGGTTGAGAGGCCGAGAGTGTACATTTGGTGACTGCCCGAATCCAAATGCAACAAGGTTGTGCTTCCACACTATGGGGAATCTTCTTGTCTATATACGGGCTACACATTTTTCAATCACCACCGCTTTTAACCCACTCCGGTAGTAAAGTATAATCAGGTCGTAGTAGCTGACCGAAGACCGGACCAAAAACTTCCAGGTAAAGAATTTTTTTTCGTTTCAAAATTGACCAAAACGCACAGAAAACCAAAAAAAAAATTCCGATTTTTGTTCAAAATTTTTCAAGTCCGAACCGGAGCGGTAGTTCTCCAGCCATCAGAAGCCAAGTGAAATAAAACCCTATTCCCCTGGGGAGGGGAAAGGTTTAAAGAGACCGTGAATGTTGCCATTTCAATCACAGAAACCTCATACGATTCAAGAACGCCGAGTATTCTCATGCCGAAAGGAGGGTGTACGGACCGTTGAGAGGCCGAGAGTGTATTTTGGGGACCTCCCTAAGCCAAACTCAACAAAATTGTGCTTCCAAACTACGGGGAATCTTTTTACCTATATATGGGCTACACATTCTCAATCACCGCCGCTTTTAACCCACTCCGGTAGTACAGTATAATTAGGTCAAAGTACCAGTCTGAAGACCGATTTTTCGTTTTTTTGGTGTGTAAAAAAAAAAAATAAATTTTTTTTTCGTCTCAAAATTGAACAAAACACCTAAAAAATAAAGACAAACATTAACGGATTTTGGTCGAAAAGTCCGAACTGGAGTGGTAGTTCTCCAGCCATCAGAAGCCAAGTGAAATAAAACCTTATTCCCAAGGGGTGGGGAAAGGTTAATGGAGACCGTGAATGTTGCCATTTGAATCACGGAAGCCTTATACGAGTCAAGAACGCCGAGTATTCTCATGCCAAAAAGAGGGTGTACGGACCGTTGAGAGGCCGAGAGTGTACTTTTGGCGACCGCCCGAAGGCAAACGCAACAAAATTGTGCTTCCAAACTATGGGGAATCTTTTTACCTATATATGCGCTACACATTCGCAATCATCACCGCTTTTAACCCACTCCGGTAGTACAGTATAATTAGGTCAAAGTACCAGTCTGAAGACCAATTTTCGTTTTTTGGTGGTGTAGTGTAAAAAAAAAAAAAAAAAATTTTTCGTCTCAAAATTGAACAAAACACATAAAAAACAAAAACAAAAATTTCCGAATTTTGGTCGAAAATTTCGGAAGTCCGAATCGGACCGAAAATTTTCAATGTAAAAAAAAAATGTTTTTTCGTCTCAAAATTGAACGCATAAAAAACGAAAAAAAAAAATTTCGATTTTTTGGCCGCCATTTTGGATTGACGAAAAATCGAAACGAAATTCTTCCGATTTTTTTTATAAAGCGGTATTACTGCCTTCAATTTGGAACTCTTTTAGAGGGCTCATTATATTTAAATTTCGATATTTCAATCCAAAATGGCCGATTTTTGAGATAACTTTCCGTTTTGTGAAAAATTTTGGCAGAAAACATAAAAAATGGAAAAAAATACCGATTATATTTGTTTTAGACGAGTAATTCTGACAAGTCTGTCAAAAAATTAAGTCGATAGCTTTTTTCTTTCATGAGATATTGGCCTACGAAGCTTTGGGCGTTTTTGGGCGTTTTTGCCCACCAAGAAACATTTTCCCCCAAATACTGATGGTTTTATTTATTAGGACTCATGGCCATCATTGGTAGTTTTTATTTATGAGAAATAATGAATCTAGACATAATAAAGTAAAAAAAAAACAAGAAATTTTTTTTCAATTTTTGGTCACAGTGTCCCGAAGCCATGTTTGACTGCTAGCGGAAGCCAAATAAAGAACAACTCCATTTCCAAAAGATGATAACTGTTCATGTACACTGTGACTTCAACATTTCTACCCTTAGAAGCTTTCAAATCGTCCCACTTGTTGAGTACTGTGACGTCAAAGTAGCCCGGTGGAAACAAAAAATTCCGACTTTTGGTCGAAAATTTCTAAGTCCAAACCGAAAATTTTTCTGGTGCAAAAAATTTTTTTTTTTCGTCTCCAAATGGCCTGAAACACATAAATAACCGAAAATAAAAATTCGATTTTTCGGCCGCCATTTTGGATTACCGAAAAATCGAAACGAAATTCTTTCGATTTTTTTTATAAAGCGGTATTACTTCCTTCAATTTGGAACCCTTTTAGAGGGCTCGTTATATTTAAATCTCGATATTTCAATCCAAAATGGCCGATTTTTGAGATAACTTTCCGTTTTGTGAAAAATTTTGGCAGAAAACATAAAAAATGGAAAAAAATACCGATTATATTTGTTTTAGACAAGAGTAATTCTGACAAGTCTGTCAAAAAATTAAGTCGATAGCTTTTTTCTTTCATGAGATATTGGCCTACGAAGCTTTGGGCGTTTTTGCCCACCAAGAAACATTTTCCCCTAAATACTGATGGTTTTATTTATTAGAACTCATGGCCGTCATTGATTGATCGTGCAAAGTTTGAAAAAAATCTTAAAGACCGTTTTCGAGAAAACTCTTTCCCCGATGTGTTGGAAAAACAGAAAAAAAAAAAAAAAAAAAAAAAAAAAAAAAAAAAAAAGAATAATAATCTTGGCAATAACAAATAGATTTTCCTTTCAGGAAAATCCAAACAAAAAACTAATTTCCGGATTTTGGTCCAAAATTTTATAAGTCCCACCCGGACCCCTAATTTGCATAATTTATTCACGAGAAAAACTCTGTATTATATGTAATGTATCCCATGGTACTAAACATTCATACAAAAATTTATTCAAATCAGATCTTTCATTTGGAAGTTCTGCGCAAAAATCTGATTGCACTTAATTTTGAACAAAATGGCTGCTAGCGGCCATCTTGAATTTCAGACTGGACCCAAAAACACTCCTTCTCGTCCCACAGTGATAACAAAGGTACCCAAGAAGTTTCGTGATGATCGGTTCATAAATACGGCCTCTAGCCCGAGCCGTATTGGGATTTGCACTCACAGTGCTGAAAGTAACACTAAATAAATCAAAGTTAGCCTAATTTGCATAATTTACGCACAAGAAAAAAACCTGTAATATATGTAATGTATCCCATGGTACTAAACATTCATACAAAAAATTATTCAAATCAGAGCTTTCATATGGAAGTTCTGTACAAAAAACAGATTTCGGCATCGTCGGTACAAAATGGCTGCTGGCAGCCATCTGGAATTTGGGACTGCGCCCAAAAACACTCGTTCTCGTCCCATGGTCATAACAAAGGTACCCAAGAAGTTTCGTAAAGATTGGTTCATAAATACGGCCTCTAGCCCGAGCCATAGCAGCTTGGCACTTACAGCTCTGAAAGTAACACTAAATAAATCAAAGTTAGTCTAATTTGCATAATTTACGCACGAGAAAAAAACCCGTATTATATGTGATGTATCCCATTGTATTATACATTTATACAAAACTTTATTCAAATCAGAACTTTCATACAGAAGTTCTGTACAAAAAACTGATTTTTGCATCATCGGTACAAAATGGCCACTGGCAGCCATCTTGAATTTCGGACCACACCCAAAAACACTCGTTCCCGTCCCAGGGTCATAACAAAGGTACCCAAGAAGTTTCGTAAAGATTGGTTCATAAATACGGCCTCTAGCCCGAGCCATAGCAGCTTGGCACTTACAGCTCTGAAAGTAACACTAAATAAATCAAAGTCAGTCTAATTTGCATAATTTAGGCACGAGAAAAAAACCTGTATTATATGTGATGTATCCCATGGTACTAAACATTTATACAAAACTTTATTCAAATCAGAACTTTCATACAGAAGTTCTGTACAAAAAACTGATTTTTGCATCATCGGTACAAAATGGCCGCTGGCAGCCATCTTGAATTTTGGACCACACCTAAAAACACTCGTTCCTGTCCCAGGGTCATATCAAAGGTACACAAGAAGTTTCGTAAAGATCGGTTCATAAATACGACCTCTAGCCCGAGCCATAGCCAATTGTTGACGTACGGACAGATGGACAGACGGACGGACGGACAGATGGACGATGGGCCATGACAATAGCTCAAATTTGACTTCGTCAAAGTTGAGCTAAAAACTGATTGTCCCTAATTTCGGTACAAAATGGCCACTGGCAGCCATATTGAATTTTGGACCACACTCAGAAACACTCGTTCTCGTCCCAAGGTGATAACAGAGGTACCCAAGAAGTTTCTTGAAGATCGGTTGATAAATACAGCCTCTAGCCCGAGCCGTATTGACATGTGTACTTACTGTGTGTTAGTAGCACTGAAAAAATCAAAGTTCATCTAATTTGCATAATTTCTGCACGAGAAAAAAACCCGTATTATATGTGAGGTATCCCATGGTACTAAACATTCACACAAAAAAATTTTCAAATCAGCGCTTTCATATGGAAGTTCTGTGCAAAAATCTGATTGCACCTAATTTTATACAAAATGGCTGCCATCAGCCATCTTGAATTTCGGACCGCACCCAAAAACACTCGTTCTCATCCCACGGTGATACCAAAGGTACCCAAGAAGTTTCGTAAAGATCGGTTTATAAATACGGCCTCTAGCCCGAGCCGTATTGGCATTTGCACTTACAGTGCTGAAAGTAACACTAAATACATCAAAGTTAGTCTAATTTGCATACTTTACGTACAAGAAAAAAACCTGTATTATATGTGATGTATCCCATGGTACTAAACATTCATACAAAAAATTATTCAAATCAGCGCTTTCATATGCACTAAGTCTGTACAAAATGGCCGCCAGCGGCCAACTAGAATTTTGGATCGGACCTCAAAACACTCGTTCCCGTCCCACGGTGATAACAAAGGTACCCAAGAAGTTTTGTAAAGATCGGTTCATAAATACGGCCTCTAGCCCGAGCCGTATTGAATTGTTGAAGGAGAGACGGACAGACTGCCAGACGGACGACTGGCCATGGCAAAAGCTCAAATTTGGCTTCGCCAAAGTGAGCTAAAAATCCAGTAATGCCAAGTCATTCACTCAAGTTTCTGCAGAAAATACATCACACCAAAGTTTCAAATGAAATCTGAAACAAGAGGCCCTGGGGGCCTGAGGGTGCTCACTTGACATGGTAGCCTAAATATCAACCCAGGGAACTGATTTGAACAAGTTGCATCTGCCCCTCTTGAGAAAAGGTTTTTCCAAATATCCAAAGATTCTGACTGGTGGATCTGAAAAAAAAAGATTTTTAAACAATATTCCTCATATTGAACTAAGTTAAAATTCAGGTTCCCACAGGGAGACCAAATATGAACCCAAGGACTTGGCTTGAACAAACGTGAATCTCACCCCCTAAGGATGCTGCATACCAAATATCAAAAGATTCTGATTGGTGGATCTGAAGAAGATTTTTAAAAAACATTCCTTATACTGCACTAATTTCAACATCTGGGCTCCCATACAGTGTTAAACTCAGCATTTTTTCAAAGTCCCGAAAAAGTACCCTATGATAAAAATGATAGCAATTTTAAAATGATAGCAATTTTTTTTGACCATTCCATTCTGTTGGTCCTAAGGAAGCTTCGCACCAAATAAAAATTAACAGTGCTGTGTAGTTTTGGAGATATAGGAGTTTGAAATGTTTTCTATTTTTAGCTCCTGCAGTTCCCATGGGGCGACAGGAAAATTTTGGGGGGCATAAATTAAGTACTTCTGATCCAATAGCCTTCTTATCAAATTTGGTTCAAATCAGCCTCTCGGTTTGGAAAATAGAAATTTTGGGCGGGGCAAAAATTCTTGCCCCTCCCATAACGACGGCAAATATAGCTCCATGAACTTCTCTAGAACAAATCTGAGTCTACACCTCAAAAGGAAGCTGCACACCAAATATCAAATCTCTGCTACAGCTGGTTCATGAGAAGATGATTTTTCAAGATTTAAGCAGTTTTGGGGCGTGGCCCTACCGAGGGACAGGGCAACTTGATTTGAACAAAATCAAAATGCAAAGTCAGGCGAGCTAAAAATCGGGCGAGGGGTGGGGCCTGTTGGGTGTACAGATGGAATTGTTGACAATTTATATGTCAAATCCAAAATGGCCGGTGGCAGCCATCTGTTTCAATGGAATGCAGAAAAATTTGATAACTCCCATCAAGACATCATTCCAAAGTTATATATAAAATTTGAAAAAGATCGGGTGAGAGGTGCAGCCTGTAGGGTCTGCTAATCGAATTGTTGACAATTTATATGCCAAATTCAAGATAGCCCTGCCAGCCATGTTTTTCAACAAAATAGAGAAAAATTTGATAGCTTTCATCAAGACATCACACCAAAGTTGAAATTTTGAAGAACAAGAGCGCACATATCGCTGAAGCAATACAATGTCCCCTACCGGACTAATGAGCATTAATAATTATACAAATGTTATAACCTAGATGTGATCAGCATGAATTTCGTTGAAGCATTTCCAAAAAAAGTCCAGAAAACTGATATTTTGGTGCTTTTCCATATTTCCAAGGGCCATAACTCACACAAGAATAATGCAATCAACATGAAACTCAAACTTGATCTGTAAGTCATCATTCTATAGTAGGTTACCAAGAATGAAATCATTTGGTTGAAGCATTTCCAAAAAAGGTCCTGCAAACTAAAGTCTGACTGACAGAGTGACGGATGGACCAAGTGCAAATGAAACTTGATCTATAGTTCTATAGTAGGTTACCAAAAATCATTCCATTGAAGCGTTTCCAAAAAAAGTCCGGAAAACTAAAGTATGACTGACAGACTGACGGAGGGATGGACAGAGTGTAAATGAAACTTGATCTGCAAGTCATCGTTCTATAGTAGGTTACCAAAAATGAAATCATTCAATTGAAGTGTTTCCAGAAAGTCCGGAAAACTGGTATTTTGGCACTTTTCCATATTTCCAAGGACAATAACTCACACATGAATAATGCAATCAGCATGAAACTCAAACTTGATCTGTAAGTCATCGTTCTATAGTAGTTTACCAAAAATGAAATCATTCCGTTGAAGGGTTCCAAAAAAACTCCGGAAAACTGATATTTTGGTGCTTTTCCATATTTCCAAGGGCCGTAACTCACACAAGAATAATGCAATCAGCATGAAACTCAAACTTGATCTGTAAGTCATCGTTCTATAGTAGTTTACCAAAAATGAAATCATTCTGTGGAAGCATTTCCAAAAAAACTCAGGAAAACGGATATTTTGGTGCTTTTTACCATATTTCCAAGGGCCGTAACTCACACAAGAATAATACAATCAGCATGAAACTCAAACTTGATCTATAAGTCATCGTTCTATAGTAGTTTACCAAAAATGAAATCATTCCGTTGAAGCGTTTCCAAAAAAACTCCGGAAAACTAAAGTGTGACTGACAGACCTACAGACTGACAGATTGACAGATGGACAGAGTGCAAACCTATAGTCCCCTCCGGCGATGCCGGTAGGGGACTAAAAAGATGGGGTGAGGGATGTGGCCTGTAGGGTGTACTGATGGGATTATTGGCAATTTATATGCCAAATCCATGAGGGCTGCTGATGGCCATATTTTATAACGAAATTCAGAAAAATTTGTCATCTCCCATCTAGACATCACACAAAAGCTATATATGAAATTCAACAAGAGCGCTCGTATCACTGAAGCAATACAATGTCCCCTACCGGACTAATGAGCATTAATAATTATACAAATGTTATAACCTAGATGTGATCAGCATGAATTCCGTTTGAAGCATTTCCAAAAAAAGTCCAGAAAACTGATATTTTGGTGCTTTTCCATATTTCCAAGGGCCATAACTCACACAAGAATAAGGCAATCAGCATGAAACTCAAACTTGATCTGTAAGTCATCGTTCTATAGTTGGTTACCAAGAATGAAATCATTCGGTTGAAGCATTTCCAAAAAAAAGTCCGGAAAACTAAAGTATGACTGACAGACTGACTGACAGACTGACAGATGGACAGAGTACAAATGAAACTTGATCTGTAAGTCATCGTTCTATAGTAGGTTACCAAAAATGAAATCATTCCGTTGAAGCGTTTCCAAAAAAAGTCTGGAAAACTAAAGTACGACCAACAGACTGACTGACAGACTGCCGGATGGATGGACAGAGTGTAAATGAAACGTGATCTGTAAGTCATTGTTTTATAGTAGGTTACCAAAAATGAAATCATTCCGTTGAAGCGTTTCCAGAAAAAGTCCGGAAAACTGATATTTTGGTGCTTTTCCATATTTCCAAGGACAATAACTCACACAAGAATAAGGCAATCAGCATGAAACTCAATCTTGATCTGTAAGTCATCATTCTATAGTACGTTACCAAAAATGAAATCATTCCGTTGAAGCGTTTCCCAAAAAAGTCCGGAAAACTGAAATTTTGGCGCTTTTCCATATTTCCAAGGGACATAACTCACACAAGAAAAATGCAATCAGCATGAAACCCAAACTTGATCTGTAAGTCATCGTTCTATAGTAGTTTACCAAAAATGAAATCATTCCGTTGAAGGGTTTCTAAAAAAAACTCCGGAAAACTGATATTTTGGTGCTTCTCCATATTTCCAAGGGCCGTAACTCACACAAGAATAATGCAATCAGCATGAAACTCAAACTTGATCTGTAAGTCATCGTTCTATAGTAGTTTACCAAAAATGAAATCATTCCATTGAAGCATTTCCAAAAAAAACTCCGGAAAACTGATATTTTGGTGCTTTTCCGTATTTCCAAGGGCCGTAACTCACACAAGAATAAGGCAATCAGCATGAAACTCAAACTTGATCTGTAAGTCATCGTTCTATAGTAGTTTACCAAAAATGAAATCATTCCGTTGAAGAGTTTCCAAAATGAAAGTGTCAATGACACTATAGCTCAACTTGACAAACTTGAACTTGGTAAGTTATAAATGAAATGGCAAAATTGAAGATCATTGGTACCAATGTCATTTTTTCAGTGGCAACATTTTTTGACAGAAACCGAAGAAAATCGATAGCTCCCATCTAGAGGCCTCCCCAAACAAGCATGCCAGGTTTCAAAGCAATCCGATCCTAAATGTGCCCTGTAGGGTGTATAAAAGGGAAATATTGTGGTCTGACTAGACTAAATTCTAAGAACGTTGGCCGTGGCAACATTTTTTGACGGAAATGGAAGAAAATCAATAGCTCCCATCTAGAGGTCACCGTAAATAAGCATACCAGGTTTCAAAGCAATCTAATCATAAATGTGCCCTGGAGGGTGAGCCAAAGGGAAATATTGTGGTCTGACTAAACTAAGTTCTAAGAATGTTGGCTGCGACAACATTTTTTGATGGAAATTGAAGAAAATCGATAGCTCCCATCTAGAGGTCACCCCAAACAAGCATGAAAGGTTTCAAAGCAATCCAATCATAAATGTGCCCTGTAGGGTGTGCCAAAGGAAATATTGAGTCTTCTGACTAAACTAAGTTCCAAGAACGTTGGCCGCGGCAACATTTTTTGACGGAAATTGAAGAAAATCGATAGCTCCCATCTAGAGGTCTCCCCAAACAAGCATACCGGGTTTCAAAGCAATCAAATCATAAATGTACCCTGTAGGGTGTGCCAAAGGGAAATATTGAGTCTTCTGACTAAACTAAGTTCTAAGAACGTTGGCCGCAGCAACATTTTTTGACAGAAATTGCAGAAAATCGATAGCTCCCATCTAGAGGTCTCCCCAAACAAGCATACCAGGTTTCAAATCAATCTGATCATAAATGGGCCCTGTAGGGTGTAGTAAGGAAAATATTGAGGTCTGACTAAACTAAGTTCTACGAACGTTGGCCGTGGCAACATTTTTTGCCAGAAATTGAAGAAAATCGATAGCTCCCATCTAGAGGTCACCCTAAATAAGCATACCAGGTTTCAAAGCAATCCGATCATAAATGTACCCTGTGGGGTGTGCCAAATGGAAATATTGAGTCTTCTGACTAAACTAAGTTCTAAGAACGTTGGCCGCGGCAACATTTTTTGACAGAAATTGAAGAAAATCGATAGCACCCATCTAGAGGTCTCCCCAAACAAGCATACCAGGTTTCAAAGCAATCTGATCATAAATGTGCCCTGTAGGGTGTGCTAAAGGGAAATATTGAGGTCTGACTAAACTAAGTTCTACGAACGTTGGCCGTGGCAACATTTTTTGCCGGAAATTGAAGAAAATCGATAGCTCCCATCTAGAGGTCACCCTAAATAAGCATACCAGGTTTCAAAGCAATCAAATCATAAATGTGCCCTGTAGGGTGTGCCAAAGGGAAATATTGTGGTTTGACTAAACTAAGTTCTAAGAACGTTGGCCGCGGCAACATTTTTTGACAGAAATTGAAGAAAATCGATAGCTCCCATCTAGAGGACACCCCAAACAAGCATGCCAAGTTTCAAAGTCATCTGATCATAAATGCGACCTGTGAGGGGTGCCAAAGGAAATTGTGGACGTACGTACTAACGTACTAACGTACGTACGTACGTACGTACGCCGACGGACAAGAAGTGATGGCAATAGCTCAGCTTGACTTTGTCAAGTTGAGCTATAAAGTCCGGAAAACTGATATTTTGGTGTTTTTTCCCATATTTCCAAGGGCCATAACTCACACAAGAATAATGCAATCAGCATGAAACTCAAACTTGATCTGTAAGTCATCGTTCTATAGTAGTTTACCAAAAATGAAATCATTCCGTTGAAGCGTTTAAAAAAAAACTCTGGAAAACTAAAGTGTGACTGACAGACTGACAGACGGACAGACTGACGGATGGACGGAGTACAAACTTTAGTCCCCTCCGGCGGTAGGGGACTAAAAAAGATCAGATGAGATATGCGGCCTGTAAGGGGTGCTAATGGAATTGCTAACAATTTATATCCAAATCCAAGATGGCTGCTGGCAGCCATGTTTTTCAACAAAATTCAGAAATATTCGACAGTTCCCATCTAGACATCACACCAAAGCAACATATGAAATTTGCCTGTAGGGTGTGCTAATGGAAATGTTGACAATTTATATGTCAAATCTAAGATGGACGCTGACGGCCATGTTTTTCAACAAAATTTGAAAAAATTTGATAGCCCCCATACAGACATTGGCTCACATATCAAATTTTGGACTGATCGGGAGAAAGCCACGGCTTGGAGGGTGTGCTAAAGGAACTGTTGGACAGTTTATATCCAAATCCAAGATGGCTGTTGGCAGCCATGTTTTTCAACAAAATTCAGAAAAATTCAATAGCTCCTATCTGGACATCACGCCAAACTACATATGAAATCTGAAAAAGATCGGGTGAGAGATGCAGCCTGTAGGGTGTGCTAATGGAATCGACAATTTATATGCCAAATCTAAGATGACCGCTGGTGGACATGTTTTTTAACGAAATTCAGAAATATTTGATAGCTCCCATCTAGACATTGCCCCAAAGCTACAAATGAAATCGGGTGAGAGCTGCGGCCTGTAGGGTGTGCTAAAGGAACTGTGAATGGACAGATGTACGTATGAATGTACGGATGAACAACGAATCAAACCCCATCCCAATAGCTCATACTTGACGTTGTCAAGTTCAGCTAAGAAAACACTGAACATCTGACATCGACAATCGGCCAATTTCAGATCCAAAACATCGGCATTCAGATGACTGGTCATTTATCTTATCGGCTCATCACTAGTGCATGTTCACTTGTTTGAGAAGTTTTATCGAAATTGGTTAAAAATTATGGGGAAAGTTGCATACACAAGAAGACTCTAACATAGTAATCTTCATAAAAAACTCTTTAACTTTAAGGGGAGATAACCTGGTGAAAATTGTCACAGAATGAAAGTTTTTAAACATGCACATGCTTATTTATTAGTGGTCACATCTAAGAAGTTTCATCAAAATCGGTTCATAATGTAGAATTTGGTACTGACTGGAGTACTGATGAACAGATGGTGTGCTAACAGTAACATTTGTCTTGAAACTCAAGAGTTAATGCATGTTCAGATCAAGACAATTATTTGTTCTCATTGCAGATTATATTATTGTTATTATATTAATCAATAAATGTCTAAACCATTCAATTTTAAAGCAAAGTCACAGATGTTAATTTGCTTTTGCAAAATGAACTAGAGATTAATTTTTTTTCCAAATTCTGGGTTATTGCCTTGCAGAATGTACCAGTGGCACAGTGAAAATTCTTAAATATTATACAGACTGTGGGTAGATGAATGAAACACATTCCATGAAAGATTTTTGTTACAAGTTCATATCAACCCACCTTCAAACCTGTTTCAGATTCTATTAATGGTCTACAATATACAGGCACTGGTACAGGCACATTACTTTTGTTGGAACTTCCAACCTCTCTTGAAATATGAGGCTGAAACTTAGCTGGCAAACTCCAACCATATGCTTGCATTCTGCCATCATCCTTCTTTACATGGGCACGGACCTGTTTATACTGTTCACGCCTTTCTTTTTCTCTTTCCTTCTTGAGTTTTTCTGTGGTTCTAATACAAAAATGAACAAGTAATATCATCATTATCAACTATCAATCTTCACATGCTATTGGCAATTTTGAAAGACACAATCATGCCAAATATTAAGCTGTTATGGTGAGTGAACAAAACAGAGGAACAAAATGCTCCAGGTGGACTGAGGCGTTCATTTGACAAAGTTGTTCAAAGAAGGATTTAATTCAAAAATTAAACAAGGCTGGACTGTAAGGTGAGTTTTGATTGGAATTCTACCGACTCATGAAGACACAGGAGGCTAAGCGAGATTAGCATATGCACACGATGTCCTATTCAATGCTCGCGAGGTCATTTGGTGTGCTTTGTAGGGTGGGAAATTTCCTAAAGTATGCATCTCAGTGAACGGGTGGGTGCTTAGCCTCCTGTGTCTTCAAGAGTCGGTAGAATTCCATTCAAAAATCAACCTTACAGGTAAGCCTCGTTTAAATTTTGAATTCTACCTATCTATTCCGACTACAGGAGACTAGGTGTGACTTCAAAGACCACAGGACCAATCGTAAACAAGAGCACCGACTAGTGGGGCAACATATGCCTGTCAAAATTGGAACATGCACAAGTTTCTCTGGGGTAAAGTTTGAAATTTTTGATGACTCGACTATGTCTGTCCCCCCTCCAATCATTGCCCATTCCCTTGCCCTGTCTGGGGTAAAGGGTAATTCACCTGTTTTCACATTTTCATATTAAGCGATCTGAGGTCTTCATAAAATGAGAAACGAGATACCATGGTCATGAAGCTGCATATTAAATTTCAAAAGAATCAGATTAAGTTCTCGGACTGTAGAGCACAGAAAGCATAATTTGACTGATTTCTAAGTATGAAAAGGGCAATAACTCCTAAGAAAACAACTGAACACGACCCAAATATGAACTTGTATGAGATATTATGACCATGAAGCTGCGTATTAAATTTGAAAAGAATCTGATTAAGTTGACGGTCTGTAGAGCACGGAAAGCATAATTTGCTTGATTTCTAAGTATTAAAGGGGGAATAACTATTAGGAAAACTGTCGAACATGACCCAAATTCGAACTTGCGCGAGATCTTATTCTGGTTGTGCAGTATATCAAATATTTTTTAAATCCGATTGAAATCACGCTCTGTAGAGCACAGAATACAACTGTCCCCAGACGGACAGATGGACAACACCATAACATAATACGTCCGTTTTTCAAACGGGCATATAAAAATGATGGGAAGTGCCAAATTGTCCTTGCGAAAAGATTGTGTGCATTTGATATAAGAATCTAAATAAGTTACAACACACAAAAGTCTATCAGCAGGAAAAGCTTTGAAATTCAGAGTTGGTTGTATTTTTCCAGGTGCTGACTGCTTTATTAATTGGCTTACATGAAAAGTATACAATTTTCTCCTGAACATGTGGTCCAGATCCATAAAAGAAATAGTTTGACATCTTTGTCCAGTAACTGGCACACATAAAATAACAGTTTTAAGAGTCAATTGATTTAAGCTTAAACACTTTTCTGGTGCCAATTTCCTCAAAAACGTCAGCAAAATATTCACATCCCAGATATGTTTATATCGTGCTAAAGGTCTTTTAACAAATATTCCTCGGAGAAACCGTTGAATTAATAGGTGGTCCCCCACACACAAATCTAAATCCAAAAATGTTACAAACTGTGACAGCACTGAACAGGCCGTATTGACAGCACTATAATGCAGTCCTGTTTGAAAAAGATGTGTTAAAAATTCAATTATATTTTTTGCGTGGTGAAGTTGATCCAGATAGACTTTATATTGTTTGATGGTCCCTTTCCGCCATGATGAAAAAATGATATTTTGAGCTGTTGGTGAAATTCCTGTCTTTACAATATTTTCTCTGATAAGAGACAGGCCAGCAAATCCATTTTTCCCTTGAGTGGATGTTTCTGCGCTGGATCATATGGTAGTCCCAGAATGTGTCTCTTAGGGAGGAGAACTGGTTGATCTACTAACAGTGATATCAACACCGGGAACCAAACTTGGGATTCCCAAAAGGGCACGATTAGTATTGCTTTGTACTGGTTGGACATTAATTTGCTCAAGACATGCTGTATCAAACTAAATGGAGAAAAAAGATAGAGAAATCTATTAGTCCAGTTTATAGAAAAAGCATTTATGACTATAGCACCGGGATCTGGCTGCCAAGAAACATACGGTTTGAATTGAAAATTTAATCTGGATGCAAACATATTAATGTCAGGTAAACCTCATTTTGGGGTAATTTTTGAAAAAAATGTGTGGTTCTAATTTCCATTCAGTTCTATTGTTAGTCAATACACTCAGTTAGACCACCTCCACATTACTTTTTCATGTTATGTGGGTGGCAGGCAACCATATGTTCCAATGCATGCACCAGTTCCAAATATTTCTGGCAATAAGATTAGTCACATGAGTGTGTGCCTCCAATGTTATTCACATAAGTCACAGCTGTGACATTATCCATTTGTAATTGTATAAGTATGTCTGAAACTTCCCCACATAATGCCTGTAAACCTAAATAAGCTGCTTTTAATTCCAAATAGTTAATATGAAACTTTGCTTCTTCCAAACTCCATCTACCCTGTGTTCTTATTCCCCCAAACAACACCCCAACCAGACCCCGAAGCATCGGTCAGCATAATGACATGCAGATTACCATGGGAAATTTTCCTGGGGCTGTTAAGGGCATTTGATAACCACCAACTTATCACATTTTGCATCTTCCAATAACTCCATCAATGACTCAAAATTTCCCTCTGCATTTACAAGGGCTTGGTTTTACTCAATTTCCAAATTTCGATAATGCAAATCTCCATATTCAAGCCCTGGGGAATGTGAAACCATAATGCCAATAAGTTTTGCTATTTTTCAGATTGAAGTGGAGAGAACGGCCTTGCCTAAAGCCTGTAATTTGTCATTCTTCTCATCAGTTATGGAAACTGTCATGTTTTTTTAATTTAAAATAAAGCTCAAATGTTCAATCTCCTGCACAGGTGTTGTAATGGATTTCTCGTTTGAGATATAAAACCCCAAACTTAGCAGCAAATCACATGTGCTCTTCACATTTACAATCATTACACTCTGAAGCAGTTAAAAAGAAATCATTCAAATAACCACGAGAGAGGTAACCCTGTGATCTTAATGTGGCAAAAACGGGTTTCAACAATTTTGTAAATATGCGAGGTGCATGGGGAAGGCCCTTCAGAAGAACCGTGAACTGATACAACTGTGATTGTTTATTGTTTATTGGTGATTAAGGTCACATACTTATGCACAATGGCTAATCGTGACCGTGACAGTTTTACGGGTGGAGGAAGCCGGAGTACCCGGAGAGAACCACCGAGCAACGACGAGCAGCTGTCAGCTCTCCAACATCGTAACTCTGCACCGCAGCACAGGCAGGGTTAGATTGGTTGAAGACATGCGCACCACCGACGTGCAGTACGCCCCAGTACACAGCGTCATCGTGCCCCCATGTAGGCAATCGGGGTGAAGTGTCTTGCCCAAGGACACAACGCGGTTGCCGCAGGTGGGATTCGAACCGAGGACCTCTCGGCTTGCAGCCTGCACCTCTACCAACTGAGCCACCGCGCCCCCACACAACTGTGATTAAATTTAAATCTCCAATATTTCTGAAATCTCTTATCAACTGGTACAGAGTGGTATGCATCAGATAAATCAATGGAAGCCATAAAGCAATTCGGTCTCATCAAATTGTTGCAAGATTGCAACGTATCCATTTTAAAATGCTGATACTTTAGAAATTTGTTAAAATGTTTTAAATTCAAAATGAGCCGAAATGACCCTGATTTTTTCGGTCGGAGAAAAATGTTAGAAACAAAGTCCTCAGGCCCCTGAGCGCAGTGTTCTTGCTGAACCCTCTCGGTGCTCCCTATTTGTGGTACAGATAGTGCTATCGATACTCCTGAAGTTTGTCCAAGAAAGGAAACCATCGTTGTCCTGGTATGTTCTGGTGGCAGGGTTGCTGTCGAACTGCTAGTCTTGGTTTTGTAACTTTGGTTGTAAGGTCTTTTCGTCTCTGACAAGTCTTTGACAGGCTGGGCTAAATCATCTTCAAGAAGCATCGTACCAATTGGGTCCCTTTCATTATACAGTGATTTATATTCTGCACTTAGCTTAGATTTGAACAACATCTTCCAGCATACGTCAAGCTGGTGGCTAGAATCAGCTAGCAACCCAACCACATCTGAGAGGCTGTGCATGACATCCTGAGAGTTGGGTGTCTCACCCCCATCCTTTTCTTGTTCCACAAATTTATTCAACAGGCCAACACTGATAGTAGGTCCCTTCAAAAGGGACTTCTGGATTTTTTTTTAAGTAAAATATCCTGAGATGTTATTGCCTTGGAGACTAAATTAAAAATTTCTGGGTTCACTTTCACCCTGTCCAATCGGGGACAATTTTCTGGCTGCAAATTTGTATCCAGACATGCATGTTTAGTTTCCTTGCCCATTCCATGCATCAGCAACTTAGTAGTGAGCTTAGCAAGCTGGGGGTTAATGCTCTTCCAGTGGTTTCATACTTGTGTATGGATTTTGCAAGTGCTGAAAACACCCCAGCACATGTAGAGGAGGTGTCGTTCTTATCCTCTGAAACCGAAAGTGAATCCCTGTCAACGTCCTCATCATGCGAGCTGCTGTTGTCCACACCAGTTTGTTGCTCCCCGTTGTCCATTGTTTTGTTATAATGATCATATGCCCCTTTCAGTTCTGTAACAATGGACGTAACAATGGTGAGCCACAGCCGACACAAGCAGGGCTAATTGGTGTTGGACGGAGAACAGATCTACGGTTTATCACCTTCAGTTTCCTGTTGCGCGCGCGCAGAAGAAACAACAATTTGTGAGGTAGGTCCAGCAACTGATTCCATGTTTGCTATTCGCGACTTGGAGGACTTTGTGTGAGCTGCAGTTCTCTCATTCGCAGTTTTGACCATTTCGGTTGTTTCTTCACACAAGTTATTCATCCCTTTAAAAATGTTATCTAAGATTGAAGTTTGTGCCTTCCGGTCACGAGGCCTTTGCCTGGACTCCGAGGTTGCGGCAGCACACGCTTCTTTCGAAGCACTGTCAGAGCTAGCTTTCTTAGTTGCACCTGCATACTGAAATGACATTTCGCCTGTCTGATTCCAAAAGTCTCTAAGAAGTCGCAAAACAGTTTCTGATGCAAATAAGAGCCAGTCAGCGACGTTCTTGAATCCACGAATGAAAACTTGGAGAATAGTGGGAAAACTTGAGTTGAAATAAACATTAAAGAACAGTAAAATTATCGCGAGTAAGTGAGTTAAGGAACAATCCAATTGCAGGGACGCTAAAAGAGGACACTGTGCGCATGTGCTAATCCTACGTAGCTCCAGTAGTCGGAATGGGGAGGTAGAATTAGCATCTATGGCTAGTTAACATTACAGTGGAAAGAAGTCATTTAATTATTTATAATTCAGTTGTCCATGTTGGATGATTTATTTTCCTAGTACTGGGATGCTACCACAAAAATAATGCTCAGATTTCCCATAATGGAAAACTAGGGAGCTCAAATATCAACCTAGGGATTTAACTTGATCAAACTTGAATTTAACCCCTCTCCCTCCACACCCCGTGCCATTTAGCAAATATCAATAGATTCTGAATGGTGAATCTGAAGAAGGAGTTTTTAACATGTGGGTCCCCAGTTGGCATCGCAAATGTGAATGCAGGGAGTGATTCAAACAAACTTGAATCTGAGCCTGGGTAGGGCATTGTATACCAAATATTAAAACATTCTGAATGGTGGGTCTCAAGGAGATTTTAAAGAATATTCCTCTTTTGTACTAAGTTAATACCAAATATTAGCCCAGGGACTTGATTTGAACAAACCTGAAATTGGACCCCCTACCAAAGATCAAAAGATTCTGACTGGTGGTTAATTTGGCAGCCCCCACCCCCCTTCCAAGCCAGGGAACTCAAATATCAACCCAGGAACTTTATTTGAACAAACTGAATCTGACCCCTCTAAGGAAGCTGTACATCAAATATACAAAAATTCTCACTAGTGTTGGCCTATCTCAAGAAGCAGATTTTTAAAGATTATTCCTAATATTGGATTAAGTTAAAATTCAGGAATTGGGAGCCCAAATATTATCCAAAGGACTTGCTTTTAACAAAATTGAATCTGACTCCCAGAAGAATTGTGTATTTGATATATCAGAAGATTCTGACTGGGAGTTTCACGAGAAAAAGATTTTTAAAGAATATTCCTCATACTGCGCTAAGGTAACATTTTGGCTCCCATAAGGATCCCCAAAATTAGCCCAGGGACTTATTTGAACAAAATTTGAATCTGACTCCCATAAGTAGTGTTGAAACGATTTTTTGACTAGTCGACACGATTAGTACTCAACAAATCTATTAACTGATTAGTGAATCACTTGTCGATTGGTCGCCTGAGTGTATTCTCTAATGCCTTGAAGTTTTTACTTTGTGTAAGAAATTTGATTTAATTTTATTAAAATTAATTCAGTCCTTTCATTTGAGGTGAGCTATCGCACTCGTCCTTCTACATTGGAAACAAAAGCTCTCGACAGATGTTCATGCTTTTTCAATACGTTGTTGTTTTGGATAAATGTTGCTGTATTAAGAATGGTCAGAAAACAAAACGTCACATAATGATATTTACCACTGAATGAAGTTTTACAACTCCCATTACGTAGTGCACATAATGACCAAACAAATCGCACTGTTTGGTCACGTGATGTATTTAATATTCAATGAGGCTATTGTTTATAGTTTGTCTAGCTTTTCATTGGGGGTTGATTATGTTATGCAGGTAATGGAACAATCACGTCATCAGAGTACACTTCTTCAGTGACCTGTTTTCTGCTTTTAAAGTTTTTTTAGCACAATAACAAAGTGCAGAAATTTCTTATTAGACCACAATATACAAGGAAATTTCGGGGGAAAAGTTCAATTTCGCTTAAAAATATTTGACAGAACCGAATATTGGAACACCCAAGATTTATTTTTAGACCAATTTATTTTTTGCGGCATCGGTTGTTTGGTTGTAAGCAAATGGAGACATCTGCTTCTGTAATGTCACACAGTTAGACCCATTAATTGTATCGTAATTTTGAAACCACTCCAGCCAATGAATTCAGTAAAAACCACAGTTTTGCAAAATTTATTGCTTAGTTTAGCATCTGACATTGCATAATTGACTAGTCGATTAATCGATGACTACTACACGGCGATTAGTCGATTAGTAAAATGGCATTAATCGTTTTAACACTACCCATAAGGATATTGTATTCCAAATAACAAAAGATTTTGACTTGTAAATATGAGGAAGAAGATTTTTTTAAAGATTATTCCCATATTACATAAAGTTAAAATTTAGGCTGCCATAGAAAGACCAAGTATTAAGCGAAAGACTTGCTTTGAAGAAACTTGAATCCAACCCATGTAAGTGTTGTATACCATATATGAAAAAAATTCTCACAAGTTGTCAAAATGTTTCTGATATATAGCATACGGTATCGTTACATGGGTTGGAGTGACAAGTAGTTCTGGAATCTGGTGAAGAAGATTTTAAAGATTATTCCTAATATTGGACAAAGTTAAAATTCAGGCTCCTATATGGAGCCCAAATATTAACCCAGGGATTTAATTTTCACAAATTTGAATCTTACTCCCCTAAGGATGGTGTATACCATATATCAAAAGATTCTGATTGAGGGTTAATGAGAGGAAGGTTTTTAAATTTTGGGCTTCCATAGACAGCAAAATTATTAACCTGATTTGACCAAACTTGAATCCAACACTTTTGAGGATTCTGTTTTCCATATATCAAAAGATTCTGACCTGTGATTCTGGAGAAGAATTTTAATGAAAGTGTCAATGACACTGTAGTTTACCTCGTCTGTGTGCTAAGTTTGAAGAAAAGGATAATGTTCAATGTTTATGAAAGGATTATGAAATAAGACAAGAATTGTGATAATTGGGAATATGTTAATTTCTGTTCCCTGTATGCTATGTTTTCAATAACTAGAAGCACTGTCACAGTGCCGAAGCTGCAATGATTCGTGCAACGCCAATGATGTTTTAAAACTTGTTGGTGACAAAAAAACTTGTTGATGCCTATTGAGAGGGAACATGAAGATACACTTGCATACCAAGTATGGTGTCATTCCATCAAGTATTTTAGGAGTTATGGTGTTTTTTTAAACTCGTTGGTGACAGACCGACACAGCCACATATAAAGCTGCTCGTCGCAGTTAAAAATAATATGAGGTGTAGACTGTACTAAAGAACTGAGGGGTGGGTTAACGTGACACTCTCAGTTAATGTATGAATGTGGCCCTCACTGTTAATGTATATCAATGAAAGTTACCAATTTACGGTGAAATTATTCCAAAACGAGTCATCCTATCAAGTTACAATGAAATCCCTTCATAAATACGGCTTGTAGAATGTGCTAATGGTTTTTGGGCTTTGGGCCTCTGTAGCCATCACGGTTGACAGATCGCAACCAAAAGGGGTCGTCCTCATCTAGACATTATAATGAGTCATCCTACCAAGTTACAATGAAATCCCTTCATAAATATGACCTGTAGTCTGTGCTAAAGTTTTTCAGGTTTTGGGCTCGGGTAGCCGTCATGGTTGAATGATTGTGACCAAAAGGGGACGTTCTCATCTATACATTATCAGGAGTCATCCTACCAAGTTACAATGAAATCCCTTCATAAATATGACCTGTAGACTGTGCTAAAGGTTTTTGGGCTATGGGCCCTTGTAACCATCACTGTTGACCAATTGCGACCAAAAAGGGACGTTATCATCTAGACATTATATGGAATCAACCTACCAAGTTACAATGAAAGCCCTCCATAAATACAACCTGTAGACTGTGCTAAAGATTTTCAGGTTTTGGGCTCAGGCAGCTGTCATGGCTGAATGATCACGACCAAAAGGGGACGTTCTCATCTAGACATTATCTGGAGTCATTCTACCAAGTTACAACGAAATCCCTTCATAAATATGATCTATAGACTGTGCTAAAGGTTTTTGGGCTTCAGGCTCCTGTAGCCGTCACAGTTGACCAATCACGACCAAAAGGGGACGTTCCCATCTACACATTATATGAAGTCAACCTACAAAGCTACAATGAAATCCCTCCATAAATATGACCTGTAGACTGTGCTAAAGGTTTTTGGGTTTTGGGCTCGGGCAGTCATCACAGTTAACAGATCGCGACCAAATGGGGAAGTTCTCATCTAGACATCATACGGAGTCATCCTACCAAGTTACAATGAAATACCTTCATATTAAATATGACCTGTAGACTGTGCTAATGGTTTTCAGGTTTTGGGCTTGGGCAGCCATCACTGTTGACCGATAGCGACGTTCTCATCTGGACATGACCTCAAGCCGGCATATGAAATTTTGTGACGATCGGAAAAAAACAACGGGGTGTAGCCTGTGCTAAAGGAAAATGTGAACAGACTCACAGACTAACAGATTTCCGCATGCGTGATGGCAATAGCTTATCTTGACTTTGTCAAGTTAAGCTAAAAATTATTCAACATATTGGACTGAGTCAAAATTTGGGCTCTAATAGGGAGCCCAAATTTTAAGCCAGGGACTTGGTTTGAACAACCGTAGATTTGCGACAAATTAGGGACCTCTGGTTGTGTGTTCTTATGCAGTCACGAACATATGAAATCGTTAATGAAAACCTAACATATGTTTGAAAGAAAATTCTTACTAAACAGCACAAGATTTTGCCTGGTGGATCTGAAGAAGACCATTGAAGAACATAAACATAATTCTGAACTTCTAAGGATACGGTACACCAAATATTAAAAGATTGTGACTGGTGGATCTGAAGAAGATTTTTAACAAATTTTCCTCATACTATACTAATAATTATTATTTATTTATTGGTGTTTAAGGTCACATACTTCTTCAGAATGGCTAAAAATAACCGCCACATTGATATAAAGTCAAGTCCAATCAATCATTTATACCCATGTTGCCCACTTTTGAGGACTTCCATCCCAAGTATTGGTTACTGGATCCTATTTTAACAGTAAAACTGGGCATATTTACCACAGTAAATAAGAAAATAGTGCATGCTAGTCTCCAACCACACCAAAGGGTATTGAAATCAGAACACAAATGGCTGAGTTATAATGCAAACCATTCATGCAGAGAGTTTTCTAAGTGTAACAAGGGCCATAACTCTTGCAGGAATGTACAGACAACTGCCGCGATATGTGAATATCATGTCCCTCATCCAGTCTCTCAGCATAACAAAGGACATTAAAATCTGACAATCGATGCCAGAGTTATAATGCAAAACGTTCATTTTACTCTTTTTCAAAGTCCCATAAGTCTGGTCTGTATGCATGGACCAAACCTGCAATATGTGGATGTCTTTTCCCTCATACCATTCTCTCACCATACCAAAGAACATCTAAATCCACACACAAATGACCGAGTTATAACGCAAAACATTCGTACAGAGAGTTTTTATAAGTGTATCAAGGGTCATAACTCTGGTAAGAAGTTATAGATGAAACCTGCAATATGAGAATATATCATGTCCATCATGCTGGTCTATCACCATATCATAGGACCTTAAAATCTGACTACTGATGCCAGAGTAATAATGCTGATTTTTCTAAGTCCAACAAGGGCCATAAATCTGGTATGAATGTGTGGTAATATAAAAATGCGATTTGTGGATATCCTTTCCCCCATGCTGGTCTATCATCATATTATTAAAGGACATCAAAATCTGACACCAATGCCAGATTTATAACACAAAATTTTGTACGGACAAATGGACAGATGGATGGATGGATGGACAGAGACCTCGACTATATACCTGCCAAACCTTCAAAGGAGATTGGGGCATAATAACCACTGCTTCACTTCCTGGGGTTCCCATGGAGAATATTGTACTAAGTTAAATTTTAAATAATAACACAGGGACTTAAGTTGAACAAACTTTGATCTGAACGCTATCAGGATGCTAAAAAAAATATCAAAAGATTCTGAATGGTGGATTTGAAGAAGCTTTTAACGAGTATTCCTAATAGTAAACCAAAATGAATCCAGCGACTTGAAAGGCCCCATGTTTGTTTTTAATTTGGGGCATTCCTTCCCTCCCCTCCCTATGGGGCATGGCGACTTGATTTGAACAAAATCAAAATGTGATGAACAATTCTTACAAATTTCACAGAAATTAGTTCGCAGAGTTTGGAGAAGTGATGAACGCATTGTTCACGGACAGATGAAAACTGATCACTACAGCTCACCTTAAATTTTAGACACGTGATCTAAAAACAAGAGGCCCCACGGGGCCTGAAGCGCTCATCTTGTACAGAACACAATTTAAACAGAGTCCAAGAATGAGTCTACATTAAGCAAGCCATCTCCATAGGCTACACTGTCAATCCTTGAGTCCCTCAGGAGTGACAAAAATAATCTGGGCATCATGCCTTTTCTTCAGTTGATCATAAGTAAAATGTAGAGCTCCCCCATGAAGCCCCTTGATACAACCTATGTGGATTAATCTTAGTACCTCTTATTACTGAATTTATTTATTTATTGATGTTTAAGGTCACATATTTATGCACAATGGCTAATCATGACCGTGACAGTTTTACGGGTGGAGGAAGCCAGAGTACCCGGAGTGAACCACCGAGCAACGACGAGCAGCTGCCAGCTCCCCAACATCGTAACTCCGCACTGCAGCACAGGCAGGGTTAGATTGGTTGAAGACATGCGTACCATCGACGTGCAGTACGCCTTAGTACACGGCGTCATCGTGCCCCCACATGGGCAATGGGGGTGAAGTGTCTTGCCCAAGGACACAACGCGGTTGCCGCAGGTGGGATTCGAACCGAGGACCGCTCGGCTTGCAGCCTGCACCTCTACCTACTGAGCCACCATGCCCCCTCTTATTACTGAATACAAAATTTTTAATTCTTCAGCAAAATGGTCAATTCCGGCTCCCATAGAGAGCCCAAATATTAACCCAGGCTCTTGATTTGAACACAGTTAAATTTGACTTCCCTAGAGATGTTGTGTACTGAATATGAAAGCATTCTGACTGTTGGATAGGAAGAAGAGAAATTGTTAAGAAATTTCTTCGAATTGCACTAAGTTCAAATTTGGGCTACCATAGCGAGCCCAAATATTAACCTATGGATCCGATTTGAACAAACTTGAATCTGACCCCCCTAGAGATGTTGTATACCAAATGTGAAAGCATTCTGACAAGTGAATCTGAAGAAGAAGATTTTTGAAGAAATTCTCTCATATTGTACTAAGTTAAATTTCATGTTCCCATATGGAGCCCAAATATTAACCTAGGCACTCGAATTGAACAACCTGGAATCTGACCCCCGAGAGATGTTGTATACCAAATATAAAAGCATTCCGACTGGTGGATCTGAAGAAGAAAATTTTTAAAGAAATTTCCACATATTGCACTAAGTAAAAATTTGGGCTACAATAGTGAGCCCAAATATATACCTAGGGATTTGATTTTAACAAACTTGAATCTGACCCCCATAGAGATGTTGCATACCAAATATCAAAGCATTCTAACTGATGGATCTGAAGAAGAAGATTTTTTTAAATTACCCTCCATATTGAACAAAGATAAAATTTGGGCTTCCATAGGAAGCCCAAATATTAACCTAGGGACTTGGTTTGAACAATCTAGAATCTGACCCTCATAACAATGATGTATACCAAATATTAAAAGATTCTGACTGGTGGTTCTGAAGAAGAAGATTTTTAAAGAATATTCCCCATAATACCCTATGTTAAAACTTCGGGCTCCTGTAGAGAGCCCAAATATGAACCAATGAGCTTTATTTCAACAAACTTTTATCTGACCCCCCTATGAATGCTGTATATCAAATATCGAAAGATTCTGATGACTGGTTCTGGAGAAAAGATTTTTTTAAATTTTTGCAAATATGCTGACTCGGCATTTTTTCGATGCCCATTACAGAACATCCTAACATAACCGATGGCAATTTTTTTTTACCATTCAATTCTACTGGTCATAAGGATACTTCATACCAAATAAAATACAAAGCTCTCTGTTCCGTGGGGTTTGGGAAATATGGGAGTTTGAAAATATTTCTATTTTTAGCTCCCAGGGTTCCCATGGGGATGCAGGAATTTTTTTTTTTTTGCATGGGTCAAGTACTTATGACCCAATACTACCACAAACCAAATTTGGTTCATACCGGACCATCGGTTCAGAAAATAGAAATTTTGGGCGGGGCCAAAAATCTTACCCCTCCTATTACAAAGCCAAATATCACTTCACGAACTTCGTTTGAACAAACTTGATTCTACACCTCATATGGAAGCTCCATAGCAAATATCAAGTCATTGTATACACTGGTTCTTGAGAAGAAGATTTTAAAAATATTTTGGAGCATTTTCCCCCACTCCCTCCCTATGGAGCTGGGCATGCTGAGATGAACAAAAATGAAATGCCCCTTCGGGACTATCGCTCACACAAACTTTCACTTGAATTGGCCCAGTGGCTTTGGAGGAGAAGACCAAAACATGGTGTTGACGGACGACGGATGGAGAGCAATGAGATTAGCTCAGCTTGACTTTGTCAAGATGAGCTAATGATATTTTAAAGGCATAACTGATACAATATCAATATTAGGCAGGGTTACCCAACAGTAGTTTTAAACCCAGTTCATATGAGAATTATAAAATGTTCTAACCCCTCATTCTTCATAAAGAAATGTAAGACTGTGATATACATTGTATCAAAAAACATGAAAATGCCACAGCTTTACTTTTTTTGATGTTAAAAAGCTCACCGATACACCAATCAAATGCTTCGGTCAATCAAAGTATAGGGATTCCTATGATAATTTTGTACGCTGGAGCAAACCAGCAATTCCATTGGTCTCTTGTCACTAAAATAAGTATAATTTGGGTATTTTTAATTGAATGTATATCCTGTAAACTGAATCAAAGTTTTAACCAATGATTTCTTGAGGTAAATTTCAAAAAGATTTTCATCAAATCTGGTCATGGCTGCTTTATAGAAAATATTGGATGAAAATACTTTAAACAAGAGGCCCCAAGGGGCCTTCATCGCTCACCTGATAAAGTGGTTCACAGAAGAAGATCACATTCATTTAGTCATGGTTCATCAACACTACAGAGGAATGAAGTCATGAAATTATTCATAACTCCAGTGTCCAAGTCAGATAATTATCAGCATAGGCCTTCCTGACTGCTTCCAATTCTATCAGCAGCAGATCAGTACTCCCAGACTTCCAATGGTTATTATGTCACTGCAGTTTGAAAAGCAAATTTTATAGAAAACAAGAGGCCCCTGAAGCACTCACCTTGAACAGAACATGATATAAACAGATTCCAAGAATGAGTCTACATTAAGCAATCCATCTTCATAGGATACATTGTCAATCCTTGAGCACCTCAAGAGTAACGAAAATAGTCTGAGCATCATGCCTTTTCTTCAGTTGATCATAATGTAAAATGTGGAGCTCCCCTATGAAGCTCTTTGATACAACCTATGTGGATTAATCTTAGTCACACACCTCCACAGGGTACTGAATACAAAATTTCTAATTCTTCAGCTACATGGCCAATTCTGGCTCCCATAGGGAACCCAAATATTAAGCCAGGCTCTCGATTTGAATGAAAGTGTCAATGACACTGTAGCTTAACTTGTGTGTTGTGTTTGGGATAATGTTCAATGTTTATGAAAGGATTATGAAATAAGACAAGAATTGTGATAATTGGGAATATGTTCATTTCTGTTCCCTGTATGCTATGTTTTTGATAACAAGAGGCCCCACGGGGACTGAAGTGCTCATCTTGAACCGAACACAATTAAAACAGAGACCAAGAATGAGTCTACATTAAGCAAGCCATCTCCATAGGCTACACTGTCAATCCTTGAGTCCCCCAGGAGTGACAAAAATAATCTGGGCATCATGCTTTTTCTTCAGTTGATCATAAAATAAAATGTAGAGCTCCCCTATGAAGCCCCTTGATACAACCTATGTGGATTAATCTTAGTTACACACCTCGAGAGGGTACTGAATACAAAATTTTTAATTCTTCAGCAAAATGGCCAATTCCAGCTCCCATAGTGAGCCCAAATATTAACCCAGGCTCTTGATTTGAACACAGTTGAATCCGACTTCCCTAGAGATTTTGTGTACCGAATATGAAAGCATTCTGACTGTTGGATCTGAAGAAGAGAAATTTTAAAGAATTGCACTAAGTTCAAATTTGGGCTACCATAGCGAGCCCAAATATTAACCTATGGATCCGATTTGAACAAACTTGAATCTGACTCCCCTAGAGATGTTGTATACCAAATGTGAAAGCATTCTGACGAGTGGATCTGAAGAAGAAGATTTTTGAAGAAATTCCCTCATATTGTTCTAAGTTAAATTTCATGTTCCCATAGGGAGCCCAAATATTAACCTAGGCACTCGAATTGAACAACCTGGAATCTGAACCCCCCCCCCCCCCCTCTGACCCTCATAACAATGATGTATACCAAACATTAAGAGATTCTGACTGGTGGTTCTGAAAAAGAAGATTTTTAAAGAATATTCCCCATATATTACCCTATGTTAAAACTTCGGGCTACTGTAGAGAACCCAAATATGAACCAATGAGGTGTATTTCAACAAACTTTTATCTGACCCCCCTATGAATGCTGTATAATATCAAAAGATTCTGATGATTGGTTCTAGAGAAAAGATTTTTAAAAATTTTTGCAAATATGCTGACTCCGCATTTTTTTGATGCCCATTACAGAACACCCTAACATAACCGATGGCAATTTTTTTTACTATTCAATTCTACTGGTCCTAAGGATACTTCATACCAAATAACAGCTCTCTGTTCCGTGTGGTTTGGGAAATATGGGCGTTTGAAAATATTTCTATTTTTAGCTCCCAGGGTTCCCATCGGGATGCAGGAATTTTTTTTTTTGCATGGGTCAACTACTTATGACCCAATAATACCACAAACCAAATTTGGTTCATACCAGACCATCGGTTCAGAAAATAGAAATTTTGGGCGGGGCCAAAAATCTTACCCCTCCTATTACAAAGCCAAATATTAAGATTTTTAAACATGACCTGTAGACTGTGCTAATGTTTTTTGGGGTTTGGGCTCGGGCAGCCATACCGGTTGACCGATCAGGTTCCCATTTGGAGCCCAAATATTAACCCAAGAACATGAATTGAACAAACTTGAATCTGACCTCCCTAGAAATGTTATACATCAAATATGAAAGCATTCTGACTGGTGAATCTGAAGAAGATTTTTAAAGAAATTTCCTCATTTTGCACTATGTTAAAATTTGTGCTTCCATAGAGATCCCAAATATATACCTAGGGACCCAATTTGAACAAACTTGAATCTGACTCCCCTAGAGATGTTGTATACCCAATATGAAAGCATTCTGACTGGTGTATCTGAGAAGAAGATTTTTAAAAATTATCCCCCATATTGAACCAAGTTAAAATTTGGGCTTCTGTAGAAAGCCCAAATATTAACCTAGGGACTTGGTTTGAACAATCTTGAATCTGACCCTCATATCAATGATGTACACCAATCATTTAAAGATTCTGACTGGTGGTTCTGAAGAAGAAGGTTTTTAAAGAATATTCCCCATATTCCCAGTTAAAAATTTGGGTTCCTGTATTGAGCCCAAATATGAACCAATGGCTTTATTTTAACAAACTGGTATCCGACACCCCTATTGATGCTGTATACTGAATATCAAAAGATTCCGACCATTAGATCTGGAGAAAAGATTTTTTTAAATTTTTGCAAATATGCTGATTCAGCATTTTTTCGATGCCCTAACATGAGCGATGGCACTTTTTTTCTACCATTCAATTCTACTGGTCCTAAGGATGCTTCATACCAAATAACAGTTCTCTATTCAATGTGGTTTGGGAAATATGGGCGTTTGAAAGTATTTCTATTTTTAGCTCCTGGGATTCCCATGGGGATGTAGGAATTTTTTTTTTGCACGAGTCAAGTGCTTATGACCCAATAATACTACATACGAAATTTGGTTCAAATCGGACCATCGGTTCAGAAAATACAAATTTTGGGCGGGGCCAAAAATCCTACCCAAGCCATTACAAAGCCAAATATTGCTTCACGAACTTCGTTTGAATAATCTTGAATCTACACCTCAAAAGGAAGCTCCATAGCAAGTATCAAGTCATTGTACCCACTGGTTCTTGAGAAGATTTAAAAAATATTTTGGAGCATTTTCTCCCCACTCCCTCCCTATGGGGCTGGGCATGTTGAGTTGAACAAAACTGCAATGCCCCTTCGGGACCATCACTCACACAAACTTTCACTTGAATTGGCCCAGTGGTTTTGGAGGAGAAGACCAAAACATGGTGTTGACGGACGATGGATGGACTTACGGTGGATGGTGAGTGATGGGATTAGCTCAGCTTGACTTTGTCAAGGTGAGCTAAAAACCCACTTAGGAATGGGTTTGAACAAACTTGGACCTCCTGCCTATCCCCCTCCCCTCCCCCGAAGAGAGCCTAAATTTTAAGGCAGGGGCTGAATTTGATCTTCCCAGAGATGTTATATATCAAATATGAAAAGATTCTGATTGATGGTTCTGGAGAAAAAGACTTTTGAAGAAAATCTCTCATAAAAATTTCAGGCTATCGGGAGCCCAAACATTAACCCAGGGACTCAATTTGAACAAACTGAATCTGTTGAAGATTTTTAAAGAAATTTCCTCATATTGTACTAATTTAAAATTAGGGCTCCCATAGGAAGCTCAAATATTAACTGAGAGACTTGATTCAAACAAACATGAATCTGAACCTCGTAACAATGATGTTTACCAAATATTAAAACATACTGACTAGTGGTTCTGAAGAATATTTTTAAATCTTATTGCCCTAAATTAAGATTTGAGCTCCTGTATTGATCCCAAATACGAACTGAGGGGATTAAAGTGAACACACTTGTATTTGCCCACCCCCCACCCCCACCCCCCTATGGATACTGTATGCCAAATATCAGAAGATTCTGGAGAAGAATCTTTTTTTTTATATTTGCAAATATGTTGACTCAGCATTTTTTTTATGCCCCCCCTCCCCCCCCCCCCCCCTCCACAGAACACGCTAACAAAACCGATGGTCATTTTTTTTATCATTCGATTCTACTGGTCCTAAGGATGATTCATACCCAGTAACAGTTTTCTGTTTTGAGTGGTTTGGGAAATATGGGCATTTGAAAATATTTTCTATTTTTAGCTTCTGGGGTTCCCACAGGGAACATGGGGAATTTTTTTTACCATGAATCAAGTACTCATGACCCAATAATACCACATACCAAATCTCGTTCAAATCAGACCATTGGTTCAGAAAATAGAAATTTTGGGCTGTTCCAAAAATCTTGCCCCCTCCATTTCGAAGGCAAATATTGCTTCACGAACTTCATTTCAACAAACTTGATTCTTCACCTCAGAAGGAAATTACCTACCAAACATCAAGTCATTGTACCCACTGGTTCATGAGAAGATTTTTCTAGAATTTTGGAGCATTTTCCCCCACTTCCTCCCTATGGAGCGTGATAACTTTATTTGAACCAACTTGAATTGACATATGGTAAGGACAATGCATATCAAATTTGGTTCAATTTGGCCCAGGGGTTTAGGAGGAGAAGTCGGTAATATAAAGTTCACGACAGGCGGATGGACGATGGACAGAAAGTGATAACTTGAGCTCCCCTTGACTTTCAGTCAGGTGAGCTAAAAATACATCACAGGTTAAGGGTTAAAGACAATTTTTACTGTTTTAATTATGGTTAGTCATTACTTATTCGGTTTCATCTAAATGATTGAATTTAAAACCATCATAGGCGATATAATTCTAGACATTGTTCCGTAAGAGATATATAACAAAAAAATAGATATTTGGTTACTAATGTTTAAGTTACTCCATAAACAAGCATTAGACAGTATTTATTAACCAGAGGCTCAAGTGAGCCTAAAATGCCCACCTAACTGAAGTTGTTAAAAGAGATGAGTGTATCAGTAAGTGATCAGCAGCAAGAGAAATTTTTTGATTTGCTATGACACAACCAAAGGCAACTTTTCCAGCCATTTATTTCTGCTGGTCCTAGGAAAGCTTTCTAGCAAGCTCAGTTTTGTGAAGTATTAAAAAACAACAACCGAACAAAATTTTTGTTTTGTTTTCACTTACTGTGGTTCTCTCTACACCCCCACCCCCCCCCACCCCCCCCATAAATGAAATACTTGTGACCCAGTTATATACTACATGACAAATATGGTTCACATCTGCCCAGTGAATCTGAAAATAGTTTCTTTAAAAAAAAGTGAGTCTGCATCACTAAAGAAAGTTCCCAACAACAAATCTAAGCATTATTGCAAGTGGCTTACAAAAAGAGGATTTTAAAAGCATATTAGGCTTATGGAGCATTAACCCACCCTGAGTAATATAGTAATTTGGAGGGAAGAATCAGAAAAGTAAATTCCACCAGTCTGAAGATGGCAGCAGCTTCATCTGAACACAGGAGAAAAGGTTTACTCAAAAGATAGTCTGTGCCATAAATGAATGAATCTGAACCAGTGGTTTTAAAGAATAAAAAATGCCGCTCAGGATCACAGATCCAATGTCGAGTTGTGACCTTGACCTTTGACCTGGCGAGTCCAAGGTCAATAGGGTTCTTCCTCGCACCAAGGCCAACACACCTATGAAGTTTCATGACTCTAGGTTGAACCACTATCAAGTTCTCATCCGGAAACCAATTGTTGCGATATGCTATGTTCAAGGTCACTGTGACCTTGACCTTTGACCTGGTGAGTCCAACATCAATAGGGTTCTTCCTCGCACCAAGGCCAACACGCCTGTAAAGTTTCATGGCTCTAGGTTGAACCACTATCAAGTTATCATCCGGAAACCAATTGTTGCGATATACTATGTTCAAGGTCACTGTGACCTTGACCTTTGACCTGGTGAGTCCAAGATCAATAGGGTTCTTCCTCACACCAAGGCCAACACACCTATAAAGTTTCATGACTCTAGGTTGAACCACTATCAAGTTATCATCCGGAAACCAATTGTTGCGATATACTATGTTCAAGGTCACTGTGACCTTGACCTTTGACCTGGTGAGTCCACGATCAATAGGGTTCTTCCTCGCACCAAGGCCAACACACCTATGAAGTTTCATGACTCTAGGTTGAACCACTATCAAGTTATCATCCGGAAACCAATTGTTGCGATATACTATGTTAAAGGTCACTGTGACCTTGACCTTTGACGTAGCGAGTCCAAAATCAATAGGGTTCTTCCCATCACCAAGGCCAATCTACCTATGAAGTTTCATGAATGTGAGTTGAACCATTATCAAGTTATCATCCGGAAACCAATTGTTTAAGATTTACTATGTTCAAGGTCACTGTGACCTTGACCTTCGACGTAGCATGCCCAAAATCAATAGGGTTCTTCCTCCCACCAAGACCAACCTATGTATGAAGTTTAATGAATGTGAGTTGAACCACTATCAAGTTATCATCCGGAAACCAATTGTTTACGCCCGCCCGCCCGCCCACCCGCCTGCCCGCCCTCCCGCCCGCCCGCCCGCCCGCCCGCCCGCCCGCCCGCCCGCCATTCACCAAACTATAAGTCGAGTTTGACTTCGTCACAACTCGACTAAAAAAGATTTCATACTAGAGAAACAGAATTTTACTGCCACCAGTAAATTCAAGTGTGTGAAAATGGTTAAAGCATATATGTATTTATTTATTGGTGTTTAAGGTCACATACTTATGCACAATATTTAATCATGACAGTGACAGTTTTACACGTGGAGGAAACAGGAGTACCCGGAGAGAACCACCGAGCAACGACGAGCAACTACCAGCTCCCCAACTTCACAACTCCGCACTGCAGCACAGAGAGGGTTATATTGGTTGAAGACATGCGCTCCATCGACGTGCAGTACGCCTTAGTACACAGCGTCATCGTGCCCCCATGTGGACAATCGGGGTTAAGTGCCTTGCCCAAGGACACAATGCAGGGTCCGAATCGATCGCTCAGATGGACACCCATCCAAGGATTAACCGGGCTTGACGTTGCTTAACTTCAGTGATCTGATGAGAACCAGTTACTGGGATAACAAGAGGGATGTTACATCCCAACGCTCACCTACATTCGCACTTGATAATGTTGTTCCAATGTAACATGCCTAATATTTAGTTAATATAAATCATTAACTAGGCATCAAATGATTAATGTGGTTTATGTGATGGCTTTGGAAAGTCTATATTTCTGCATTTATTATATATCAATTCAACATAGAATCATTGGATATAAAAGCATTTTTTTCTTTTAGAAATGTTTATGATTAAGAATATGAATGTGAGGCCAGATATTAAATCATAAATAAGAATTAGGAAAGGCTTTCATAAATTTATTTTTTACAAAATAAAAATACATCAGATCAAAAAAAAATAAAATAGGCGGTGCAAAATGGCATTATGTAATGAAGAATCACTGAAATTGTAATTGAAGTACATTCATTGGTTAAAGAGGAGTTGCGGAAAAACATTCGTTCAAGAAAGTGACTATATGTCCCAACAAAAATACCTCACATCAACAACTAAAATAAGCCTTAATGTTACTAGTAACAAGCATGAGAAAGTATTAAATAAAAAAAAAAAGTAAAAAAAAATTTTTTTTAAAGAAAGTGAATATAAGTTCCAAAAATCCCCCTCAAATTTCTCAAATATGCATGTAATGAGGGCGCAAAGTTACCTCAATGTACGTCAGTAACCCATGTATACAATATCAATTGCCTGGAAAGACACATAGAAACAGAACTCACCTCAACACAAACTTTTAGAACTTAAAATTGAGTAAGTCAGAGAAAAACGTGAACATTGTGACTGAAAAAAGAAAAGAAATCAGTTAAATTTCTGCATACAGTAGGGTTAATACCTAAAGTAGTTATTGAAATGAGAAAATAAACAGTAATGAGAGGTGAAGGCACCACAATCTGCACAAAAGCTGACTTTAACGCAAATTCTTACAACACCTAAACGCTAATTCTTACAAGTTTTGGCAGAAAATCAGCCTCAAATTCCTCAAATATGCATGTAATGAGGGTTAAATATTACTGCAATGGAGTTCAGTAACCGAAGTGTAGAATATTAATCGCCTGGAAAGACACATAGAAACACAACTCACCTAAATACAAAGTTTACAAAGTTTTACAACTTAAAATTTACTAACTCCGAGAAAAACATGAAAATTTTGACTGAAAAAAAAAAAAAATTTCCGTTAAATTTCTGCATACAGTAGGATTAATACCTACAGTTGTTATTGAAATATGAAAATCAACAGTAAAGAGAATTTAAAGCAGCACAATCTGCACAAAAGCTGACTTTAACGCAAATTCTTACAACACCTAAACGCACATTCTTACAAGTTTTGGCAGAAAATTTTAGGTGAAATTTGGAAAAAAGCCGTAGTATCAGGGTTAAATACTGTTCTGATAATCCCCTACAACCTACATATGCAATATCAAAGGCCTGAGCCCACCGATCTTTGAGAAATTAACCTTAACATTAAATCTTACAATTTTGGACACGCCGGATGCCGACACAGACGCTGCCGCCCGAGGTCATGACAATAGCTCACCACTTCAATAGAAGTAGGTGAGCTAAAAAATAAACAAAACAGAAGGAGAATTTATGGAGGCTTATTTTCGAGGGCAAAATATTTTTAAAGAAATCAGAAATAGGTCTTCGTTAACAGTATAGCATGAAATAAAATCTTTGGAACCTACATTGAAGCCTTCAGAGGGTTAAATTAAAGATATTCATACAGGAATTAGAGAAACTTTTCCCAAGAAATGTTGAAAAACATATATGTGCACAGCAATGAAAAGGTTTGATCAAGCCATCAATAAAATCTTTGAAACCCACACTGAAGTCTTGAGAGGGCTAAATTAAAGACATCCATACAGGAATGAGATCAATGTTTCCAAGAAACCAGAAAAAAAACATGTGCACAGAATTGAAAGTGTTCAATATAAAATACAAGAGGTCCCAGGGGGCCTGAGGGTGCTCACCTGACATGGTAGTCTAAATATCAAACCAGGGACTTGACTTGAATAAGCTGCATACGCCCCTCCTAAGAAAAGTATATACCAACTAGATGAAGCAATTGTGCCCACACAATACACAGGATTTTCCTTCTGTTTTCAGTTCCTGCACTTTAACGTCCCAAAATTGAGATAAACACATAAAAAACAGATTTTTTTCCCAAACAAAATACTTTCAGCCTAAATTTTTTTCTTCTTCTTAAAACGCATAAAAAACGCTAAAACTAATTTCCGGATTTTGGTCCAAAATTTTCCAAGTCCCACCCGGACCCCAAATTTTTGGTGTAAAAAAAAAATGTTTTTTTTTTGTCTTAAAATTGACAGAAACGCATAAAAAACAAAAAACAAAAAAATTATGGATTTTGGTCCAAAATTTTCTAAGTCCCACCAGGACCCCAAATATTCAGGGCAAAAAAAAATTATTTTTTTTTTTGTCTTAAAACTGACCGAAATGCATAAAAAACAAAAACAAAAATTTCCGGATTTTGGTCCAAAATTTTCGAAGTCCCACCCGGACCCAAAATTTTCGGTGTAAAAAAAAAATTTCTTTTTGTCTTAGAATTGACAGAAACGCATAAAAAACACAAAAAAAAAATGTTTTCGGATTTTGGTCCAAAATTTTCTAAGTCCCACCGGACCCCAAATTTTCAGGGTAAAAAAAAAAAAAAAATTTATTTGTCTTAAAATTGACAGAAACGCATAAAAAACAAAAATTCCAGTCCCACCCGCACCTCAAATTTTCAGGGTAAAAAATTTGTATTTTTTTTTGTCTTAAAATTGACATAAATGCATAAAAAACAAAAAAAATTTCAGGGGAAAAATTTTTTTTTTTTTTTTTTTTGTCTTAAAATTGACAGAAATGCATAAAAAACAAACAAAAAAAATTTCTGGATTTTGGTCCAAAATTTTCTAAGTCCCACCCGGAACCCAAATTTTCAGGGGAAAAAAAAAAAAAAATTTTGTCTTGAAATTGACAGAAATGCATAAAAAACAAAAAAAAATTTTTTCGGATTTTGGTCCAAAATTTTCCAAGTCCCACCCGGACCCCAAATTTTTGGTGTAAAAAAAAATGTTTTTTTTTTGTCTTAAAATTGACAAAAACGCATAAAAAACAAAAAAACAAAAAAATTATGGATTTTGGTCCAAAATTTTCTAAGTCCCACCAGGACCCCAAATATTCAGGGTAAAAAAATTTTTTTTTTTTTTTTGTCTTAAAACTCACCGAAATGCATAAAAAACAAAAACAAAAATTTCCGGATTTTGGTCCAAAATTTTCGAAGTCCCACCCGGACCCAAAATTTTCGTTGTAAAAAAAAATAATTTCTTTTTGTCTTAGAATTGACAGAAATGCATAAAAAACACAAAAAATTTTTTACAGATTTTGGTCCAAAATTTTCTAAGTCCCACCGGACCCCAAATTTTCAGGGTAAAAAAAAAAAAAATTTTTTTGTCTTAAAATTGACAGAAACGCATAAAAAACAAAAAAACAAAAATTCAAGATTTTGGTCCTAAATTTTCGTATATAAATCGTTTAAAAGTATACCTGCCATCAATTCAGTCAGTGGATCCACCTGTGTCTAGTTCAGTTAATGACACTTCATTCAACAGTGATACCAGTGTGCTAGTGACTGGTGTTGATGCAAGTGGTGGTAAACAAAGTGATAACGTTTCCGAATTTGAATTAACAGCTGCAGAAAAGAAAGATTTAATACAAGGGGATTGGCTAAACGACAATCACATCAATTTGGCATCATTCCTTATTAAAGAAAAATTTCCAACCGTTGGTGGCCTGAAAAACTGTTCAATTTTTTCCTCAGCTTCCTATGATATCCCGTGTACAGAGTTTGTTCAAATTATAAATTTTCTGATAACATAAACCTTTCACTGAAAGGCGTGCAATGTTATTATAATTTCTAAATAACAATGATGAGTGAATATGTTATGGGTGGGGGAAGATACACAGGCCTGTGCATCTTCCCCCCACCCCACCTTAGCCTGCCATAAAGTGCTCCCCATGATGTTCATTTTGTTAGACCTTGTTCAGATATTATGGACCTTTCCCTGAAAGGCATGGAATGTTATTATAATTTCAAAATAATAACAATGATAGGTGAATATGTGGGTGGGGGGGAAGATACACAGACCTGTGTATCTTCCCCCCCCCCCCCTCTCTTAGCCTTCCATAAAGTACTTCCCACGATGTTTATTTTGATAAACACTTTTCTGACAACATAAACATTTCACTGAAAGACGTGCAATGTTATTATAATTTCTAAATAACATTGATGAGTGAATATGTTGTGGGTGGGGGGAAGATACACAGGCCTGTGCATCTTCCCCCCCCCACCCCCCTTAGCCTTCCATAAAGTGCTCCCCATGATGTTCATTTTGTTAGACCTTGTTCAGATATTATGGACCTTTCCCTGAAAGGCATGGAATGTTATTATAATTTCAAAATAATAACAATGATAGGTGAATATGTGGGTGGGGGGGAAGATACACAGACCTGTGTATCTTCCCCACCCCCCTCCTTTAGCCTTCCATGAAGTGCTCCCCACGATGTTCATTTTGATAAACACTTTTCTGATAACATAAACCTTTCACTGAAAGGCGTGCAATGTTATTATAATTTCTAAATAACAATGATGAGTGAATATGTTGTGGGTGGGGGGAAGATACACAGGCCTGTGCATCTTCCCCCCCCCCCCCCCCCACCCCCCCTTAGCCTTCCATAAAGTGCTCCCCATGATGTTCATTTTGTTAGACCTTGTTCAGATATTATGGACCTTTCCCTGAAAGGCATGGAATGTTATTATAATTTCAAAATAATAACAATGATAGGTGAATATGTTTGTGGGGGGGAAGATACACAGACCTGTGTATCTTCCCCACCCCCCTCCTTTAGCCTTCCATGAAGTGCTCCCCACGATGTTCATTTTGATAAACACTTTTCTGATAACATAAACCTTTCACTGAAAGGCGTGCAATGTTATTATAATTTCTAAATAACAATGATGAGTGAATATGTTGTGGGTGGGGGGAAGATACACAGGCCTGTGCATCTTCCCCCCCACCCCCCTTAGCCTTCCATAAAGTGCTCCCCATGATGTTCATTTTGTTAGACCTTGTTCAGATATTATGGACCTTTCCCTGAAAGGCATGGAATGTTATTATAATTTCAAAATAATAACAATGATAGGTGAATATGTGGGTGGGGGGGAAGATACACAGACCTGTGTATCTTCCCCACCCCCCCTCCTTTAGCCTTCCATGAAGTGCTCCCCACGATGTTCATTTTGATAAACACTTTTCTGATAACATAAACCTTTCACTGAAAGGCGTGCAATGTTATTATAATTTCTAAATAACAAAAAAGATGAGGGAATATGTTATTATAATTTCAAAATAATAACATTGAGAGGTGAATATGTGGGTGGGTGGGGGAAGATACACAGACCTGTGCATCTTTCCCCCCCCCCCCACTCTTAGCCTTCCATAAAGGTCCTGATGATGTTCATTTTGTTAGATCTTGTTCTGATATTATAATTTCAGAATGTGTACATATTTTTTGCTTGTCAAAAAGCCAATAAAGATCTGAATTGAAAAATATTTTTTGTCTGAGTGAATTTTTTTCATGAAAAAACCTGTCAAACCTGGAATGTCAGAAAAAATAATAATATGGTACTCAAATCTAGGGATCCCCTCCACACCATGAATAGTCATGCCTGATGTTATCAATGTTAAAAAAAATATTGGGGGGGGGGGGGGGGGGGGGAGATACCCAGGGTGGGGGGGAAGATACACTAGTGTATCTTCCCCTGCGGGGGGGAAGATGCACTAGTGTATCTTCCCCCGGAGGGGAAGATACACAGGGGGGGAAGATACCGTGGGACACCGGACCCCAAATTTTCAGGGGAAAATTTTTTTTTTTTTTTTTTTTGTCTTAAAATTGACAAGAAATGCATAAAAAGTCCCGCCCGGACCCCAAATTTTCAGGGGAAAAATATTTTTTTTTTTTTTTTTGTCTTAAAATTGACAGAAATGCATAAAAAACAAACAAAAAAAATTTCCGGATTTTGGTCCAAAATTTTCTAAGTCCCACCCGGACCCAAAATTTTCAGGGGAAAAAATTTTTTTTTTTTTTTGTCTTAAAATTGACAGAAATGCATAAAAAACAAAAAAAAAAAATTTCTAAGTCCCACCCGGACCCCAAATTTTCAGGGTAAAAAAAAAATTTTTTTTTTTGTCTTAAAATTGACCAAAACGCAGAAAAAACAAAATAATTTTTTTTTCGCATTTTGCTCAAAAATTTTCGAAGTCCCACCCGCACCCCAAATTTTCAGGGGAAATTTTTGTTTTTTTTGTCTTAAAATTGACAGAAACGCATAAAAAACAAAAAAAAAAAATTCCCGATTCCAAAATTTTCGAAGTCCCACCCGTACCCCAAATTTTCAGGGTAAAAAAAAAAAAAAAATACGCAGAAAAAACAAAAAAAATTTTTTCGGATTTTGGTCCAAAATTTTCTAAGTCCCAGTAGTGAAAGGGTTCAACATGAAATAAAATCTTTGGAAAACACACTGAAGTCATGAGAGGGTTAAATTTAAAGATATTCATACAGGAATCAGACCATTTTTTCCCAATAAACCAGAGCACTGACAGGGTTTGATCATGGCATCAATAAAATCTTTGGAACCCACATTGCTGTCTTGAGAGGGTTAAATTAAAGACATGCATACAGGAATCAGATAAATGTTTCCAAGAAAACAGAAAAAATCATATATGTGCACAGCATTGAAAGGGTTCAACATGAAATAAAATCTTTGGAAAACACGCTGAAGTCATGAGAGGATTAAATTAAATTTATTCATACAGGAATCAGATAAATTTTTTTCCAAGGAACCAGAAAAAGTACATATGGGCACAGCATTGAAAGGGTTTGATCAAATTTTCTGTACAATTTCATTTTCTGATTATAATAACAGATTATAATGCATCTGACAGCAAATTGTTGTGACAAGAACATGAAATTCTGGATGATTTTTCTCCAGGATAAACTACTGCAAAAATGCTGACTCATCATTTGTTCAATACCCTCTTCCGGGCACCCTGACAGAACCGGTGAAATTTTTAACCAATCCCTTCTACTTACTGGTCCTAAGGATGCGTCATACCAAATAACAGTTCTCTGATCCTTGTGGTTTATATGTGGTTTTGAACTTGTTTGTTTTTAGACCCTGGGGTTGCCACATGACTATGAAAATTTGGTGGGGGGGGGGGGGGGGGGGGCATCAATCAATTACTTAGGACCCACTTCTACTAATTTGGTTGAAATTGGCCCACTGGTTCTTGAAACAGAAATTTGGGGCTGAGCCCAAAATGGATATCCCCCCACAGATAGCCCAAATATTGACCTATCAACTTCCCTTGAACAAACTTTAATCTTTTACACCAAAGGATGTTCCATACCAAATATCAATTCCCTCTTGTGGTTCATGAGAAGAAGATTTATAAAGGTTTTTAAGCTTTTGGGGCATAAAACAGAGCCCGAATATGGCAGCTGTTTCATTTGAACAAAACAGAAAAGGTATACTCCATAGAAGGGTATGTGCAATATATGTTTGAATTTGGCCTAGTGGTTGTGAAGAAGAAGTCTTTGCAATGTTAACGGACAACAGACTTCGGACAAAAGTGATGGCAATAGCTCCCACTGACTTGCAGTCAGGTAAGCTAACAAAGGGCAATAACTCCCATAATTTTCATTAGATATGGCTGGTCATGGAACTTGACATAGACATTATTGTTATAGAAACAAAAACCAAAAAGAATTGAAATCTGTTAACTATTGTTCAAGTTATGACATAAACAATGTACGGACAAAATGTTGATGGAAATACACAATTTCCAAGTCGAAAAGGCCCATAACTGTTGTAATGAAAGTGTCAATGGCACTGTAGCTTAACTTTCTGTGTGTTGAGTTTGATGAAAAGGACAAGAGGCCCCAGGGGGCCTGAGGGCGCTCACCTGACATGGCAGCCTAAATATCAACCCAGAGAATTGATTGCATCTGCTCCTCCTAAGAAAAGCTGAAACCAAATATCCAAATATTCTGACCAGTGGATCTAAAAAAAGATTTTTAAAGAATATTCCTCATATTGAACTAAGTCATAATTCGGGCTCCCACAGGGAGCCCATATATGAACCCAGGGACTTGGCTTTAGCAAACCTGAATCTCACATCCCTAAAGATTCTGCACACCAAATATCAAAACATTCCGACTGCTGGATCTGAAGAAGAAGATTTTTAAAGAAAATTCCTCATTTTGAACCAAGTTACAATTCGAGCTCCCACAATCAGCCCAAATATGGACCTAGGGACATGGCTTGAACAAACTTGAATCTTACCCCCCTAAGGATGCTGCATAAAAAATATCAAAAGCATTCATCTGCTGGATCTGAAGATTTTTAAACAAAATTCCTCATTTTGAACTAAGTTGTCATTCAGGCTCCCATAGTGAGCCCAAATATGAACCAAGGGACTTGGCTTGAACAAACTTGAATCTCAGCCCCCTAAGGTTGCTCCATGCCAAATATCAAAACATTCCAACTGCTGAATCTGAAGAAGATTTTTAAAGAAAAATTCCTCATATTGACTAAGTTATAATTTGGGCTCCAAGAGGGAGCCCAACTATGGACCCATGGACTTGGCTTTAACACACTTGAATCCCCCCCTCCCCCCCCCCCCCCCCCCCCCCCAAGGATGCTACTCACCACATATCAAACCATTCCGACTGCTGGATCTGAAGAAGAAGATTTTTTAAGAAAATTCCTCATTTCGAACAAAGTTACAATTCAAGCTCCCACAGTGAGCCCAAATATGGACCTAGGGACATGGCTTGAACAAACTTGAATCTCACCCCCCTAAGGATGCTGCATACCAAATATCAAAACATTCTGACTGCTGGATCTAAAGAAGATTTTTAAAGAAAGTTCCTCATTTTGAACTAAGTTATAATTTAGGCTCCCACAGTGAGCCCAAATATGAACCCAGGGACTTGGCTTGAACAAAATTGAATCTCACCCCCCTAAGCATGGTGCATACCCAATATCACAAGATTCTGCCTGCTGGGTCTTCAGAAGAAGATTTTTAAAGAATTTGCCTGAAATGCACTAAGTTCGAATTTGGGCTTCTATAGTGAGCCCGAATATGAATCCAGGTGGCCGATTTGAACAAACTTGAATCAGATCCACCCCACAATGTTGCATACCAAATATCAAAAGATTCTGCCTGCAGGAGCTGGAGAAGAAGATTTTCAAAGAAATTTGCCTGAAATGCAGTAAGTTCAATTGGGGGCTCATATACTGAGCCCAAATATAAACCCAGGGGGGCCGATTTGAACAAACTTGAATCAGATCCACCCCAAAATGTTGCATACCAAATATCAAAAGATACTGCTTGCTGGATCTGGAGAAGAAGATTTTTTAAGAAATTTGCCTGAAATGCACTAAGTTCGAAATTGGGCTCCTGTACTGAGCCCAAATATGAACCCTGGGGGCCGATTTGAACAAACTTGAATCAGATCCACCCTACAATGTTGCATACCAAATATCAAAAGATTCTGCCTTCTGGATCTGGAGAAGAAGATTTTTTAATGTTTTTCCCATTGCCTACAGCGTTAAAAAGTGCTGACTCAGTACTTTTTCAAAGTCCCGAAACTATACCCTATGATAAAACCGATGGCAATTTTTTTTACCAATTCTTTCTGTTGGTCCTAAGAAAGCTTCACACCAAATAAAAATTCTCGGTGCCGTGCAGTTTTGGAGATATGGGCGTTTTAATTTTTTTCTATTTTTAGCTCCTGCGGTTCCCATGGGGCTACGGGAAAAAAAAAATCAGCATAAATTAGGTACTTATGACCCAATAAGCCCTCACATAAAATTTGGTTCAAATCAGCCTCTCGGTTTGGAAAATAGAAATTTTGGGCGGGGCCAAAAATTTTGCCCCTCCCATAACGACGCCAAGTATAGCCCCACAAACTTCTCTTGAACAAATGTGAGTCTACACCTCAAAAGGAAGCTGCACACCAAATACCAAGTCTCTGCTACTGCTGGTTCATGAGAAGAAGATTTTTTAAGATTTCAGCACACTTTTTGGGTGTGGCCCTACCCACGGGCAAGGCAACTTGATTTGAACAAAATCAAATTGCGATGTCATAACAAACTATTATCTCAAATATCAATTAAATTGGTTCAGTGGTTTAGGAGGAGAAGACGCAAACACCATGTTCACGGACGACGACGGAGGGTGAGTGATCACAATAGCTCTCCTGACTGAAAGTCAGGTGAGCTAATAATGTTCAATGTTTATGAAAGGATTATGAAATAAGACAAGAATTGTGGTAATTGGGAATATGTTAATTTCTGTTCCCTGTGTGCTGTGTTTTCAATAAAAATAATATGAAGTGTAGACTGTACTACAGAACTGAAGGGTGGGTTAATATGGCCCTCACAGTTAATTTATTCCAAAACGAGTTATCCTATCAAGTTACAAAGAAATCCCTCCATAAATACAGCCTGTAGACTGTGCTAAAGGTTTTCGGTCTTCGGGCCTGTGTAGCCATCAGGGTTGACTGATCGTAACCAAAAGGGGACGTCCTCATCTAGACATTATACTGAGTCAGCCTACTAAGTTACAATGAAATCCCTTCATAAATATGACCTGTAGTCTGTGCTGAAGTTTTTCAGGTTTTGGGCTCGGGTAGCCGTCATGGTTGAATGATCGCGACCAAAAGGGTTCTTATCTGGGCATTATCTGGAGTCATCCTACCAAGTTACAATGAAATCCCTTCATAAATACAACCTGTAGACTGTGGTAAAGGTTTTTGGGCTTTGGGAAATCCCTTCATAAATACGACCTGTAGACTGTGCTAAAGGTTTTTGGGTTTTGGGCTCGGGCAGCCATCATGGTTGACCAATCGCAACCAAAAGCGGATGTTCTCATCTAGACATTATACGAAGTCATCCTACCAAGGTACAATGAAATCCCTTCATAAATATGACATGTAGACTGTGCTAAAGGTTTTTGAGTTTTGGGATTGGGCAGCCATCATGGTTGGCCAATCGCAACCAAAAGCGGATGTTCTCATCTAGACATTATACGAAGTCATCCTACCAAGGTACAATGAAATCCCTTCATAAATATGACATGTAGACTGTGCTAAAGGTTTTTGGGTTTTGGGCTCGGGCAGCCATCATGGTTGGCCAATCGTGACAAAAAGAGTTCTCATCTAGACATTCTACCGAGTCATCCTAACAAGGTACAATGAAATCCCTTCATAAATATGACCTGTAGTCTGTGCTAAAGGTTTTGGGGTTTTAGGCTCGGGCAGCCATCACGGTTGAATGATCACAACCAAAAGGTGACATTCTCATCTAGACATTATCTGGAGTCATCCTGCCAAGTTACAATGAAATCCCTTCATAATATGACCTGTAGTCTGCTTTAAAGTTTTTGGGCTTTGGGCCCCTGTAGATCAATTGATCAATCGCAACGAAAAGGGGACGTTCTCATCAGGACATTATATGGAGTCATCCTACCAAGTTACAATGAAATCCCTCCATAAATGCGAACTGTAGACTAAGCTAAAGGTTTTCAGGTTTTGGGCTCGGGCAGCCATCACAGTTGACAGATCGCGATCAAATGGGGAAGTTTTCATCTAAACATCATATGGAGTCATCCTACCAAGTCACAATGAAATCCCTCCATATTAAATATGACCTGTAGATTGTGCTAAAAGTTTTTTGGTTTCGGGCTTGGACAGCCGTAAATGTTGACAGATCATGACCAAAGGGGGACGTTCTCATACAGACATTATACAGAGTCATCCTACCAAGTTACAATGATATCCCTTCATAAATATGACCTGCAGACTGTGCTAAGGGTTTTGGGGTTTTGGGCTCGGGCAGCCATACCGGTTGACAGATCATGACCAAAAGGGGACGTTCCCATCTACAAATGACCTCAAACCTGCATATGAAATTTCATGACGATCGGACAAGAACTACTTGGTGTAGCCTGTGCTAAAGAAAAATGTGAACAGACTCACAGACTTACGCATGCATGATGGCAATAGCTTATCTTGACTTTGTCAAGTTAAGCTAAAAATAATGGGATGGAACCCATATTCGAACTTGGCCTGTATTACTAGCTGGGGAATACATGTACCAACTTTGGGTGAGATCAAATAATCCAAACTGGAGTTGTCGGTCAGAAACCAAAATGTGAACAGAAGGTCAATTTCCAAGTCAAAAAGGGCCATGGCTCATGTAAAAATAATTGGACGGAACCCATATTCGAACTTGGCCTGTATTACTAGCTGGGAAATACACAGACCAACATTGGTTGAAATCAAATAATCCAAACTTGAGTTACCGGTTCGAAACCAATTGTTTACGGATGGATGGGCAGATGGAAGAGTTCTAACAAATGACTACTTATGTGGCTATTTTATGGACATATTAGGTGGCTAACCTAAAACACCTATCCAACATAATAAAACAAGTTTTGGGGGGGAAAAGTTTGGGGGGTGGGGGGTCAGCTAACCCTAACCCTACCCTAACCTGACCCTAACCCTACCCACCCCTAACCCTAACCATAACCCTAGCCACATAACTCTAACACCCCTTCACTGACCCCCACCCCACCCACACCTAAACCCCACCCTGGAATGCCCTAACCCTACTCTACATTTATCCAACCCCCCATCCACCTCCACCCCCTCCCACAATAAGAGATTCTGTTATGTGGCTATCCACATAACAGACTTTAACGACATAAGTAACCTGTTTTACTTACTCGTAGCCACATAAGTAGTCATTTGTGTGTGCGGATGGACTGACGGACGGATAGACGGATGGACGGATGGATGGACGGACGGACAGACAGACCATTTACATAATAAAACCGTTTTTACAAACAGGTGTATACAAAGGAGATGGACTTCATTAACCTTTTACCTAACAAATCAGCTGTATCTGCCCGCATAATTTATAAAGTGAGCAGGTGGAAAAAAAAAAAATTTCAACAAAACAACATGATGTCACATATGGTTTTGTTGAAATTGTTTAAAAAATTTGAAGAAAAAACTAATTAAAATAATGAATTTTGATATCGTGTCCATTGGTAAAGGATTAATGGGGTGTGATATTCTGGTCCAAAAAGATCAGCATTGCACTAACAGCTGACATATCTGAAGTGACTGGACTTCACAGATCAGAAACTGGCTTGCAGAAATAATAATGAAAAAAAATCCACAAAACAACTCACATATCTTCCTGAAGAAAATCATATGCTTTTGCTTTATTCCCCATATTATACTTGTTCCGTTCCTTTTTATTTGGATCACCTACAGGCTGTACCTGAGTTGTTGGAGCACTGTACTTGATTGTGGCTGCTGGAGATGGCTTCTTTTTTCCTGGTTTTTCAGAAGATGAACTGCTGAACAGATTGCTGAAACTATAAAAAGGTACACCCTGCAAATCACAAAATACTACATTATTGTGTTAAATGAACTATTGTAAACTTTCAAAAAAAAATCCAATGAGAGAATAGCATATCCACAAGTCAAGTTGTGATACTGTCTGGAAACCACTTTTAATGAAAGTGTCAATCACACTGTAGCTTAACTTGTCTGTGTGTTATGTTTGATGAAAAGGATAATGTTCAATGTTTATGAAAGGATTATGAAATGAGACAAGAATTGTGGGAATATGTTAATTTCTGTTCCCTGTATGCTATGTTTTCAGTAACAAGAGGCACCACAGGGCCTGATGCGCTCACCTTGAACTGAACATAATATAAATGAGTCCAAGAATGATTCCACATTAAGCATTCCATCTTCATATCATACATTGTCAATCCTTAAGCCCTTCAGGAGTGACAAAAATAGTCCGAGCATCATGCTGTTTCTTCAGTTGATCATAATGTAAAATGTGGAGCTCCCCTATGAAGCCCTTTGATACAACATATGTGGATTAATCTTAGTTACACACCTCTAGAGGGTACTGAATACAAAATTTCTAATTCTTCAGCCACATGGCCTATTCTGGCTGCCATAGGGAGCCCAAATATTAACCCAGGCTCTCGATTTGAAAAAAAGTTGAATCTGACCTCCCTAGAGATGTCGTATACCAAATATGAAAGCATTCTCACTGTTGGATCAGAAGAAGAAAATTTTTAAAGAAATTTCTTCATATTCCATTAAGTTAAAATTTGGGCTACCATAGCGAGCTCAAATATTAACCTATGGACCCGATTTCAACAAACATGAATCTGACTCCCCTAGAGATGTTGTATACCAAATATGAAAGCATTCTGACTAGAAGATCTGAAGAAGAAGATTTTTAAAGAAATTTCCTCATATTGCACTGAGTTGATATTTGGGCTCCCATAGGGAGCCCAAATATTCACCCAGGTAACCGATTTGAACAAACTGAAACTGACCCACCTTGAGATGTTGTATACCAAATATGAAAGGATTCTGACTGGTGAATCTGAAGAAGATTTTTAAAGAAATTCCCTCATATTGCACTAAGTTAAAATATTCAGGCTCCCATAGGGAGCTCAAATATAAACCCAGGGACTCGATTTGAACAGACTTGAATCTGACCCCCCTATGGATGTTGTATACCAATCATTAAAGGATTCTGACTGGTGGATCTGAAGAAGATTTTTAAAGAAATTTCCACACATTGCACTAAGTTAAAATTTGGGCTCCAATAGAGAGCCCAAATACTAACTCAGGGACCCGATTTGAACAAACTTGAATCTGCCCCCCTAGAGATGTTGTAACCAAATATCAAAAGATTTCAGATTTCAACTGGTGGATCTGAAGAAGAAGATTTTTAAAGAATATTCCACACATTGCACCAAGTTAAAATTCGGGCTCCAATAGAGAGCCCAAATCTTTACCCAGGAACTCTATTAGAACAAACTTGAATCTGATCCCCTAGAGAAGTTGTATACCAAATATGAAATGATTCTGACTGGTGGTTCTGAAGAAGATTTTTAAAGAAATTTCCTCATATTTCACTAAGTTAAGATTCAGGCTCCTACAGGGAGCCCAATTATTAACCCAGGGACTTTTAACAAACTTGAATCTGACCAGCCTAGAGATGTTATATACCAAATGTCCATAGATTCTAACTCATGGTTCTGGAGAAGAAAATTTTTGAATTTTGGAAACAAATTTATGGGTGCTATCAGAGTTATGCCCCTTGTGGTGTCCCCCGTGGGCGTGACAACTTTATTTGAACAAACTTGAATTGACAAATGATGAGGAATATGCAAATTTGGTTCAATTGGGTCCAGGAGTTTGTGAGGAGAAGTCGATAATGTACAGTTTACGCCGGACGGATGGAAAGTGATTAGTAAAGCTCCCCTTGAGCTTCGCTCAGGTAAGCTAAAAGTAAAATCTGTGAAAACGTTTCTTTGTTTGAAGTTCCATACAGATAAAACATTGTTAAGAATAAAAATAACAAAATCCGAGCTCAATGGTTCTCCCATCATCCCATTACATGTGTCCAAAACAAACTGGTAACACATGCTGTTGATGCCATTGCAGAAGTATTTCGAGATACTTGCTGAACAAATTACTGGTCAATTTTATTTATTCTGAATGTTTATCCATATTCATAGCCCAATCATAGAGTTTAACATGAATAATCCAAGCAACATAAATTCGTGTTAGAGCTATCGTGGTTAGGGAATTTCTGTCAGAATCCAATTTTGCAAGTAAGATAAAAGCCTAGTTTGGAGAAGCACCTATCATTACCAAAAAAGCATCCCATCACAAGAAAGATTTCACATTATATAATGAATATCCAAGGAAAGGCCAGAAATGATCACTCACAAGCTCAACAGGAGAGGGTGAAAACTCAGTGTTACAGTGGGGACGGGTCGCTAACAGGAGACACTATTTAATTACAGTATGGAAAAATCTTCAGAAAAGAAGAGCCATATCTGATTTAATATTACATATTACAATTCATCTTTTCGCATATGATATGTCAGCATAGCATGAACTGCAAAATTAAAATCAATATAAAAACTCAGTACTTGTAAAATGGTCACCTTATCATACCTTCTTTGTAACAGTAAAGACTCAACCTGTTACCTGATGAACACTCATTTTTCAGGGTGTAAACAAGAGGAAAATGGCAATAAAAGTGTGAACATTGTATTTATGTGTGAAGGCAGTCCGTTGCGGACAGAAGTTTGCATTATTTGCATTTATGACGACCTGTAAACACTGTACATGCATAAATACATCTTATCTGTTACAGGATGGACTATGTTAGTCTACTTAAGACAGGTTTGAAGAAAAGTCAAACGTCAACTTATCAATTTCAACAACATTGAACTATCTTATAAGCAACAAAAAGTGACTTGCTTTGTAAAGTTAAGGAGAATTTGGGATACGAAAACTTCCCATTTGATTAAGGCAGGTGGTTGCAACAGGTAAAAGGAGAAGGAAGTTTATTGGAATCGTGAAAGCACTGTACAAAGATGTGCAGAGTGTACTTAAACTGGAAAACATCAAAACGAAGAGGGGTGCATCCTTTCACCGATTCTGATTGCATTGTACATAAAAAAAATTAGGAGGGTAGTTGCAAGCGCAGAGGGGATAATAGTCAGAGAGACAAAAATTTCAGGAATTTTCTTTGCCGATGACATGGTTTTATTAACCAAGAAAGAAGAGGGACTACAAAAACTGTTAACCATAGTAGGAAAGTACAGGGATGAATGACATCTTGAACTTAACACAAGAGGCCCCAGGGGGCCTGAGGGCGATCACCTGACATGGAATCCTAAATATCAACCCAGGGAATTGATTTGAAGAAGTTGCATCTACCCCTCCTAAGAAAAGCTTATACCAAATATCCAAAGATTCTGACCAGTGGATCAAAAAAAAATGATTTTTAAAGAATATTCCTCATATTGAAGTAAGTAATAATTCGGGAGCCCAAATATGAACCCAGAGACTTGGCTTGAACAAACTTGAATCTCACCTCCCTAAGGATGCTGTATACCAACTATCAAAAGATTCTGACTACTGGATCTGAAGAAAAATATTTTTAAAGATTATTCCTCATATTGAACTAACTTATATTTTCAGCCCCCACAGGGAGCCCATATATGAACCCAGGGACTTGGCTTGAACAAACTTGAATCTCACCCCCCTAAGGATGCAGCATACCAAATATCAAAACATTCCGATAGCTGGATCTGAAGAAGATTTTTTAAAAAAATTCCTCATATTGAACTAAGTTATAATTTCAGCCCCCACAGGGAGCCCAAATATGAACCCAGGGACTTGGCTTGAACAAACTTGAATCTGCCCATCTAAGGATGCTGCATACCAAATATCAAAACATTCCGACTGCTGGATCTGAAGAAGAAGATTTTCAAAGAAAATTCCTCATTTTGAACTAAGTTATAATTTGGGCTCCCACAGTGAGCCCAAATATGAACCCAGGGTCTTGACCTGGGCAAACTTGAATCTCACCCCCCTAAGGATGCTGCATACCAAATATCAAAACATTCCGACTACTGGGTCTGAAAGCACAGATAAACATAAGATATAGAAAAAAAAAAATTCAATCAGTTAAAATTTCTGGGAAGAAATAGCTTTAACAAGGTGTTCATTGGAAAAATATTTGGGACAGGGAGGGATTACCAAGTATAACATAATATGATCCCTCAAAACCAAATGGTAGCGAGGAACTTGGAGATTCTACAAAATGATATAAGCTGGTGGGTAATCGGATCAAGTAACACAGCCGCACTGGAAGTGATCAGAGGGGAGCTCTGGTGGGTGTTGGTTAAAGATAGAACAGGTTGGATGAAATAGGCGAGGGGGCTAATGCAGAACTACTCTATAGAGACTGAAGATCTAGAAGGGGGACTGCAGCCGGGAAGGAGCTTTATAAGGGAAAGAGTGCTTGAAGATTGTAACAGAAACTGGCGAGCTGGAATTAGGACCAAGAGTTCTTTAGACGGGTTATATGAAAAGGATGTGCCAGCTGAATGCTGGGAGATTTACGAGGGAGAGTGGGGGAGAAATACCCGGCAGGCCACTTGGTTAATGTAGGCCTCCTTGTCAGAGGGTAGCAGCAAATCAGCAGAAGACCGAAGATTTATTTATTTATTTATTTATTTATTTATTTATTTATTTATTTATTTACTTATTTTTATTTATTTATTTATTTATTTATTTATTTATTTATTATTCATTCATTCATTCATTCATTCATTCATTAAAAAAACCCAAATGATCCTATCTGAAGAAATCTGCTTCAATCAGTGAATTCATACTTACTCAACATGTAATATTTTTCCAGGAATAGAAAATAAAACAAGATTAAATACGGCAGCTGGAAAAATGTTTTAGAAAATAACAAGGGGGAATACCTTCAAAAAGAATAATCTGAGGTGTAGAATGTACTTAAGAAGAAATGAGGCCTGGGTTACAGTTAATTATGTCAACCAAAGTTACCAAATTATAGTAAAATCATTCCAAAACGAGACATCCTATAGGTTACAATGAAATCTCTTCATAAATATAACTCGTAGACTTTGCTAAAGGAATCTTGGTCACGTGACAGTCAGGCTCTCACGGTTGACCGATCATGACCAAAATAGGATAGTCCCATCCAGATATCATATCAAGTTATCGTACCAAGTTACAATGAAATTCTATCATAAAAACAACCTGTAGACAGTGCTGAAGGAATCTAGGTCATGTGACCAGGCAGCGGTAATGGCTGACCGATCGTGACCAAAAAACGATAGTCTCATCTAGACATCATACAGAGTTATCCTGCAAAGTTACAATGAGATCACTTCAGAAATATGAACTGTAGACTGTGCTAAACAAATCTAGGTCACATGCCTGTATGGCCATCACGGTTGACTGATTATGGCCAAAATACAACGTTCTCATCTAGACATTATACAGAGTCATCCTACCAAGTTACAATGAAATCCCTTCATAAATATGACCTGTGGACTGTTCTAAAGTTTTCAGGGTATGGGCCCGAGCAGCCGTCATGGTTGACCAATCACGACCAAAAGTTCTCATCTAGACATTATACGGAGTCATCCTACCAAGTTACAATGATATCCCTTCATAAATACGACCTGTAGACTGTGTAGACTGTGCTAAGGGTTTTCAGGTTTTGGGCCTGTGTAGCCATCACGGTTTACCGATCATGACCAAATGGATCTAGACATGACCTCGAACCTGCATATGAAATTCTGTGATGATCGGACAAGAACTATGAGGTATAGCCTGTGCTAAAGAAAATGTGACAGGGACTCACAGACTTACAGACTCACAGACTTCCGCACATGTGATGGCAATAGCTTATCTTGACTTTGTCAAGTTAAGCTAAAAATGCATCAAGCTTCAAACAAGCTTCCTGGACCTGTGATGGGGCACGGTGGCATTGCAGTAACCGGTTCTCATCAGATCACAGGAGTTAAGCAACGTCAAGCCCAGTTAGTCCTTGGATGGGTGACCGTCTGAACGATCGATTCGGACTCCCGCGTTGTATCCTTGAGCAAGGCTCATAACCCTGATTGTCCCCATGGCGGCATGATGACGCTGTGTACTAAGGCGTACTGCACGTCAATGGTGCACATGTCTTCAACCAATCTAACCCTGCCTGTGCTGCTGTGTGGAGTTATGATGTTGGGGAGCTGGCAGCTGCTCGTCGTTGCTCAGTGGTTCTCTCCAGATACTCCGGCTTCCTCCATCCGTAAAACTGTCACCGACACAATATGACCTTGTCATTAAACCTTAATAAATAAATAAATAAATAAATAAATAAATAAATAAATAAATAAATAAATAAATGGACCTGTGATGAGAGGCCACCTGTTTTGAGAGACCACTGGCAAAAAGGCTGGTCTATCAAGACACGTTCTTCAGTAGTTGACTATGCATGTTCAATGTCTAGGTCATAACTGATTGCCACAGACTGAAGGTAACAAATTATGTCTCATCTCTCAATCAGAAGCTATTGGAGCAACAATCATCAAACATCACAGAATTATAAAGGACAAAAGAAAGATGTGTCTCCCACCATTTACGGGGCTGTAACTTTAAGCTGGACCTGTCAGTTCAAGATCAAGCTTACAATCCATTGATATTTGTGTATCAGCCATAACTCAATGAAAGTGTCAATGACACTGTAGCTTAACTTGAATGTGTGTTGTGTTTGATGAAAAGGATAATGTTCAATGTTTATAAAAGGATTATGAAATAAGACAAGAATTGTGATAATTGAGAATATGTTAATTTCTGTTCCCTGTATGCAATGTTTTCAATAAAAATAATTTGAGGTGTAGACTGTACTAAAGAATTGAGGGGTGGGTTAATGTGGACCTCACAGTTAATGTATGTGGCCCTCACAGTTAATGCTACAAAGTTACAGTGAAATTATTAAAAAAAGATTCATCCTATCAAGTTACAATGAAATCCCTTCATATTTATTTATTTATTGGTGTTTAAAGTTACATACTTATGCATGATGGCTAATTGCGAGCGTGACAGTTTTACAGGTGGAGGAAGCCAGAGTACCCAGAGAGAACCACCGAGCATTGACGAGCAACTGTCAGCTCAACATTCTAACTCTGTTCAAGCTCCGCTCAAGCAGGATTACAGCAGTTGAAAACATGTGCACCATCAGCGTCCAGTATGTCTTAGTACATGGCATCATCGTGCCCACATGCCGGCAACCGGGATAAAGTGCATTGCCCAAGGACACAACGTGGGTCGTCCCGGACAGGGATCGAACTTGGGACCTCTAGCATAGAGGTCGAACAGTCTTCCAGTGAGCCACCGCACTCCAAATCCCTTCAGAGATACGGCCTGTAGACTGTGCTAAAGGTTTCGAGCTTGGGGCCTGTGTAGCCACCACAGTTGACCGATCGCAACCAAAAGGGAACATCCTCATCTAGACATTATACTGAGTCATCCTACGAAGTTACAATGAAATCCCTTAATAAATACGACCTGCAGTCTGTGCTAAAGGTTTTTGGATTTTGGGCTTGGGCAGCTCTCACTGTTGAATGGTCACAATCAAAAGGGGACATTCTCATCTAGACATTATCTGGAGTCATCCTATAAAGTTGCAATGAAATCACTCCATAAATACGACCTGTAGACTGAGCTAAACGTATTCAGGTTTCTGGGCTCAGGCAGCCATCACGGGTGACAGATCATGACCAAAAGGAGACATTCTCATTTAGATATCATACAGAGTCATCCTACCAAGTTACCATGAAATCCCTTCAGAAATACAACATGTAGACTGTGCTAAAGGTTTTCTGGTCTGTGCTCGGGCAGCCATCATGGTTGACTGATCGCGACCAAATGGGGAAGTTCTCATAAAGACATCATACAGAGTCATCCTACCAAGTTACAATGAAATCCATCCATATTAAATATGACCTGTAGACTATGCTAGACAGCCATCATGGTTGACAGATCATGACCAAAATGGGACGTTCTCATCTAGATATTATACAGAGTTATCCTACCAAGTTACCATGAAAACCCTTCATAAATACAATCTGTAGACTGTGCTAAAGGTTTTGGGGTTTTGGGCTCGGGCAGCCATCACAGTTGACCGATCACAACCAAAAGGGGACATCCTCATCAACTGAGTCATCCAACCAAGATACAATGAAATCCCTTCATAAATACAACCTGTAGTCTGTGCTAAAGGTTTTCGAGTTTTGGGGAGCCATCAAGGCTGAATGATCGCGACCAAAAGGGGCGTTCCCATCTTGACATTATCTGGAGTCATCCTACCATGTTACAATGAAATCCCTTCATAAATATGACCTGTAGACTGTGCTAAAGGTTTTCGGGCTTCAAGCCCCTGTAGCCATTGGTGACCAAAAGGGGCATTCTCATCTAGACACTATGTGGAGTCATCCTACAAAGTTACAATGAAATCCCTCCATAAATATGACCTGTAGACTGTGCTAAAGGTTTTTGGGTTTTGGGCTCGGGCAGTCATCACAGTTGACAGATCACGACCAAATGGGGAAGTTCTCATCTAAACATCATACAGAGTCATCCTACCAAGTTACAATGAAATCCCTCCACATTAAATATGACCTGTAGACTGTGCTAAACGTTTTGGGGTTTCGGGCTTGGGCAGCCGTCACAGTTGACAGATCATGACCAAAAGGGGACGTTCTCATCTAGATATTATACATCCTACCAAGTTACCATGAAATCCCATCATAAATACGACCTGTAGACTGTGCTAAAGGTTTTCGGGTTTTGGGCTCGGTCAGCCATCGCGGTTGACCAATCACAACAAAAAGGGGATGTTCTCATCTAGACATGACATCAAACCGGCATATGAAATTTCGGGACAATCGGACAAGAACTATGGGGTGTAGCTTGTGCTAAAGGAAAATGTGAACAGACTCACAGACTAACAGACTCCGCATGCGTGACGGCAATAGCTTATCTTGACTTTGTCAAGTTAAGCTAAAAATGAATCAAACTACAAATATCAAACTTCACACAACTATCAAAGACTCTTTGAGGTGAAGGACATAACTGAGTGCAATATGTTGAAGGACACAAGTCAGTTCTCTCTTTTTCCCCAAAAATCTTGGGGCTACAATCATCACACTGCACACAATTATAAAGGACAATGGGAGAATATATCACTCATCATACATGGGTCCACAAGGTCAAGGTCACACTTAAAATCTGTCAATATTCATCTCAACCATAACTCTGAATCGAATCAAACTTCTGACAAATGTTTAAGACAGTCAGAAGGTGTGTCATGAATAACTGTTGCTCGTGCTTCTTATGGTAATGGTCATCCTTGAGTGTCATATGTTGAAGGTCACAAAATAAGAAAACATCACACAGTTATAAAGGACAATGAGAGGATGAGTGACACACCACAGCTGGGTATGTAACTTCAAGGTCAAAGTCACATTTCAAGGTCACACTTAAAATCTGTCAATATCATGCTTCACGTGTGTCTATTCATATCTCAGGCATAACCCAGAAATCAATCAAACTACAATTATCAAACTTCATACACATGCTAGGGATAATCAAAAGGTGTGTGAAGTGCATGTGTTACACTGGTGATATTTCTTGTTTAAAATGCTTTCTCCATTACCCATAGTGTTACAAACAAGAAGGACGCCAATGCCCTATAGCTCACCAACATTCCTCTTTGATAGCAACTTTGGCAAACACAATAACTGTATCAAACAGGCTCATAACATGCGACAAAGCTTACCTAAACACAACCTCTTAAAAGTAAAGCACAGAAACTGACATAAACACTAAATTAAACATGAAATTCTGAGCTGAACAGAAAACTAAACGCAAATAAAAATGTCAAGAAAAATGTTTAAAGTGCAGGGTATAAGGGGTTAATCATGGAACAATGATATTGAGGAACATGTATGATGAATATAAGTGTCATGGGAAGAGAAGGAGCACAGCAGCTGACCTAAACACTAAGTTAAACATGAAATTCCGAGCTAAACAGAAAACCAAACGTAACTAAAAATGTCAAGAAAAAAGTATTAAAATGCAGGGTATGGGGGTTTAATCATGGAACAATGATACTGAGGAACATGTGTGATGAATATAAGTGCCATGGGAAGAGAAGGAGCACAGCAGCTGACCTAAACACTAAGTTAAACATGAAATTCCGAGCTAAACAGAAAACTAAATGCAACTAAAAATGTCAAGAAAAATGTCTAAAATGTAGGGTATGAGGGGTTAAATCATGGTAAAATGATAATAATCATCATATAGCAGCATTATAAAAGCCATGATATGGAAATAGGGCGAATAAGTGACCTAAACAGAAGCTTTAACATTATTGGACACGAACACTGACCGATCGAGCCATGCCATAAGCTCACACAACTAAAGTTGGTGAGCTAAAAACTGAAGGTGTGTGAAGGGCATGTGTAACACTAGTGATATTTCTTGTTTAAAATGCTTTCTCCATTACCCATAGTGTTACAGAAAACTTAGGGCCCCATAACAGCCCTAAATATGACAGCATGGGTTTGATTCGAATAAACCTGAGACTAATTCATACAAATATGCTATATGTCAAATATTAAAAGCCGGTGCAGAAATGGTTTGGGAGAGGAAATTTTTTCAAATGTTTTTACCAACTCTCCCCCACCCCCTCCCCTTCAACAGTGTTTTGACTTGAACAAACCTGTGAATCATCCCAAGAAATATGCAATTTTTAGCTTTTTCTCTCTGCTGACCTGGGCTCCTATGATTATTCCAATTTTAGATTTTTTGGTATACCTGAGGTATACTGAAAGGCACAAACTAATGCAACTGGCCAGTTCCTAGCTCCACAGAGCTATGTGGAAGGAGATGTTTGTGGTAATACTGTAAAAACCTCACTTCTACACAAGGGCACAGGAAATATCCCTTGTTCTAAATACGGTAAAGGAGTAGGAAATAATCTGGCTCTTTGCCAGAAGTGTGGGTATTCCAAAGTGATCACAAAATGAAAGAGTCAATGACACTGTAGCTCAACTTGTTAAGACATGTACATGTATAGTATGTGACACAGCAATGACATACATCTAGGTAATGACCTGATAACAAAGGTACATATAAAGTATTGTAATGGTCTGTACATAAATACTGACCGTAACCTGTAACAAATGTTTAGGTAAAGTATTGTAAAGGTGGGCGACAGTCAGATGCTAAACTAGAAAAGAAATCTTTGAGTCCCAGAGTGGGTATGACTGAATCCCAAAATATTTGTTCTCATAGCACTATGTGAAGTGTCACTGTGACCTTGACCTTTAACCTAGTGATTCCAAAATAAATAGGGCTCTTTCTTGCACCAATGCCAACCTACCTATGAAGTTTCATGAACGTGGGTGGAACCATTGTCAAATTATCATTTGGAAACCAATTGTTTATGATTTATTATGTTCAAGGTCAATGTGACATTGACCTTTGACCTAGCGAGTCCAAAATAAATAGGGGTCTTCCACTCACCTAGGCCAACCTACCTATGAAGTTTCATGAATGTGAGTCAAACCATTATGAAGTTATCATCCAGAAACCAATTGTTTACAATTTACTATGTTGAAGGTCACTGTGACCTTGACCTTTCACATAGCAAGTCCAAAATAAATAGAGTTCTTCCTTTCACCAATGCCAACCTATCTATGAAGTTTCATGAACGTGGGTCAAACACTTATAAAGTTATCATCTGGAAACCAATTGTTTACACCCGTCGATTCAGCAAACTGTAAGTCGAGTTTGACTTCGTCACAACTCGACTAAAAAACACAAAAGCTGAAATTGCCATAATGCCTCCATGTGCTTTCTGCATACATGTTCCATTCATTTTTTTTTATCAGAGTGCAATTGCCTCAAGCGTATTTTTAGTCATGTAAAGTATCCTAGTTTGGGATTCAAGGGATTAGCTTCGTGTTTGTTTCAGGCATGTATAATTTTTGCTGAATTTAGGAATGGAGATTGTACACAAATACAATGAGTTTGGGCACCTGGAGTTTGGGCTCCCAAACCGATATACCGGTACCAAAAACGTCCTGGATATGGCCCTGGATGTGGACTACAAAAATGCCCACTTTGTCACCGCTGAGATATACTTTGCCAGGCATACTGTCAGCCTGTACTACAAAATATCCTCTGAAGAGATCCAGACCCATCAAACCAAGCACCAATGAGAGTAGGTAATCTGAATTGCGTTGCCCATAGAGAAGAAGAGCACTTTGATGGTACTCTCAGGGTCTAACCCAGACCACGCATCAGAAAATACAAGAGTGGGAAGAGAGGGTTCTTATAATTGTTACCATAGTTGATGACCAAGCCGACCTTGAGAAGATCCATCTGAAAGACATCATTGGCATGGATATCTTTAACTCTGGCCGGGAGGTTTAGAACTGACTGTCCATAACAGCCATACCAGACAGATACATATTTATGGGACGTCATTCGCAAAGCCACCAAAAAAAATAAACCAATCGCAGCTGGCTCTTGGGTTGAGAAAATCATAGGCATTTGATCAGTTCATGCTCCAAGATGGCTGGAATTACAGAACACAAGTAAAGCATGATGCTTTAATCGAAGTCTGAGCTCATATAGGAGATGAAGTAGTCTTTGGCATCAACCAAAAAGTATCAGTTACGGCCAGAGAGAGAAACAGTTGGAAACTGACTATGGCTTCCTTCCTGGATGATATCCAGGTTTTTGTGGAACATGACCATGATGGCCGCTGAGACACAGAACTGCACCACGTCAATGACATTATCATCTTTGACATGAAGGCGTGCTACTCCACAAGCTTCCAGGGTCTAGATGAGGCACAATCCTACTTCTGAGCACTTCAGTCATTCAAAAGCCAAGATGACCCATGAGGCATCAACAGCTCTCTGCCCAAACATGTAGGCAACGGTTTCATGGAAATATGTAAGTGAGCTTTCAACCCAGGTTTCCACCGAGTTATCCCTGCATGGTTCCGGAGGCTTTTTGAGGAAAAGGGCTGGGCACCGATGGTCCTCGTCTCATATCTCACATAGTCCAGCATTCTACCCAAGCTACAGGTTGGAGCTACAGGTTGGATGCCATCATCACTTTCGAAAAGCAAAATACAGAATGGTTTCTTGACGATCGAAACCAGGGATGTAGCATTACTGAAAGTTCAGTATTTATTTATTTATTCATTTATTGGGGTTTAACAACACTTTTGACATCCAGGGTCACCTCATGTCAGACAGTTTTACGGGTGGAGGAAAGCGGAGTACCCAAAGAGTTCACTAAAGGTGCAAATGCTGATGGTAAGCATCTCACTCTCATCCTGTTCAGAGACAAGGGTGACCTGGTTTATCTTATAAGAGACGCCAAAGCAACAGCCTTCGAAAGGTGACCCCTGGGTCATGTGTTAATTTACTACAATAGAAGTCAGCCCCAGTACACCCACCTGTAGGCCAGTATGCTTGCATATACCCATAACGTTCTGAGCATGCTGCAGCATTATGGTCCAAAAGATGCTGTCCCGAGTGGCAACAGATCATATGTACATAAAGGAAACAGCACTGTACAAGTTGGATTATGTGGCAGTTTATCGAGAAAAGTTGAAATGTGGAATCTGCATAGAGGGGCCTTGCATCTCGATCTACTGTGATGGTACAGAGTTAAGACCTGTAGACCCAGCCCAAAGGCATGACAAGGGAGATACTCTCTACATGCCTCAAGGTCACGCAGCCTGTCTTCGAAAGCCAGAGTACTGGGGTCGGAAAAAAGACATCCCAGATTCTACAGTACCCTGGCATGATGCCCCTCTTAGGGGTGCCACGAATAATCAACCAATTGGTTAATCTTTGGTTGTATGCATAATTGACTACTGTTTAGGTCGTCAACTAATCTGTATTTTCTACTTTCACGTGAATCAACACAGAATTGTGATTTTTGTCCCACTATTTGCAATTATGTACTGCGTTTGTCATTCCATGTGTCGAAATAACAACTTTAGGTTATGTATTTATTAACAAATAGTCAAATACACACAGCAAAAGCAAAACTGTCCACACGCTTTGAAATTGGAATCAAACAACAGTACACATATTAATATTCATGAGCATGCTTGGCAGTAGTTGTGGGAGAGTTTGTTTGGATAATTAATATTATGCATAGATGCAGAGACTCACGGACAGGTGCAATCCAGTTCTGAAACTAGAAAAACTGTGAGCACTGCTCACTAAATGATACCACCCACTACCACCAAGAAACATTTTACAACAGTAAAAGTGTGTTTAATGTACAGAGCACAAACACTGACACCCCCCCCCCCCCCCCCCCCACACACACACACACCTCCACCCCGAAGCTTGAATTGACAAAGCCCATTTTTCAATATGTGAACTAGTAAAAATGAAATAATTATCTGAAAACAAAATAGAAGGTACTCATCATCATTGTATGTAAAAGAATGTTTGAAGGTTTCAATGAAATCCATTCACTAGTTTAAAAGAGGTCACAGATAGCAAATGTCAACCCCCCCCCCCCCCCCCCCCCAAGCTTGAATTAACAAAGCCCATTTTTAAATATGGGAAACCCTAAAACTAAAAATATCCAAAAACGAAACAGGAGGTACACATCTTCAATATATGTAAAAGAATGTCTGAAAGTTTCAATGAAATCCGTTCACTGGCTTAAGAGGAGTTGCGGATAGCCAGGGTTTCCGCTAGGGGGAAAATTTGTGGGCTCGGTAGTTTAAAGAAAGTCAAACTCAGATGGCGAAGGCATCTGCCACACGTGGTGAAGAGGGGGGTCTAGGAAAATTTTGATTTTTAGATGCTCTCTGGTGGCCTCTGGGAGCATTCTGGTCGCTAAAATGCTGAATAATTGAAGTGCAAAATATGTATTTTTTCCTCCTACAATTCTCTTAATTCCCAAGGGACACACAATACTACATCTGGTCGGAGGTTTCATAAAAATACAAACCCAAAACAACACAAAATGCACAAATCCTGACAGTGACTGCGATGCACATACAACCCGATACGTGCCAACGTAAATAATTGGAAATGCAGAGAGAACCAATTGTTTATGATTTATTATGTTCAAGGTCAATGTGACATTGACCTTTGATCTAGCGAGTCCAAAATAAATAGGGGTCTTCCACTCACCTAGGCCAACCTACCTATGAAGTTTCATGAATGTGAGTCAAACCATTATTAAGTTATCATCCAGAAACCAATTGTTTACAATTTACTATGTTGAAGGTCACTGTGACCTTGACCTTTCACCTAGCCAAGTCCAAAATAAATAGGGTTCATCCTTTCACCAATGCCAACCTACCTATGAAGTTTCATGAACGTGGGTCAAACACTTATAAAGTTATCAACCGGAAACCAATTGTTTACACCCGTCAATTCATCAAACTATAAGTCGAGTTTGACTTCGTCACAACTCGACTAAAAAACACAAAAGTTGAAATTACCATAATGCCTCCATGTGCATTCTGCATACATGTTCCAGTCATTTTTTTATCAGAGTGCAATTGCCTCAAGCGTATTTTTAGTCATGTAAAGTATCCTAGTTTGGGATTCAAGGGATTTGCTTCGTGTTTGTTTCAGGCATGTATAATTTTTGCTGAATTTAGGAATGGAGATTATACACAAATACAATGAGTTTGGGCACCTGGAGTTTGGGCTCCCAAACCGATATATCGGTACCAAAAACGTCCTGGATATGGCCCTGGATGTGGACTACAAAAATGCCTACTTTGTCACCGCTGAGATATACTTTGCCAGGCATACTGACAGCCTGTACTACAAAATATCCTCTGAAGAGATCCAGACCCATCAAACCAAGCACCAATGAGAGTAGGTAATCTGAATTGCGTTGCCCATAGAGAAGAAGAGCACTTTGATGGTACTCTCAGGGTCTAACCCAGACCACGCATCAGAAAATACAAGAGTGGGAAGAGAGGGTTCTTATAATTGTTACCATAGTTGATGACCATGCCGACCTTGAGAAAATCCATCTGAAAGACATCATTGGCATGGATATCTTTAACTCTGGCCGGGAGGTTTAGAACTGACTGTCCATAACAGCCATACCAGACAGATACATATTTATGGGACGTCATTCGCAAAGCCACCAAAAAAAATAAACCAATCGCAGCTGGCTCTTGGGTTGAGAAAATCAGAGGCATTTGATCAGTTCATGCTCCAAGATGGCTGGAATTACAGAACACAAGTAAAGCATGATGCTTTAATCGAAGTCTGAGCTCATATAGGAGATGAAGTTGTCTTTGGCATCAACCAAAAAGTATCAGTTACGGCCAGAGAGAGAAACAGTTGGAAACTGACTATGGCTTCCTTCCTGGATGATATCCAGGTTTTTGTGGAACATGGCCATGATGGCCGCTGAGACACAGAACTGCACCACGTCAATGACATTATTATCTTTGACATGAAGGCGTGCTACTCCACAAGCTTCCAGGGTCTAGACGAGGCACAATCCTACTTCTGAGCACTTCAGTCATTCAAAAGCCAAGATGACCCATGAGGCATCAACAGCTCTCTGCCCAAACATGTAGGCAACGGTTTCATGGAAATATGTAAGTGAGCTTTCAACCCAGGTTTCCACCGAGTTATCCCTGCATGGTTCCGGAGGCATTTTGAGGAAAAGGGCTGGGCACCAATGGTCCTCGTCTCATATCTCACATAGTCCAGCATTCTACCCAAGCTACAGGTTGGAGCTACAGGTTGGATGCCATCATCACTTTCGAAAAGCAAAATACAGAATGGTTTCTTGACGATCGAAACCAGGGATGTAGCATTACTGAAAGTTCAGTATTTATTTATTTATTCATTTATTGGGGTTTAACAACACTTTTGACAGCCAGGGTCACCTCATGTCAGACAGTTTTACGGGTGGAGGAAAGCGGAGTACCCAAAGAGTTCACTAAAGGTGCAAATGCTGATGGTAAGCATCTCACTCTCATCCTGTTCAGAGACAAGGGTGACCTGGTTTATCTTATAAGAGACGCCAAAGCAACAGCCTTCGAAAGGTGACCCCTGGGTCATGTGTTAATTTACTACAATAGAAGTCAGCCCCAGTACACCCACCTATAGGCCAGTATGCTTGCATATACCCATAACATTCTGAGCATGCTGCAGCATTATGGTCCAAAAGATGCTGTCCTGAGTGGCAACAGATCATATGTGCATAAAGGAAACAGCACTGTACAAGTTGGATTATGTGGCAGTTTATCGAGAAAAGTTGAAATGTGGAATCTGCATAGAGGGGCCTTGCATCTCGAGCTACTGTGATGGTACAGAGTTAAGACCTGTAGACCCAGCCCAAAGGCATGACGAGGGAGATACTCTCTACATGCCTCAAGGTCACGCAGCCTGTCTTCGAAAGCCAGAGTACTGGGGTCGGAAAAAAGACATCCCAGATTCTACAGTACCCTGGCATGATGACCCTCTTAGGGGTGCCACGAATAATCAACCAATTGGTTAACCTTTGGTTGTATGCATAATTGACTACTGTTTAGGTCGTCAACTAATCTGTATTTTCTACTTTCACGTTTGTTTGTTTGTTGGTGGTTAACGTCACATATTTATGCACCATGGCTAATCGTGACACAACATGGAGATGAAGTCAAGTTTAGTCAATCGTTGATCAACATGTTGCCCATTTTAGAGGACTTTCACCCCAAGCATTGGTGACTGGGTCCTATTTTACTAGTAAAGCGGAACTGGTTTACCACAGTAAACAAGTGCTGCTTACTTCCCGGGGTTCCCACGGGGATCTACTTTCACAATCAACACAGAATTGTGATTTTTGTCCCACTATTTGCAATTATGTACTGCGTTTGTCATTCCATGTGTCGAAATAACAACTTTAGGTTATGTATTTATTAACAAATAGTCAAATACACACAGCAAAAGCAAAAGTGTCCACACGCTTTGAAGTTGGAATCAAACAACAGTACACATATTAATATTCATGAGCATGCTTGGCAGGAGTTGTGGGAGAGTTTGTTTGGATAATTAATATTATGCATAGATGCAGAGACTCACGGACAGGTGCAATCCAGTTCTGAAACAAGACAAGAGGCCCCAGGGGGCCTGAGGGCGCTCACCTGACATGGTAGCCTAAATATCAACCCAGAGAATTGATTTCCACAAGTTGCATCTGCTCCTCCTAAGAAAGCTGAAACCAAATATCCAAATATTCTGACCAGAGGATCTAAAAAAAGATTTTTAAAGAATATTCCTCATACTGAACTAAGTCATAATTCGGGCTCCCACAGGAAGCCCATATATGAACCCAGGGACTTGGCTTTAACAAACCTGAATCTCACACCCCTAAGGATTCTGCACACCAAATATCAAAACATTCCGACTGCTGGATCTGAAGAAGAAGATTTTTAAAGAAAATTCCTCATTTTGAACCAAGTTATAATTCGAGCTTCCACAATCAGCCCAAATATGGACCTAGGGACATGGCTTGAACAAACTTGAATCTTACCCCCCTAAGGATGCTGCATAAAAAATATCAAAAGCATTCATCTGCTGGATCTGAAGATTTTTAAATAAAATTCCTCATTTTGAACTAAGTTGTCATTCAGGCTCCCATAGTGAGCCCAAATATGAACCAAGGGACTTGGCTTGAACAAACTTGAATCTCAGCCCCCTAAGGTTGCTCCATGCCAAATATCAAAACATTCCAACTGCTGAATCTGAAGAAGAAGATTTTTAAAGAAAAATTCCTCATATTGACTAAGTTATAATTTGGGCTCCCACAGGGAGCCCAAATATGAACCCATGGACTTGGCTTTAACACACTGGAATCCCCCCTCCTCCCAAGGATGCTACTCACCACATATCAAACCATTCCGACTGCTGGATCTGAAGAAGAAGATTTTTAAAGAAAATTCCTCATTTCGAACAAAGTTACAATTCAAGCTCCCACATTGAGCCCAAATATGGACCTAGGGACATGGCTTGAACAAACTTGAATCTCACCCCCCTAAGGATGCTGCATACCAAATATCACAAGATTCTGCCTGCTGGACCTGGAGAAGAAGATTTTCAAAGAAATTTGCCTGAAATGCACTAAGTTCGAATTTGGGCTTCTATAGTGAGCCCAAATATGAATCCAGGTGGCCGATTTGAACAAACTGGAATCAGATCCACCCCACAATGTTGCATACCAAATATCAAAAGATTCTGCCTGCAGGATCTGGAGAAGAAGATTTTTGAAGAAATTTGCCTGAAATGCACTAAGTTCAAATTCGAGCTTCTATAGTGAGCCCAAATATGAATCTAGGGAGCCGATTTGAACAAAATAGAATCAAATCCACCCCACAATGTTGCATACCAAATATCAAAAGATTATGTCTGCTGGATCTGGAGAAGAAGATTTTTTAAGAAATTTGCCTGAAATGCACTATGTTCAAATTTGGGCTCCTATACTGAGCCCAAATATAAACCCAAGGGGCCGACTTTAACAAACTTGAATCAGATCCACCCCACAATGTTGCATACCCAATATCAAAAGATTCTGCCTGCTGGATCTTGAGAAGAAGATTTTCAAAGAAATTTGCCTGAAATGCTCTAAGTTCAAATTTGGGCTCCTATACTGAGCCCAAATATAAACCCAAGGGGCCGATTTGAACAAACTTGAATCAGATCCACCCCACAATGTTGCATACCAAATATCAAAAGATTCTGCCTGCTGGATCTGGAGAAGAAGATTTTCAAAGAAATTTGCCTGAAATGCAGTAAGTTCAAATTTGGGCTCCTATACTGAGCCCAAATATAAACCCAGGGGGCCGATTTGAACAAACTTGAATCAAATCCACCCCACGATGTTGCATACCAAATATCAAAAGATCCTGCCTGCTGGATCTGGAGAAGAAGATTTTTTAAGAAATTTGCCTGAAAAAGAGGTCACAGATAGCAAATGTCAACAACCCCCCCCCCCCCCCCCCCCCCCCCCCACACACACAAGCTCGAATTAACAAAGCCCATTTTTAAATATAGGAAACCCTAAAACTGAAAATATCCGAAAACGAAACAGGAGGTGCACATCTTCAATATATGTAAAAGAATGTCTGAAAGTTTCAATGAAATCCATTCACTGGCTTAAGAGGAGTTGCGGATAGCCAGGGTTTCCGCTAGGGGGAAAATTTGTGGGCCCGGTAGTTTAAAGAAAGTCAAACTCAGATGGCGAAGGCATCTGCCGCACGTGGTGAAGAGGGGGGGTCTAGGAAAATTTTGATTTTTAGGTGCTCTCTGGTGGCCTCTGGGAGCATTCTGGTCGCTAAAATGCTGAATAATTGAAGTGCAAAATATGTATTTTTTCCTCCTACAATTCTCTAAATTCCCAAGGGACACACAATACTACATCTGGTCGGAGGTTTCATAAAAATACAAACCCAAAACAACACAAAATCCACAAATCCTGACAGTGACTGCGATGCACATACAACCCGATACGTGCCAACGTAAATAATTGGAAATGCAGAGAGAACGAAATATTCGAAAAGAACCACGATGCGGATGTGTAACGTCATGCACGTGCAATTACATCATTTATCGCTCGAAATAAAAGCCAGTGATTTCGGACCAAACACGACATTTTGAGTCCCAAATTTTATAGGCGACATTTAGGATTTGAACTTTGTTTCCCCATCTCGTCTGGGGGTTATAAAGTATCAGGTTGTCACCAGTAATAGTATGCATGGTATACAACATAATTATGCCTATATTACGTGGAAACAAAGGATCCTGAGTGTCGTTACGATACAGCATTGCACTCGACATTTTAACCACCAGCTTTTCTGACTGATCATAGTATGATCGGCGGGGGGAATGGGTCCGGTCGATGGACCCACAGCCGGTCTAGCGGAAATCCTGGGATAGCAGATGTGTAACCCCCCCCCAAAAGCGTAACACCCCTATAGCATAACGGACGGACGGATGTATGTCGGAATATGAAAATATCTGAAAAAAAATAGGAGGTGCTCATCATGTGTATGTAAAAGAATGTCTGAGAGTTCCAATGGAGTTTGTTCAATGGTTTAAGACAAGTAGCAGATAGCAGATCTATACTCCTCCCTACTAAAACCTGAATTGACAAAGACAATTTTTGAATATGGGGAACTGTAAATATGAAAATATCTGAAGAGAAAATAGGAGGTGCACATCTTCAATGTATGTAAAAGAATGTCTGAAAGTTTCAATGAAATCTGTTCAATGGTTTAAGAGGAGTTGTGGATAGCAGATCTGTACAGAATGTCAATTGAATTTGACAAAGTTCATTTTTCAATATGGGAAACTGAAGAAATGAAAATATCTGAAAACAAAATAGGAGGTGCACATCTTCAATGTATATAATAGAATGTCTGAGAGTTTCAATGGAATCCGTTCACTGGTTTAAGAGGAGTTGCAGATAGCAGATGTGTACATCCCTAAAGCGTAATGGATGGTCGGACGGATGGACGGACTGACATCAAAATACGAAAATATCTGAAAGAAAAATAGGAGGTGCACATCTTCAATGTATGTAAAAGAAGGTCTGAGAGTTCCAATGGAGTTTGTTCAATGGTTTCAGAGGAGTAGCAGATAGCAGATCTATACTCCTCCCTACTAAAACCTGAATTGACAAAGACCATTTTTGAATATGGGGAACTGTAAATATGAAAATATCTGAAGAGAAAATAGGAGTCGCACATCTGCAATGTATGTAAAAGAATGTCCAAAGAGTTTCAATGAAATCCATTCACTGGTTTAGGAGGAGTTGCGGATAGCAGATGTGTACCCCCCTAAAGCATAATGGATGGACGGATCGACAAATGGAGAGACGGACAAACGGACAGTCATAGTGGGTGGTATAAAAAAGTGGGGGTATAATAAAACGGGTAAATCCAGTTAAGCACTTACAAAGCTGGTAAAACCAGTTATGTATAAAGGATGGTATAAAGCTAGTCATTCTAGCTAATTAAAACCGGTTCTAGAAAACCCAGTTATTAAATCACTTCATTCAATACTGGTAATTCCAGTAAAGTAAATCAATAATTAAACTAGTGATACCAGTACCACATGTATAACTAGTTCTCTAATTATAACCAAACATAAAGCTTGCGACTCCAGTAAGAAATTGGTAAAATTGATCCAAACTGGTTATATCAGTTTAAGATTTTGTATATAGAGTTGATGAAAATTAGAAGTGTTAAATATAAGCATATTTTGAGAAAAAATAATTTATGTGGAGGAAAAATCAAAATTAATTTATTGGTTCAATCGGTGTCATTCCAATTCCTTTCAGATTTAATCATTCTGTATGATACAACTGAATCTCTTGCTGCTACCCCTGCATAACCAAGTCAGAGACCCCATAGTTTCGGTGTAGAGGGTTACCCACAACAGCACCAACATACCGTTACAGGGTGTTAAGGCCCAGACCTACCAATTCTTCTACCGATGGAATGGACAGAATGACTGGAAACCAAATGGGCCAGAAGTATTTCCTGCGAGGCATCTGTACCATTCCAGTAGTCTTGAAATGATTTTTCGACTAGTCGACACCAACGCGATTAGTTTTAAACAAATCTATTACTTTAAACATATTTTTATTTGCCATAACTATTGAGCAAAAAGGGATAGGAGGACAAGTGCTTTCCACTTAGTAAAAACCTCCGTTCCCATAACATGAATACAGAAAATGTTACAATGGCGAAACAAACAAGTTTTTGAAATTCATATATGTAAAATAAACTATTTGAATGGGTTTATATATATGTGTGTGTATGTGTATAAATAAATATGAATATGTAGCACTAAACAAAGACAGAAAAAAGGAAGTAAGAAAGAAAGAAAAGCTGTTGATGTCCCTTTTGCATTCTGTATCTCTCTCGATTTGAATCAATTAATATTCAAAGCCAAAGGCCGCTTGGGCGCTGTTCTGATTAGGATGTGTTAAAATAATAATAATATAATAATAATAATAATAATAATAATAATCATCATCATCATCATCATCATTTCTTCGCCTTCTGTACTACAGCTTAGGGATGTGTCTCATTAGATCCATGCTGATTCACACAAAAGGTAGGGAAAATGCCGCGTCAGCGACTCAGGCCACAAACAGCGCAACCGTGACTATCATCGTGACTGCACAATCTGTGTACCAATGCGCTGGCTCAATGTCACCCCGATGACGCGTTCATTCCGTGACCCCTCCATGCGTATTCTATATTGAAGTGGATACCTTGAGAGAGCATTGTTTTACAAATATTTAGATGGGAAACTTGTTGTCGAACCTCCCAGTGCTACAAATAAATTGTTGCATAAATTTAAAAATCAAAGTGTTAGTTTTGGTTTCTAACACCGGATCACCGTACAATAGATTATCCACCGAATTCAGAGTAATATTAAGATTTGCTAAATTACCAATAAGAGCGTTACGAGCGTTTGAATAAGATGGACAGACAAGGAAAAAATGTTCTGCATCCTCAACAACAGTTATATACTCGCCCAAAAAAGAAAGTGTGCATTGCAGAAATTGATCAAACTCCAAAAAAATAATTTCGTAGGTGTAAAGAGTGTTAACCTGTTCATGAATAAGTTATATTGAACACAAAAACAGCTTTCCCCGTTAAAATTGCATTAACGTTAAATGACGTTCTGCACGTTTGTGAAAAGGCATGTTTTGCACGTGGAGAGTCTGAAAAGTCATGCAGCAGTGTGAATCCTTGGGTATTTAAACCCTAAAGTAAGGCCTTCCTATCGTTCACATTCAAACTTGCGCTGCTGTTAAAACGACTCCACATTAGCATGCCAAGATTGACAATGAATCAACGTCTCCTTTCCCTGGGTATGATTGGAGCTGGCAGAACACACAGAGAGGTTGCCCAGTATTTGAACTGCCACCGTAACACTGTAGACAGGCTAGTCCATCGACATGCACAACATGATGACGTTCGAGACCGACCCCGCTCTGGGAGACCCCGAGTTACCACCTCTGCACAAGATCGGTATATCCGTGTCGTCCATCTCCGGAACCAGCAACAAACGGCAACGACGACAGCCAGGAACATCCCTAACCCGAGACGGATACATCCTCCAACAGTAATCAACCGGCTGAGAGAATACGGCTTACGTCCTCGAAGACCTGCAATTCGTCCGATTTTGACGTTACGTCATCGTCGTGCTCGACTGCAGTGGTGTAGAGTAGGGTTAGGGTAAGGGTTAGCCTAACCTTACCCTAACCCTAACCCTTCCCTAACCCTACCCTAACCCACTTCCATGCTAACTTGTTCGCTTCCATGAGGCGTAGATGCACAGCAGTAGTCGATGCAGACGGAGGTCATACCAGATATTGAGTGTGTGACTTTTGTGTTTGACCCTTAGTGTCTTTGACTCTCCATGGCACCAAGAGTATTCGTCGTAGCGTCATGAAATTTCTCGTGTTGATCACAAATTGATTCTTCTGTGATTGAATAAAATTTCCATGAATGAAAATTATATACATCTTTTTTTAGTGTTATTTTTTAGCATGCACACTTTCTTTTTTGGGAGAGTATACAATGTGGACAATATGGACATTCAGAGATATAATTGAGGAATTTATCACTTTTCAGATCACTTCAACCGGTTCTAATTCTACTGTGAATGATATTGTGTTTTCTAGAACCATGCGAGAAATATGCAGGTGGTCTGCACATGGGGGCAGGGGGGAGGGAGGGAGGGGGGTTGGGGGGTTGCGATATGAGTTTTTTGAATTCAATAAGCGATGAGCAATTTCGTACTGATTGGGATAAATTGTTTCACGTTTCCGTGCAAGGTGGAAAGAATGATCGTTTAAATAGCTCAGTTCGCATGCTGCAAGCCATAAAATATGACAAATTGTGAAGGTTATAAGATGATGTGTCACAAACCCGTGGTGGTAGAAGTTCATAGAGAAAATCTGGCACATCGTTGTGTATGATTTTGTAAAAGAAAATCTATTAACCGATTAGTGAATCACTCATCGATTAATTGTCTGAGTGTATTCTTGAATTTAATTAACACTGACAGACTGTGACAGCGGAAGTACATCTATAAATGTTCAGCTTTTTCAACACATTCTTATTTTGATAAAAGTTGCTGTAATAAGATTGGTCAGAAAACAAAATTTCACATAATGATATTTACTATTGAATGAAGTTTTACAACTCACATTATGTAGTGCTCATACTGACCAAAAAATAGCACTGTTTTGTCACGTGATGTATTTAATATTCAATGAGGCTATTGTTTCTAGTTTGTCTAGCTTTTCATTGGGGGGTGATTAAGTTATGCAGGTCATGGAACAATCACGTCATCAGAGTACACTTCTTCAGTGACCTGTTTTCTGCTTTCAAAGTTTTTTTAGCACAACAAAGAAATTTCTTATTAGACCACAATATACATGGGAATTTTGGGTGAAAAGTTCAATTTCGCTTAAAAATATTTGACAGAACCATATATTGGAACACCAAAGATTTATTATCAGACCAATTTATTGTTTGCAGTCCCGGTTGTTTGGTCGTAAGGACATGGAAACATCGGCTTCCATAATGTCGCGCAATTAGACCAATTAATTGTATCGTAATTTGGAAACCACTCCAGCCAATGAATTCTGTTAAAACCACAGTTTTGTAGAATTTTTACTTAGTTTAGCATCTGACATTGCATACACGACTAGTCGATTAATTGTTGACTACTATCCGGCGATTAGTCGGTTAGTAAAAATCCAAATGGCATTAATCGTTTCAATAATACATTCCAGAGCAAATACTCAAAACCTTCCGAATTGACTAGATCAGAGGGATGTTCAGGTAGTCTGTTGTGGTGACCAGGGCTAGCCAACTCTATTTCTGGTTGCAGGGCCATGTAGACAATTATGAGGTGGTCGAGGTTGACCACAGGGCAAAAGACAAAGCTATCAAAACCCTTAAGAAAGATATTTGCGTCAAACCAAACAGGGTTCAGTGCCAGCTGATGATGATACAACATATCAGTATCAACACCCTCCTGGATGGCAGTGCCACCCTTTGTTTTCGCAAGCTCCTTTGTTTTTGATAATATTGTTGCAGTTCATGATAAAGTTTTTGAGTTCTCGGAACAAGTACTCTAAATTTCTCATGTGACCTATATTAAGTATCACATATCGTAAAACACTATAGCTGCTCATCGCCCAAGTCCAAATACTCATAAATGCCATAACACAAAGTTGCAACCTGGAATGCTGAGACAGCAAGCAGAAGTGTTGAAACAGAAAGCAGAAGTGTGTCCCACATGCTTGTTTAATTTAGTATCTTGTAAGTAGCAGGCTGATCAGTCTTTTGTAGGAGCATTGCATGCTTCATGTTGGACAATAGCGGGCGTACTGCAGATCATTACTCGTGTGAAGGAAACACATTGTTCTCCTGAAGACAGTTTTCAAAACTGTACCAGCCTTTGCAGTGAAACAGAGCATCCCAGCAGGTATGCTCTCTCGGGTCTTTCAGGAGCGAGTTGTACTTTTGGATCAGCATCAACACACTTTGCTCTGCATGACAACCACTGAAGGCCAACTCTGGCAACATGTCCTTTTTCTTCATAAGAGCCTTGGAGGCAGAGCACTCATCCATGATGTACAGAAGGCCTGCATATAGTCGTGGAGATGATCTCTGGGGTATACGATGTAGATATCAGTGTCTGACCAGATCCATGAGCTGGCCTGGTACGTTTTCTTATACCTGATCGGTGGGCAGAGAGTCACTATGTGTCTGAAAGTGCCTTGGTAGGAACCTTCCAGCAGGTGACAAACAAAAACTGTCTTCCCACAGCCGGTCAGGCCACAGATGATAGCACGGTGGTTCGGAGGTGTCTGCAAGATATTCAATCCTGAGGGATGAATATATTGTTGAGATGTAGCAGCCATCCTTAATGATGAGTTGAGCATCTATGATCACACAGAAGTAGATGTTCGATGTGCTGGCTTTTTCAGTAGCCTTGGTGATCTGGATCATGGTGCCCTCACTCATATTTTCAATCCTCTGACTACTACTATGAAGCCGGTCATCTTGGTCATTCTCATGTCAAGCCACAGTGTATTTATTATATTTCAAAAACTTTTCTGGAGAGACATCGGCTAGCACCAGAACCTTTCTAACAATTGCCAATGTAGGATATTTATTGTTGGCGGGTGAGGCAGCAAATTGTATTTTGTCCTCATCCCTTTCCTGGCTGCCTTGCATCCCCTGGCTGTCAAGCTGGTTTGGTAAACCCTCAATGGTCACCCCCACTTTGTAATCTTGGGGTTGTAGAAAGCAGGCATAAGCAGCACCCATGCTGTGCTTCTCTCAAGGACATTCAGGTTGATATTCCACAGCATGTTGCTCTGGTTTGCCATTATTTTGCAATGCCAGAGGACATGGTCATAGAGGATGGCGATGCGTCATCCTGAATACTAGTTATGAGTCAGTCTGTTCAGTTAACCATGTCATACTCCAAGCTGATATTGTTCATGCTGTACCTAGCAGCAGTATCATCATCTGTGGCCTGGAAAACTTGACTGTAGTCATTAAAGGTCAACTCACACTCTAGCCTGCCCCATGACTGCGCAATGGTAGAAGGGCAAGCGATTTTCCAGGAGTTCAAAATCCAAGGGTATAAAATACCTGTTGCCATAGGTGTCAGTGGTGTCTTTATCACCTGTGTTGACCTGTAGGTTAGTTGTGTTCCTGTCAATTGAGGTATCAATCCCCTGGAACTGTGCATTTTTGCATTCCTGCACATTTTAGCACGAGGCTGCCAAGAAATGATACATGTCACCATCATCGATGGACATGACCTCATTGCTGCCTATCTCGATTGTGGTCTTCCTTAACTCCTAGATTCTGGTCTCATTGGCATCAGGTGAAGTCAGGCTTATGTTAAATGTGAGGCAGGCTGAACCAGGCATAGTAGTGTCAATTAGCATCTAGGTTTGGGAAAGACACCAGGGGCTGTTGATTTTGATCTATTGTGGAGAGTGAGCTCGTTATTGCTGGCAGATAACGCATGCAAAATCATGGGAAGCACAATTTGTAGCTCCATAGGAACAAATGGAGCATTCACATAATTGTTATCCCTCAGCGATCAGGATTTCATTACTACATCCCATAACACCGTGTGAAAGCCCACCTAGTTTCATATCTGAAGATGCCATGTAAAGGTCAACACCAAATGCATAATCAGTTTTTGATTTGGCATGAGATAGCATTTCCTGATAGCGTTCGATTGCACTGTGCAAGTCCACTGGCTGGGTATATCGAACTCAGCACCCATGTCCAGTATCGATAACAATACCTCTGAAAATTTTCATCAGATAATGGTGGTCATCAAACTTGAGGTAGACATTGTACCGAAGCGATATGTACCAAACAAAAATTTATATTTGGTTACTAATGTTTAAGTTATTCCATAAACAAGCATTACGCAATATTTATTAACAAAGGGCAGTGACTCCCATAATGTTGATTGAAATATGCAAATTACCAAGTTGAAAAGATCCTAACTCTTGTAACCAGAGGCTGAAGTGAGCCTAAAATGCTCACCTGGTTCAAGTTGTCAAAAGAGATGAGTGCACCAGTCAGTGATCAGCAGCAACAGCTATTTTTTGATTGACTATCACACAACCAAAGGCAACTTTTTTGGCCATTCATGTCGGCTGGTCCTAGAAAAGGTTTCTAGCAAGCTTTGTTCTGTGAAGTATTAAAAAACAATAACAAAAATTTTTGTTTTGTTTTCAACTACTGTGGTTCTCTCTACCCGCACCCCCCCCCCCCCCCACACCCCGCGCCAAAAAAACCAAAACAATTCCAGCATAAATGAAATACTTATGACCCAGTTATATACTACATGACAAATGTGGTTCACAACTGCCCATTGGATTTGAAAATAGAAATTTTGAGAGTAGCCCAATATTTGGGAGCCCAAATTTGGAGTTACTAAGTCTTTGAAAAAAAGTGAATCTGCATCACTAAAGTAGTTTCCAAACAAGAAATCTAAGCATTATTGCAAGTGGCTTATAAAAAGAGGATTTTAAAAGCATATTAGGCTTATGGAGCATTAACCCACCCTGAGTAATATTGTAATTTGGAGGGAAAAATCAGAAGAATAAATTCCACCAGCCTGAAGATGGCAGCAGCTTCATTTGAACAAAGGAGAAAAGGTTTACTACAAAGTTGGTCTGTGCCATAAATGAATGAATTTGGCCCAGTGGTTTTAAAGAATAAGAAAGATTTTAAACTAGAGAAACAGAATTTTACTGCCACCAGTAAATTCAGGTCTGTGTGAAAATAGTTAAAGTATCAAAAATAAACAAAACAGAAAGAGAATTTATGGAAGCTTATTTTGGGGTGTAAAATATTTGTAAAGAAATCAGAAATAGGTTTTCTTTAACAGTATTACATGAAATAAAATCGTTGGAAGCCATATTAAAATCCGTGAGAGGGTTAAATTAAAGATATTCATACAGGAATCAGAGAAATTTTTTCCAAGAAACCAGAAAAAAGATATATGTGCACAGCACAGCATTGAAAAGGATTGATCAAGCCATCAATAAAAATCTTTGAAACCCACTTATACTACATGCCAATTTTAGTTGAAATTGGCCCACCTGTTCTTGAAATAGAAAATTTGGGCAGAGCCCAAAATGGATATGTCCCCACAAAGAGCCCAAATATTGACCTACCAACTTCCCCTGAACAAACTTTAAACACCATGCTCACGGACGACAGACGATGGATAGTGAGTGATCACTATTGCTCATCCTGACTTTCAGGTGAGCTAACAAAGTGACACGTTAATAAAGTCCATTGATGGGCATGACCAACTAATAGGGCGTTGGGACTTTTCATTCCTTTACCGGTTCGTCACCGGGTTGTTTCATTCCTTTACTTTCCTTTACTATTTCATACTGAGTCGCTTTGCACTGAATCATTTCATACCCATACAAACAGACTGGAGTAACAGAGTGATGTGATGACCCAGTGGATTCATGTTTTGGTCTCTCATACCAGAGGTCACAGGTTTGAGATTCTGAGATGACAGAACATTCTCTGGCAACATCAATTGTGGTACTGATGCTGCTACAACATACAGCTCCCTCATACAAATACGGATGGAACACAGGATATAATGAAGGACAGAAGCAGCAGTGCACAATTTCATATACATCTCCAAACGTACCCTCCTCCCCCTGCCTGCCCCCTTTCCATGCCCCGAATCGAAGGTACAATATTCACTGATGCAGAGGTGAAATTTTGCGATATGTGGCTTAGGTTGTCCAGAAGCAGTCATTGTTGTCACATATTGCGGTGAATAGTAACAAGCTAAGCCTTCAAAAACTAAAACTTTGGATAATAGGTTTACCTGTTTCAGCGACGGTGTTACCGAGAATATTCATTTATTGATGTTTAAGGTGTTCAGTTAGTCTTGTAAGGGTCATCAGTGTTCAATAACTTCCGTTTGGTGCAATATGAAATAACATATGTATTAAGATTTGATCTGAGATTCGATTTGATATTGATATCATAGACACGATTTGTTTAGAAAAAAAATCCAGCAAGAGGATCACAGATCCAGAAGTCGAGTTTTGACATTAAATTCTGAAGAAATAAGCTATTTGTAGCAACAGTGACCTTGACCTTGGGGCCCCAGACTCCGAAATCGATAGGTGTCTTCCCTTCCTATAGGGTAACCTCTGGTATAAGTTTGGTAAAGGTGCGTCAAATAGAACTAAAGTTATTGCCCCGAAACCAATTTGTCATAAAATATTCTATTTATAGTAACAGTGACATTGACCTTGGAGTCCCAGATCCCAAAATCAATAGATGTCTTCCCTTCCTATAGAGTAAACTCTGGTACAAGTTTGGTAAATGTGAGTCAAACAGAACTAAAGTTATTGCCCGGAAACCAATTTGTCACAAAATATTCTATTTATAGTAACAGTGACCTTGACCTTGGGGCGCGAGATTATGAAATCGATAGGTGTCTTCCTTTCCTATAGGGTAACCTCTGGTATAATTTTGGTAAAGGTGCATCAAATAGAACTAAAGTTATTGCCCGGAAACCAATTGTTTACGTCTGCTGCCCACTGCCCGCCACTTCATCAAACTAAGTCAAAACTCGACTAAAAATAGTGATTCGCAGATCCCTGTGGTAGATCTGATGAAGATTTTCAAAGAATATTCCTCATATTGCAAGTTGAAGTTCCAAGTTCCCATAGGGAGCCCAAATAGGGCCACAGGGACTTGATTTGAACAAACTTGAATCTCTCCGCCCTCCCCTCCCCAAGGATGCTCTATACCAATCATCAAAAGATTCAGACTGTGGATCTGACGAAGAGGATTTAAAAAACTTTTTTGAATATTACACAAAGTTGAAATTCAGGCTCTCACAGGGAGCCCAAATATCACTCCAAGGACTTTATTTGAACAAACTTCAAGCTGACCCCTCTAATGATGCAGTATACCAAGTTTCAAAAGATCCTGACTGGCGGACCAGAAGAAAAAGATTTTTAACCCTTTACCTAACATGTAAGACAGACGACACTTGCAACAAAATTCTTGAATTACTTAATTTTTTCATGTTTGCATCAAAAAATAGCTTATGACCCCTCAATGCAAGAAGCTCAATGAGCTTGTTCCAATGAGGGGTCATAAGCTATTTTTTCACAAATGAAAGTGTCAATGACACTGTAGCTTAACTTGTGTGTTGTGTTTGATGAAAAGGATAATGTTCAATGTTTATGAAAGGATTATGAAATAAGACAAGAATTGTGATAATTGGGAATATGTTCATTTCTGTTCCCTGTATGCTATGTTTATAATAAAAATAATATGAGGTGTACACTGTACTAAAGAGCTAAGGGGTGGGTTAATATGACCTCACAGTTAATGTATGTGGCCCTCACAGTTAACGTATATCAACAAAAGTTACCAAGTTACAGTGAAATTATTCCAAAATGAGTCATCCTATCAAGTTACATTAAAATCCCTTCATAAATATGGCCTGTACACTGTGCTAAAGGTTTTCGGGCTTCGGGCCCCTGGAGCCGTCAGTTTCCCAATTGCGTCCAAAGGGGACGTTCTCATCTAGACATTATATGAAGTCAACCTACCAAGTTACAATGAAATCCCTTAATAAATATGACCTGTAGACTGTGCGAAAGGTGTTTGGGCTTTGGGCTCTGGCAGCCATCATGGTTGAATGATCGCAACCAAAAGGGGACATTCTCATCTGGGCATCATCTGGAGTGATCCTACAAAGTTACAATGAAATCCCTTCATAAATATGACCTGTAGACTGTGCTCAAGGTTTTTGGGTTTCGGGCCCCTGAAGCCGACACAATTGACCAATCACGACCAAAAGGGGATGTCATCATCTAGGCATTATATGGAGTCAAACTTACAGGTTACAATGAAGTCCTTCCATAAATATGACCAATAGACTATGCTAAAGGTTTTGGGTTCAAGCAGCCAACAAGGCTGAATGATCGCAGCCAAAAGGGGACGTTCTCATCTAGACATTATTTAGAGTCATCCTACCAAGGGACAATGAAATCCCTTCATAAATATCACCTGTAGACTGTGCTAAAGATTTTTGGGCTTTGGGCCCCTGTAGCCAAAACAGTTGCCTAATGGTGTCCATCTAGACATTACATGAAGTCAACCTACCAAGTTATAATGAAATCCCTTTATAAATATGATCTGAAGACTGTGCTAAAGGTTTTCGGGCTTTAGTTTTGGGCAGCCATCATGGTTGAATGATCGTAACCAAAAGGGGATATTCTCATCTGGACATCATCTGGAGTGATCCTATGAAGTTACAAAGAAATCCCTTCATAAATATGACCTGTAGACTGTGCTCAAGATTTTCGGGCTTCAGGCACCTGTAGCCACCACAGTTGACCAACCACGACCAAAAGGGAATGTCATCATCTAGGCATTATATGGAGTCAACCTAACAAGTTACAATGAAATCCTTCCATAAATTTATTTATTTATTTGATGTTTAAGGTCACATATTTATGCACAATGGCTAATCATGACCATGACAGTTTTACAGGTGGAGGAAGCCGGAGTACCCGGAGAGAACCACCGAGCAACGACGAGCAGCTGCCAGCTCCCCAACATCGTAACTCCGCACTGCAGCACAGGCAGGGTTAGATTGGTTGAAGACATGCGTACCATCGACGTGCAGTATGCCTTAGTATACGGCGTCATCGTGCCCCCACGCGGGCAATGGAGATGAAGTGTCTTGCCCAAGGACACAACACGGTTGCCGCAGGTGGGATTCGAACCGGGGACCTCTCGGCTTGCAGCCTGCACCCCTACCAACTGAGCCACCGCGCTCCCTCCTTCCATAAATACGACCTACAGACATGCTAAAGGTTTTTGGGCTCGGGCAGCAATCAAGGCTGAATGATCGTGACTAAAAGGGGACGTTCTCATCTGGACACTATTTGGAGTCATCCTACCAAGCTACAATGAAATCCCTTCATAATTATGACCTGTAGACTGTTCTAAAGGTTTTCGGGCTTTGGGCCCCTGAAGCCATCACAGTTGCCCAATCGTGTCCAAAAGGGGACGTTCTCATCTAGACATTATATGGGGTCAACATACCAAGTTACAATGAAATCCCTTCATAAATATGACCTGTAGACTGTGCTAAAGGTTTTCGGGCTTCGGGCTCGGGCAGCCATCATGGTTGAATGATCGCAACCAAAGGGGACAATCTCATCTGGGCATCATATGGAGTGATCCTACGAAGTTACAATGAAATCCCTTCATAAATATGACCTGTAGACTGTGCTAAAGGTTTTCGGGCTTTGGGCTCAGGCAGCCATCATGGCTGAATGATCGCAACCAAAGGGGACAATCTCATCTGGGCATCATATGGAGTGATCCTACGAAGTTACAATGAAATCCCTTCATAAATATGACCTGTAGACTGTGCTCAAGGTTTTTGGGCTTCGGGCACTTGTAGCCATCACAGTTGACCAATCATGACCAAAAGGGGATGTCATCATCTAGGCATTATATGGAGTCAACCTAATACGTTACAATGAAATCCTTCCATAAATATGACCTTTTACCTATGCTAAAGGCTTTTGGGCTCGGGCACCCATCAAGGATGAATGATCGCGATCAAAATGGGACGTTCTCATCTAGACATTATTTGGAGTCATCCTACCAAGTTACAAAGAAATCCCCTCATAAATATGACCTGTAGACTGTGCTAAAGGTTTTCGGGCTTCGGGCACCTTTAGCCATCACAGTTGCCCAATCATGTCCAAAAGGGGACGTTCTCATCTAGACATTATATGAAGTTAACCTACCAAGTTACAATGAAATCCTTTCATAAATATGACCTGTAGACTGTGCTAAAGGTTTTCGGGCTTCGGGCTCAGGCAGCCATCATGGCTGAATAATCGCAACCATAGGGGACAATCTCATCTGGGCATCATCTGGAGTGATCCTAAGAAGTTACAATGAAATCCCTTCATAAATGTGACCTGTAGACTGTGCTCAAGGTTTTCGGGCTTCAGGCACAACTGACCAATCACGACCAAAAGGGGATGTCATCATCTAGGCATTATATGGAGTCAACCTAACAGGTTACAATGGAATCCTTCCATAAATATGACCTTTTGCCTATGCTAAAGGTTTTTGGGCTCGGGCACCCATCAAGGCTGAATGATCGCGATCAAAATGGGACGTTCTCATCTACACATTATTTGGAGTCATCCTACCAAGTTACAAAGAAATCCCTTCATAAATATGACCTCTAGACTGTGCTAAAGGTTTTCGGGCTTTGGGCCCCTGTAGCCGTCACAGTTGCCCAATCACGTCCAAAAGGGGACTTTCTCATCTAGACATTGTATGAAGTCAACCCACCAAGTTACAATGAAATTCCTCAATAAATATGACCTGTAGACTGTGCTAAAAGTTTTCGGGTTTTGGGCTTGGGCAGTCGTCACGGTTGGCAGATCATGCCCAAATGGGGAAATTCTCATCTAGACATCATAAGGAGTCATCCTACCAAGTTACAATGAAATCCCTCCACATTAAACATGACCTGCAGACTGTGCTAAAAGTTTTTGGGTTTCAGGCTTGGGCAGCCATCACAGTTGATAGATCATGCCCAAAAGGGGACGTTCTCATCTAGGCATTATACAGAGGCATCCTACCAAGTTACAATGAAATCCCATCATAAATACGACCTGTAGACTGTGCTAATGGTTTTCGGGTTTTGGGCTCGGGCAGCCATACCGGTTGCCTGAACGCGACCAAAAGAGGACGTTCTCATCTAGACATGAACCCAAACCTGCATATAAAATTTTGTGACGATCAGACAAGAACTGCGGGGTGTAGCCTGTGCTAAAGGAAAATGTGAACAGACATCACAGACTAACAGACTTCTGCACGCGTGATGGCAATAGCTTATCTTGACTATGCCAAGTTAAGATAAAAATGAAAGTGTCAATGACACTGTAGCTCAACTTGTCAAGACAAAGACATGTACATGTATAGTATGTGACACAGCAATGACAAACATCTAGGTAATGACCTGATAACAAAGGTACATATAAAGTATTGTAACGGTCTGTACATAAATACTGACCGTTGCCTGTAACAAATGTATAGGTAAAGTATTGTAAAGGTGGGTGACAGTCAGATGCTGAACTAGAAAAGAAATCTTTTGAGTCCCAGAGTGGGTCTGACTGAACCCCAAAATATTTGTCTCATAGCACAGTGATAACAAAGGCACCCCAAAACACACTCGTTCCTGTCCCAAGGTGAAAACAAAAGTACTCAAGAAGTTTTGTGAAGATCAGTTCATAAATACGAGCTGTATAGAACTTGTGACAAAAAACTGATTGGACCTAATTTCGGTACAAAATGGCCACTGGCAGCCATCTTGAATTTTGGACCGTACCCAGAAACACTCATTCTCATCCCAAGGAGATAACAAAGGTACCCAAGAAGTTTTGTGAAGATCGGTTCATAAATACAGCCTCTACCCTGAGCCGTATTGACATGTGTGCTTACATTGTGTAAGTAGCACTGAATAAATCAAAGTTCATCTAATTTGCATAATTTCTGCACGAAAAAAAACCCCTTACAATATGTGATGTATTCCATGTTACTAAACATTCATACAAAAATTTATTCAAATCAGAACTTTCATACAGAAGTTCTATACAAAAGACTGATTGCACTAATTTTGGTACAAAATGGCTGCTGGTGGCCATCTTGAATTTCGGACCACACCCAAAAACACTCGCTCTCATCCCACAGTGATAACAAAGGTACCCAAGAAGTTTCGTAAAGATTGGTTCATAAATATGGCCTCTAGTCTGAGATGTATAGAAGATGTGTACAAAAAACTGATTAGACCTAATTTCGGTACAAAATGGCCACTGGCAGCCATCTTGAATTTTAGACCGCACCCAGAAACACTCGTTCTCGTCCCAAGGTGATAACAAAGGTACCCAAGACATTTCGTGAAGATCAGTTCATAAATACAGACTCTAGTCTGAGCCGTATTGACATGTGTACTTACTGTGTGTAAGTCGCACTGAAAAAATCAAAGTTCATCTAATTTGCATAATTTCTACACGAGAAAAAAAACCTGTATTATATGTGATGCATCCCATGGTACTAAACATTCACACAAAAAAATTATTCAAATCAGGGCTTTCATATGGAAGTTCTGTGCAAAAATCTGATTGCACCTAATTTTGTACAAAATGGCTGCCATTGGCCATCTTGAATTTCGGACCGGACCCCAAAACACTCGTTCTCGTCCCACGGTGATACCAAAGGTACCCAAGAAGTTTCGTAAAGATCGGTTCATAAATACGGCCTCTAGCCCGAGCCGTATTGGCATTTGCACTTACAGTGCTGAAAGTAACCCCAAAAAACATCAAAATTAGTCTAATTTGCACAATTTACGTACGAGAAAAAAACCCGTATTATATGTGATGTATCCCATGGTACTAAACATTCATACAAAAAATTATTCAAATCAGAGCTTTCATATGGAAGTTCTGTACAAAAAACAGATTTCTGCATCGTCGGTACAAAATGGCAGCTGGCAGCCATCTTGAATTTCGGACCGCACCCAAAAACACTCGTTCTCGTCCCACGGTCATAACAAAGGTACCCAAGAAGTTTCGTAAAGATCGGTTCATAAATACGGCCTCTAGCCCGAGCCATAGCAGCTTGGCACTTACAGCTCTGAAAGTAACACTAAATAAATCAAAGTCAGTCTAATTTGCATAATTTACGCACGAGAAAAAAACCCGTATTATATGTGATGTATCCCGTGGTACTAAACATTTATACAAAACTTTATTCAAATCAGAACTTTCATACAGAAGTTCTGTACAAAAAACTGATTTTTGCATCATCGGTACAAAATGGCCACTGGCAGCCATCTTGAATTTCGGACCACACCTAAAAACACTCGTTCCCGTCCCAGGGTCATAACAAAGGTACACAAGAAGTTTCGTAAAGATCGGTTCATAAATACGACCTCTAGCCCGAGCCATAGCCAATTGTTGACGTACGGACAGACGGACGACGGGCCATGACAATAGCTCAAATTTGACTTCGTCAAAGTTGAGCTAATGAAAAGTAATGAAAATGAAATGGTGTTTTTTGTGAATAGCACTGGCTGGTTTTGGCCATTACGTTGGTTAAAGGGTTAAATAAATTCCTGATATTGCACTAGTTGAAATTCGGGTTCCCATAGGGAGCCCTAATATGAACCTAGGGACTTGATTTGAACAAACTTGAATCTGAACATACTAAGGATGCTGCATATCAAATATCAAAAGATTCTGACTGGAAGATCTGAAGATTTTTAAATAATATTCCTCATATTGCACTATGTTAAGGTTTGAGCCCAAATATGACCCCAAGGATTTGATTTGAACAAACTTGAATCTGACCCTTCTAAGGATGATCAATACCAATCATCAAAAGCTTCTGACATGTAGATCTGAAGGAGGTTTTCAAAAACAAGAGGCCCTTGGGGCCTGAAGTGCTCACCTTGAACAGAATACAATATAAACAGAGACCAAGAATGAAACTGCATTAAGCAATCCATCTCCATGGGATACATTGTCAATCCTTAAGCCCCTCAGGAGTGACAAAAATAGTCCAAGCATCATGCCTTTTCTTTAGTTGATCATAATGTAAAATGTGGAGCTCCCCTATGAAGCCTCTTGATACAACCTATGTGGATTAATCTTAGTTACACACATCTAGAGGGAACTGAATACAAAATTTCTAATTCTTCAGCTACATGGCCAATTCCAGCTGTCATAGGGAGCCCAAATATTAACCCAGGCACCCAATTTGAACATAGTAGAATCTGACCTCCCTAGAGATGTTGTATACCAAATATGAAAGCATTTCGATTGGTGGATTTTAAGAAGAAAATTTTTAAAGAAATTTCCTGATATTGCACTAAGTTAAAATTTGGACTACCACAGCAAGCCCAAATATTAACCTACAGACCCGATTAGAACAAACTTGAATCTGACTCCCCTAGAGATGTTGCATACCAAAAATATGAAAGCATTCTGACGAGTGGATCTGAAGAAGATGATTTTTAAAGAAATTTCCTCATATTGCAATAAGTTAAAATTCAGGCGACCAGAGGGAGCCCAAATATTAACCCAGAGAACCAATTTGAACAAACTTGAATCTTGACTCCCCAAGAGATGTTGTAAACCAAATATGAAGGAATTCTGATAGGTGAATCTGAAGAAGATTTTTGAAGAAGTTCTTTCATATTGTACTAAGTCATATTTCAGGTTCCCATGGTGCACTAAGTTAAAATTTGGGCTACCATAGCAAGCCCAAATAAATACCTAGGAACCTGAATTGAACAAACTTGAATTTGACTCCTCAAGAGATGTGGTATACCAAATGTCAAAGCATACTGACTGGTGGATCTGAAGAAGAAGATCTTTAAAAATTATCCCCCATATCACACGGAGTTAAAATTTGGGCTTCCTATATTAACCTAAAGACTTGGTTTGAACAATCTTGAATCTGACCCTCATAACAATGATGTATACCAGACATTAAATGATTCTGACTGGTGGTTCTGAAGAAGTGCTGACTCAGAATTTTTTTGATGCCCCATACAGAACACCCCAACATAACTGATGGCAATTTTTTTTTACCACTCAGCTCTACTGGTCCTAAGGATGCTTCACACCAAATAACAGTTCTCTGTTCCATGTGGAAATTTAATATTTGGGCTTCCACAGGGAGCCCAAATATTACTCCATGTCCTTGATTTGAACAAACCTCAAACTGCCCCCCCCCCCCCCCCCACTAGGATGCTGTATACCAAATATCAAGAGATTATGACTGTAGATCTGAAGAAGAGTTTCAAATAATATTCCTCATACTGCACTATGTTACAGTTCAAGTTCCCATAATGAGCTCAAGGACTTGATTTGAACAAACTTGAATCTGACCCTCCTAAGGATGCTCTATACCAATCATCAAAAGATTCTGACACATAGATCCAACGAAGAAGATTTTTAAAAAAAAAATTGTCATATTGGATTGAGCCAAAATTTGGGTTCCCATAGGCAGCCCAAATATGAACCCAGGTACCTGGTTTGAACAAACTTGAATCTCACCCCACTTAGGATGCTACATATCCGATATCTGAAGATTTGGACATATGGATCTGAAGAAGATTTTAAAGAAATATTCATCATACCAATTTAAATTTTGGGCTCTTACAGTAAGCCCAACATGACTCTAGGGACTTGATTTGAACAAACTTCATGCTGACCACCCTCCACGACCCCCCCCCCCCCCCCTCAGAAAATGAAAGTGTCAGACACTGTAGCTTAACTTGACTGTGTGTAGTGTTTGATAAAAAGGATAATGTTCAATGTTTATGAAAGGATTATGAAAGAAGACAAAGACAAGAATTGTGATAATTGAGAATACGTTAAGTTCTGTTCCCTATATGTTATGTTTTCAATAAGAATAATCTGAGGGATAGACTGTACTAAAGAACTGTGGCCTGGGTTAATGTGGCCCTCACAGTTATGTTTGTCAATCAAAGTTACCAAGTTACAGTAAAATCATTCCAAAACAAGTCATCCTACCAGGTTACAATGAAATCCCTTCTAAAGGAATCTAGGTCACCAGCGATTCAGCGATCATGGTTGACCGATCATGAGCAAAATTGTAGAGTCTCATCTTGGTGTCATACCAAGTTATCCTACCAAGTTATAATGAAATCCCTTCTTAAAAACAACCTGCAAACAGTGGTAAGGAATCTAGGTCATGTGACCAGGCAGCTGTAATGGCTGACCATTTGTGAGCAAAATAGGATAGTCTCATCTGGACATCATACTGAATTATCCTTTCAAGCTACTATGAAATCGCTTCATAAATATGAACTGTAGACTGTGCTAAACAAATCTAGGTCACTGGCCTGTGTGGCCATCATGGCTGACAAAACACGGCCAAAATAGGATGTTCTCATCTAGACATTATACTGAGTCATCCTACAAATTTGCATTGAAATCTCTTCATAAATGCAAACTGTAGACTGTGCTAAAGGAATCTAGGTAACGTGCCCCTGTGGCCCTCACAGTTGACTGATCCCTATCAAAATAGGAGGTTCTCATCTAGACATTATACAGAGTCATCCTACGAAGTTACAATGACATCCCTTCATAAATACGACCTTGTAGACTGTGTTAAAGGTTGACCAATCGCAACCAAAAAGGGACGTTCTCATTTAGATCATGACCTCGAACCTGCAAACAGAATTACACCCCATTTGGTTCCCCTTGTGGGCGTGGCACTTTATTTGAACAAACTTGAATTGACATATGACAAGGAACATACATATCAAATTTGATTCAATTCGGCCCAGTGGTTTATGATTAGTCGACAGTGAAAGGTTAACGCTGGCCGAACAGATGGCAGATGGATGACGGAATGAAAGTGATCACTTAAGCTCCCCCTGACTTTCAGTTAGGTGAGCTAAAAATGGGTTCATTTCCCAAATTAAGTGACAAAGGAAATAGTTACCGCATCCAAGAATTCAAAGCAAACTTCAATCTGACTCCCCTACAGATGTTGTAAACCAAAGATGAAAGGATTCTGACTGGTGGATCTGAAGAAGAAAATTTTGAAAGAAATTTCCTCATATTGCACTAAGTAAAAATTTGGGCTACCATAGGGAGCCCAAATATTAATCTAGGGACCCAATTTGAACAAACTTCAATCTGACCCCCTAGAGATGTTGAATACCAAAAATATGAAAGCATTCTGACTAGTGGATTTAAAGAAGATTTTTAAAAAGTATCCCCTATATTGCATTATAGTCTGTTCTGAAGTTCCATAGGAAGCCCAAATATTAACCTCAGGACTTGGTTTGAACAATCTTGAATTAGACCCTCATAACAATGATGCATGCCAAACATTAAAAGATTCTGACTGGTGGTTCTGATGACGAAGATTTTTAAAGATTATTCTCCATACTGACCTAAGTTAAAAAATTTGGGCTCCTGTATTGAGCCCAAATATGAACCAAAGGGTTTCATATGAACAAACTTGTATCTCACCCCCTATGGATGCTGAATACCAAATATCAAAAGATTCTGACCATGTTTCTGAAGAAATTTTTTTTTTTTTTTGGCAAATACGCTGACTCAGCATTTTTTTTACGCCTGCCCCCCCCCCCCCCCCCCCCCCCTACAGAATGCCCTGATATTACCAATGGCAAGATGTTTTACCACTCAATTCTACTGTTTCATGTTGCTTGGGAAATATGGGCGTTTGAAAATATTTCTATTTTTAGCTCCTGGGATTCTCACAGGACACAATATTTTTTTGGCATCAGTCAAGTACTTATGACCCAATAATACCACATACCAAAATTGGTTCAAATCAGACCATCAGTTCAGAAAATAGGAATTTTGGGCGGGGCCAAAAATCTTTCCTTTCCCATTAGAAAGGCAAATATTGCTCCACGAACTTCGTTCGAACAAACTTGATTATCCATCTTGAAGCTCCATACCAAATATCAAGTCATTGTACCCACTGGTTCATGGGAAGAAGATTTTAAAAATATTTTGGAGCATTTTCCCCTCCCCTCTCCCAATGGGGCTGGGCATATTGAGTTGGAACAAAAATGCACTGCCCCTTCGGGTCCATCACTCACACAAACTTTCACCTGAATTGGTCCAGTCGCTTTGGAGGAGAAGACCCAAGCATGGTGTTGACAGACGATGGAAGGACAGATGGAGAGAGATTTGATAAGCTCAGCTTGACTTCATCAAGGTTAGCTAAAAATTACATTCATTCATGTAGTAAACAAGAGGCCCCAGGGGGGGCTGAGGGTGCCCAACTGACATAGTAGCCTAAATATCAACCAAGGGAATTGATTTGAACAAGTTGCATCTGCTCCTCCTAAGAAAAGCTTATACCAAATATCCAAAGATTCTGACCTGTGGATCTAAAAACAAGAGGCCCCAGGGGGCCCGAGGGCGCTCACCTGACATGGTAGTCTAAATATCAACCCAGAGATTTGATTTCAACAAGTTGCATCTGATCCTCCTAAGAAAAGCTAAAACCAAATATCCAAAGATTCTGACCAGTGGATCTGAAAAAAAAAGATTTTTAAAGAATATTCCTCATATTGAACTAAGTTATAATTTGGGCTCCCACAGTGAGCCCATATATGAACCCAGGGACTTGGCTTTAACAAACTTGAATCTCACCCCTTTAAGGATGCTGCACACCAAATATCAAAACATTCTGACTGCAGGATCTGAAGTAGAAGATTTTTAAAGAAAATTCCTCATTTTGAACTAAGTTATCATTCAGGCTACCACAGTGAGCCCAAATATGAACCCAGGGACTTGGCTTGAACAAACTTGAATCTCACCCCCCTAAGCATGGTGCATACCCAATATCAAAAGATTCTGCCTGCTGGATCTTGAGAAGAAGATTTTTTAATTAATTTGCCTGAAATGCACTTAGTTCGAATTCAGGCTTCTATAGTGAGCCCAAATATGAATCCAGGGGGGCCGATTTGAACAAACTTGAATCAGATCCACCCCACAATGTTGCATACCAGATATAATAAGATTCTGCCTGCAGGATCTGGAAAAGAAGATTTTTTAAGAAATTTGCCTGAAATGCACTAAGTTCAAAATCGGGCTCCTATACTGAGCCCAAATATGAACACAGGGGGCCGATTTGAACAAACTTGAATCAGATCCACCCCACAATGTTGCATATCAAATATCAAAAGATTCTGCCGGCTGGATCTGGAGAAGAAGATTTTTTAATGTTTTTCCCATTGCCTACAGTGTTAAAAAGTGCTGACTCAGCACTTTTTCCAAGTCCTGAAAAAAGTACCTTGTAATCAAACTGATAGGGATTTTTTTTAACCATTCTATTGTACTGGATAAAAGTAAGCTTTATACAAAATAAGAATTCTCTGTGCCGTGTGGTTTTGCAGATGGCAGTTTTAAGGTTGTTCCTATTTTTAGCCCCCGAGGTTCCCACAGGGCAATGAGAAATTTTTGCCCCTCCCATAACGTAGGCAAATAATGCCCACAAACTTCTCTTGAACAAACTTGATTCTAAACCTCAAAAGGACTCTGTATACCACATATCAAGTCTCTGCTACTGGTGGTTCATTAGAAGATTTTCAAAAAATAAGGCCATTTTTTCCACACCCCTCTGCTCAATATGAGCTGAAACCTAATTTGCATAAAAATCAAAATGCCCCTATATAACCACTACTTACATGAAATTTAATTAAAATGTGGCCAATGGTTTAGGAGAAAGAGGCTCAAACACCACCTTCACGCAGGACGACGGGCGACGGACGAGACATCCGACAGACGACGGAGGAAGAGTGATAAGAAAAGCTCACCCTGATTTTCAGTCAGGTGAGCTAAAAAAAAAGATTTTTAAAGAATATTCCTCATATAGAACTAAGCAATAATTCGGGTTCCTACAGGGAGCCCAAATATGAACCCAGGGACTTGGCTTGAACAAACTTGAATCTCATCTCCAGTGGGATGCTGTATACCAAATATCAAAAGATTCTGACTGGTGGATGTGAAGTGGATGTGAAGAAGATTTTTGAAGAATATTCCTCATATTGAACTAACACAGGGAGCCCAAATATCAACCCAGGAACTTGGCTTGAACAAACTTGAATCTCACCACCTAAGGATGCTGCATACCAAATATCAAAGCATTCTGACTGCTGGATCTGAGGAAGATTTTCAAAGAAAATTCCTCATTTGGAACTAAGTTATACTTCGGGCTCCCACAGTGAGCCCAAATATGGACTTGGCTTGAACAAACTTGAATCTCTTCACACCCCCCCCCCCCCCCGCCCCCCCCCCCCCCCAAGGATGCTGCATGCCGAATATCAAAACATTCTGACCGCTGAATCTGAAGAAGAAGATTTTTAAAGAAAAATTCCTCATATTGAACTAAGTTATAATTCGGTTCCCATAGGGAGCCCAAATATGAACCCAGGGGCTTGGCTTCAACAAACTTGAATCTCACCCCCTAAGGATGCTGCATACCAAATATCAAAACATTCCTACTGCTGGATCTGAAGAAGATTTTTAAAGAAAATTCCTCATTTTGAACTAAGTTACAATTCGAGCTCCTACAGTGAGCCCAAATATGGACCTAAGGACATGGCTTGAACAAACTTGAATCTTACCCACCTAAAGATGCTGCATACTAAATATCAAAAGCATTCTGACTGGTGGATCTGAAGAAGATTTTTAAAGAAATTTCCTCATTTTGAACCAAGTTACAATTCGAGCTCCCACAGTGAGCCCAAATATGGACCTAGGGACATGGCTTGAACAAACTTGAATCTCACGCCCGTAAGGCTGCTGCATACCAAATATCATAACATTCCAACGGCTGGAACTAAAGAAGATTTTTGAAGAAAATTCCTCATTTTGAACTAAGTTATAATTTGGGCTCCCACAGTGAGCCCAAATATGAACCCAGGGACTACACTGTACTAAAGAGATGAGGGGTGGGTTAATATGACCTTACAGTTAATGTATGTGGCCCTCACAGTTAACGTATATCGAACGAAAGTTACAGTGAAATTATTCCAACGAGTCATCCTATCAAGTTACATTGAAATCCCTTCATAAATATGGCCTGTAGTCTGTACTAAAGTTTTTGGGCTTCAGGCCTGTGTAGCCATCACAGTTGATCGATTGCAACTAAAAGGGGACGTCCTCATCTCAACATTATACTGAGTCATTCTACCAAGTTACAATGAAATCCCTTCACAAATACGACCTGAAGTCTGTACGAAAGTTTTTCGGGGTTTGAGCTTGGGCAGCAATCATGGATGAATGATCGCAACCAAAAGGGGACATTCTCATCTGGGCATTATCTGGGTGATCCTACAAAGTTACAATGAAACCCCTTCATAAATATGATCTGCAGACTGTGCTAAAGGTTTTCGGGCTTTGGGCCCCTGTAGCCGTCACAGTTGACCAATCGTGTCCAAAAGGGGACGTTCTCATCTAGACATCATATGAAGTCAACCTACCAAGTTACAAAATGAAATCCCTCCATAAATATGACCTGTAGACTGTGCTAAAGGTTTTCGAATTTTGGGCAGTTGGCACAGTTGACAGATCGCGACCAAATGGGGTAGTTCTCATCTAGACATCATACAGAGTCATCCTACCAAGTTACAATGAAATCCCTCCATATTAAATATGACCTGCAGACTGTGTTGAAAGTTTTTGGGTTTCGGGCTTGGGCAGCCATCACGGTTGACAGATCAAGACCAAAAGGGGGCGTTCTCATCTAGACATCATACAGAGGCATCCTACCAAGTTACAATGAAATCCCTTCATAAATATGACCTGTAGACTGTGCTAATGGTTTTCGGGTTTTGGGCTCAGGCAGCCAAACCAGTTGATCGATTGCGACTAAAAGGGGACGTTTTCATCTAGACATGACATGACCCCAAACCTGCATATGAAATTTCGTGATGATCAGACAAGAACTACGGGGTGTAGTCTGTGCTCAAGGAAAATGTGAACAGACTCACAGACTTCTGCACACGTGGTGGCAATAGATTATCTTGACTTTGTCAAGTTAAGCTAAAAATTTAAGTTTTATAACAAATTTTATTTATTACAAAACTTACCAAATTAACACAAGTGTCTTAAAGTCATATATTTAAACTGAGCAGGTTTTGAAGGATCTCTTAAAAACCTTCACAGAGCATGAAAAGTCAAAAAAGACAAAAAATCCAGACCAAACTGGTCTGACCAGGGGCCAAAAGTGCATGGTGCAATTAATCTGGTGTCATGAAATAGTGGTTTGAACAGTAACCAATTGTTCAATTCCTACCAGGCATGCACAATCAATTTCAGAGATTTATTAGATATCATATGCATGTATATTTGAGAGTGGGGAGGAGGCACATATAACTAGATCTATCACTGAAGGCAATTAATACTCCCACTTTCGGCTTACTAGGATGCACCTCTGAATGTCGAGTTTGAAAAACCAATAATAACAAGACCAATACTGGGTCTGGACCTGCGTCGCAACATGCAATTGAATCGGCAAACAGGAAGTGGCTGCACAGCAGATCTGAAAATTGCATACACGATACAACTGATCATTATCAGGCTCCAGATGAAATATAAAATCAATCCCTTGCATAGAAGCCGAGAAAAGTTTGACGAAAAATTTCAATGTTCAGTGGGTACAGCAAAATTTCAAAGTATCGGCAAACAGGAAGTGGCTGCACGGCAGATCTAAAAATTGCTTACACGATACAACTCATCATTATGAAGCAGCAGACCAAATAAAAAATCAATCCCTTGCATAGAAGCCAAGAAAACCTTGACGGAAAATTTCAATGTTCAGTGGGTACAGTGAAATTTCAAAGTATCGGCAAACAGGAAGAGGCTGCACGGCAGATCTGAAAATTGCTTACACGATACAACTCATCATTATGAAGCAGCAGACCAAATATAAAATCATTCCCTTTGATAGAAGCCAAGAAAACTTTGACGGAAAAAGTGTTTCGGACAGACTGATGGACGGATGGATGGACTGACGGACAGAGTGTGACGCAGGTAATAAATCCAAGTTCATGGGAGATAACTTGGTTAAAATTGTTGCAGATCAGAAATTTTGCAATATGCACAAGTTCACTTGCTAGTCATAATGTTTGAGAAGTTTTATTGAAATCAGTTCAGAAATCGGTTCAATAATGTAGGAGTTGCACACACAACAATCTCATTTGAAAATCCCTAAAAATCTA